>LPNX010912731.1:8815-112788 GCA_001517045.1 Pseudotsuga menziesii
ATTTCACACTTTAAATGACATCGGAATATTTAAATAAAAATATCATTGGGAAGCCAACATAATATTCTACAATTTGTTTTTTAATTGCAAGTCAAAATTCACATGGCATATATGCGGTTCGAGGGCTTCTATCTAGCACATTAGTAAAAAATCAGGTTTTCATTGCCAAATTTGGCCAAAACGTGTTACCCACATTCATGGAATCACCCACATGCATGAGAAAGCACAAACCAATTATGTAATTAATGAACATCTCACTAAAAAAATCATTTCTGGGGCATGACACTGGGTTTATTTAATAGAAAGTGGAGTCATAGGTTGAACATCAACCTCAACCTTAGTCATGTGCACTAATGGACCAGGGTGTGACTACATTCACCAAATTCTAAAATAGTTAGATCTTGTACATGTCCATACACAATACAAATGAACTGTACAAGTACAAATATTCAAGTAGATACCTCTGTGTGACGTATCCCCATTGTAGATGCAACATTGACTGTAGCATCAACAACCCCTCTAAGGTATAGCATGGAGGACTCTCCATCTTGATGCTGTAAACATGCAAAAATAACATTAAGAAAAACTAGTTGCAAAATGAATTGAGAGCTAACCAACAATTGCCATTGGAGGCCATGTGTACATTACGGTTGAATTAGTAGGTTCATCGTCATGGACAACCACTCTTTTTATGAAAGAGGGTTGTCTGGTGTAGACAACATGCTTATCTATGTTTGGACTATAGGGAGAGCCAAACCAAAGTGGTGGTGCATGGATTTGCGTTGATGTTGGTAGTCATAAAGTGTTACCATAGTTAGACATGGACATGAATGGATGGAATAGTATGTACTGAAAAAACTAACATGTTGTAATATACTTACCTTTTCCTGGGACATATCTCCCCCATGGGAGGGATCACTGCTAACAATTTATTGCCTCTCTACAAAGCCATATAACACTTGCAAGTTAAAAAATTATAAATATTAGCAATCTATAAAGGAGTGTACAGTAATAAATAAATAATTCGAACAATATTCAGTCATTAACAATGTACTTACATTCTTGAGGTAATCATAGAAGCCACACGGGGGGGATTCACTGAGATCAATGTCTCCTGCATCCTGTTCAAAGTGTGGTTCCTGCAACTTCAAAAATTGTAAATATTAGACCATCAACAAATTAATGAACTAACATGTATTGAAAAATGATATGTATTAACAAAATGACACATGTTGAAATATAACCTCGGTGTTGGTTGTTTCCACCTCAGATACGACAACACCTGGTACACTACCACCACCCTTAATGGAATCAAGCTCTTGCAAGACTAAAAATTGCATATATTAATAATATTTTAATATGTGTACAATATGGAAAAATAAAATTAAACAACAATAGAGTTTTTACAATGTCCTTACCTGACCAACAGTCACCGTAGAGGTACCATGTGTTGGTCCATAACCATAACAGGCTTGAACACATGTCATGCACACACGTGGCTCGATCTAGGGCTCATGGGATGTCGATCTATCCCCACCAATAGATGCTCCTCTACCACTGGAAGCTGATGGTTGTACCTCACCAGAGGAAGAGGGCCCTACCTGGTCAATAGTTGTGGTGTGGCGGGAAATCATCTCAACTAGTGTTAGAAATTCCTTTTGTGTCTAGGGAATCATATCATGTGCAGAAGGGAGGTCTATCCTCGATAGCTAGACATGGGGTGGAGGTATTTGTTGACCGACATCTCTATGCCTAGAAATGTGATGATTTTGGGGAATGCCCCTACCAGCTCCCTAGAACCCTAGCATGTCAAAATAGTTGACTTGATTTCCCATCACAAACTCTGCATAAAGTTTTCGGATGAAGTACACTGGTACTTCCTTGTTGTTGTGCGGGGGAATATCAAAAACCATGTACCATCTGTCCATCCAATGGTCTTTGATCGGTTGATAGATGCAGCACTCAGTGGAAATATGTGGTTTGCTAGTCTCTGGAATGTCATCTGTCCCAAGCACTCTAAATTGTGAATATATATGCTCTTTGGTTATTTTGAGCTTCTTAATCTCATTGTAGCTCAATCCACCAACATATTCTTGTCATTTTGTCTCTATATACGAATCTATGCTATACAAAGCATCATCGGATCTGCTGATAATATCCACAATGGTTAGTAATGATGTCGACAAGGAGCATCAGAGTTCATCTCCACCCCTCCAAGCAGAACCAATATCTCTCAAATGAGTAATAACTCTTAAAATCTCTGCATTATGGTCCATAGTAGCCACTTCAATCATAAATACAAAAAAATATCATTAGAAAAATACACTCATGGTATAATGGCATCTCTAAGCAATGAAAAATGTAAAACTAATGTACGACAAATAACAACATAAACTATTTATAATTTAAATTTTAAAATTGATCTTGAATTTTACACTAAAGAATAAACATTTAACATTTGCTCATCTTAAATTTGTGTCTTAAATTTGTATTAATTCCAATATCCATATGCATACATTAAATATCCTATGTGCATATGTTGATTGGGAAGCTCCTCTACCTTATTTTAAGGCTTGGATTATGAAGTTTCATCAAAATTGTGAGGTGTTGACTAATGCCCTTGGAGGACCAACTCCCAGACCACAGGTAAAGGCAAGGGCTAGAGCCTAGAGGAGATGACAAAAGGTGCTATTAATGAATATAATCCCAATATAGGAAAGGGTTTTGATAGATATGTAATTATTTGTTGTATCGTGATTTTTTTGGATTCCATAGGCTATTTAGCATATCTCTTTATATGTAATTTGGGGCATGTATGGATTCCACTTGATGTTATTTTAGTTGTATGTACTCTTTCTATATACCCATGAGAGACTTTGCATATTTGTGTATAGTGGCTTTTAGGGTTGCAAGGTTTCCACTCGATTCTATCATGTATGATAGTATGTGATTGGCATGTAATCAAACACATCAACCTCCCTTGGCATGTTACCATGACATTTGAAATAACTAGCATTGTAATAGGACAAACTTGCACACCTACAAAATGCCTCTTACTCAAAATAATACTATTAAAAAAAATAGAAAGATCCAAAAAAACACAAACTAGTATAAATATATTATAAATCTTCTAAATTCTAAAAAAATACAATTTAATTTCTTTGATTCTACTCAAATTCAATGAATTTAAAATTAAAATAAATATATATTCATAAAATAATATAATTTATTTTAAACTTCTTTCATCCAAAATAAATTACAATTACAATTACAATTGTATGAACCCTATGAAATGGGCCTTGGTGTATTCTTACAACTCCATACATGTGTGAGTCTATGACGGTTGAGGATGAAAATCACTTTCTCTTAGAGTGCCTTACTTACACCCACATTAGATCTAAGTTTCATAGTATTTGCTACAATACAATCTTTTATAACCTCTTAACTTGCGAAAACTATAATGAGCTTGGAAAACTTCTTGGCAAGCTTTTTGAACACACTAACCAAGTATTATCCTTCTTAAGGTCTGATGGACCAAAGTTAATCTAAAATTTATATATATATATAAATTGTTTATATATATAATAAATTAAAAATTTATGCCAAGTAACATATAAAAAAATCTAGAATAAATAATATTTTTATAAAAGAAATAATTATATAAACATTTTATTTAATTTAATGTTTAATGCTTTAAATTTTATCAATTTTTATTTATATATTTGTAATATATTTATTATTTTAATTATAATATAATGTTTATATTAATAATAAGATAATAAAGTTTATTTATATTATTAATATGATTTTATTAATTTAATTATTAAATAAACTTTTATTTTTTAATATATATATATATATTTAAAAGTTTTATTCATTAAATAATTGGTTTATATTTTTATAAATTCAAATTTAAATTTTTTTAATAAAATAAATAATTATAATTTTTAAATTTGTTGAATAAAATAAAAAATCATAATTTAGTTACTTCTTTTTATCTTATTTGGTGAAGACTTGAATATAGTGAACAAAGCAACTCCCACTCATTAAAGGAATTAAAGCAACTTCCACTAAATTGTGTATTATTTAATTAATTTTAAATTTAAATAACATATTATAAAATCAATTTTATGACAAATAAATATACTTTTTTATGAATATATGGATTACATGTTATTCATTTTGATGAAAAATAGTCCTAATCTTTTCATAGCTTTTTCTAAGTAATTTTGTAAACAAGATAAATATATAACATTAATACAATATGTACAAATTTTTGTTGCTTTTAGATATAGCTATATTATAGATCAAAACTAACAAAATTACACATTTATGCCAAAATAAATTGAACTTATAAAGTCTTTTGAAAATATTCAATACAAAATATATAATAAATAATAAAAATAATTACATGATATAAAATTGGAAAATCTACATTGTCTTGATTATGTTTATGGTTCTAATTTTATTTCTAAATTTGAATATAATTATGGTAATATTTTTAACACATTTTTACTTCTAAATTTAAATCTGATGATGGTAATATTCTCAACAGATTTTCATCTTCTTTTCTCTTTCCCTTTTTAAAGAGATAATTCACTCCATTCAAAATAAGTTTAAGTTTTAAAATTGAATTGCATTAACTATACATTGATCTCAACAATTTTTTTTTCACTTTATACCCTGTGCTTTTCATAACAAAAGTAAAAAACTGTAAAGAATGAATGGTAGAAGATATATTTTTAACCTACAGCACATAAAGTTTACACGCACAAATAACTTAGTGAGCTAATACCAAATGTGACTCTTCATTATAGATAAATGTATTTTTCAGCTAATACCCTATCTCAAATTTCCACTGTTCATGAGTTCATTGGAACTTTAAGGAAAAATATGACTTGCAAATACTCAAATCTCAACCGTTCATGAGTTAATTAGAACTTTAACGAAAATATAACTTGTAAATACTTAAAAACCTTACATGTAAAAGTAAGAAACATTGTACAGAAAAGAGTGTCAAGGTTCGAATTCAGAGTTGTTTACTGGACGACTTCCATAGACAACTTGAATATTTGTCTTTTTTGTGATTGGGAAATATCACGTTTAATAAACACGTGAGACTGAGAGTAACCAAGACGGACAAGCAACAATAGGTGAGACTGACGGTAACCAAGATGAACACGCAACCCTTAATATTTTTTTCATCCATCGCTCTCCATCTTCATTCCTTAGCATGAATTTTAGATTGGGAGAAATTTTCTATATGCTAGAATTCAGAAATTTACATGGATTGACGGATGCTAGAATTCAGAAATTTTCTATATGCTAGAATTCAGAAATTCCGGTCACCGGAGTTTACATGGATTGATGGATGCCATACTCACGCCATGGATGATGGAAGGTTCTTACACCTGACAGACTCGCCTTAAAGACGAGTCTGTCTGGTAAATAAGGCTGGCCATGAAGGTACACTGTTATTGGATTTAAAACGATTCACACCCAATGGGATATATATATATATATATGTGGGGGTACCCGATGTATATGCTATTTCCCTGGTGCACTCTTTACAAATAGTTCGGCCTTCTTCCTTCCGTTTTTCATTTCATTGATAGCTAGATCTAAGTTTTTTCAATTATTCTACCATGGCCGTGGCCGTGAACAATGACAAAATCTGTGATGGCTTATTCTTTAGCGAGGAAGAGGAATTGCAAGGGATGGCAGAGGCTGTGAAGTTTACGTTAGCGTTTGTAGAGTCGATGGCAGTGAAATGCGTGGTTCTTCTCGGAATTCCGGACATCATCGCAAAGGAAGGTCCCTGTGCTACTCTTTCCCTCAACGAAATCGTATCCAGGCTTCCCACTGAGTCTCCCGATGCCTCTTGCCTTTTCAGAATCATGCGCTTCCTCGTGGCGAAGGGCGTCTTCAGCACCTCTGTTGTGGAAAGCTCGGAGAACGGAGGTAGCTGCGAGACGAGATACGGCCTGACGCCCTCGTCCAAGTGGCTTGTGAAAGATAGGAATCTTTCAATGGTGATGTTACATCTCATGTTGAACGATGAGAGATCCATGGCGCCGTGGCACCATTTGAACGAGTGCGTGCTTCACGGGGGCAATGCCTTCGAGAGGGCCAACGGTTGTGAGATTTGGTCTTATGCCTCCGCAAATCCTGATTTCAACAATCTGTTCAACGATGCCATGGCCAGCAACTCCAGAATTCTGATGAAGGCTCTTCTGTCCAACTATCAAGGTTTCCAGGCCCTCACTTCTTTGGTAGACGTTGGGGGCGGGACTGGAACGACCATGGCAGAGATTGTGAGAGCATATCCTTCCATCAAAGGCATCAACTACGATCTTCCCCATGTCGTGGCTACTGCTCCCCATCTCCCGGGTACAGATTTCTCTATTAATTGACACTTGCTGAGCTTTCTTTGAATTTTTTTAAAAGAAGAAATACACTTCTTGATATTCTTTTGGCTTCTTCATATTCATTTGGGAATCTAAGGAACAGATGTTTTTTTGGCTTATTGATATATATATTTTTTTGAATCCAGGAAGCTTTTTTTGAATAGATCAGGTTTTCACGAATAGGTTATTTCAGGAATACTAGTTACCACTTTAACAGTAGGGTTTAAGAATACACCGTAGGTCAATGCACCATTTTCACCACTGCGCTAGTGCAGGCTAATTAAATTTCTTTGAATTTTACAAATACAAGTTTCTTCATGCTGTATGTATGTCTGTGTATGAATGTAACACTAAAAAGGCGTGGAGCACCTAGGAGGAGACATGTTGGAAACTGTGCCATCTGCAGAGGCGATATTCATGAAGGTGAGTGGAGCTTGCGCCCTTGTAATTGAATTTCATGTCCTCAGAAAACGTTCTGACTGCAATTTCTTTCTGGGCTGCTAGTCGATTATGCATGACTGGGGCGACGAGGACTGCATAAAGATACTGAAGAATTGCAGGAAGGCCATCCCGCAAACTGGGAGGATGATTATAGTAGAGGTGGTGCTGGATTCTGTTAACGGTAAGCATGAGAAGAAGACCGGTCTGGATCCCAATTTGGGCTTAGCGTCTGATCTGCTCATGGTGGCACACACCTCCGGTGGGAAGGAGAGAACAGAAGAAGAATGGAAGAAAATTTTATGTGAAGCCGGGTTTGGTAGTTATAACATATTTGGCATTTCATCTTTGCAGAGTGTCATTGAGGTTTTTCCACAGTGAGCGCTGCAACAGGCTTGGAATAAGGCGCACTCAGAACAGTCATTTTGACCAGAATATTATAAAATAAAAATCTCTGTAACCGAGAATAAATTTGTTATTTCATGCAACGTGAATAGTGTGATTCTGCAGTGGCAAGATGTCTCCTAATTGACACAGCAGACTTTAGTATTTCAGGCCCTTCAAATATCGAATGCTAAGACTTTACTATTTCAGGCCCTTCAAATATCGAATGCTAAGATCTTATTAATGAGTCAATTAATACTTTGCATGTTGCCAACTTTCACGCCATTTTTATTAATATGTCAATCAGTATTTTGGATGTTTTCTTTCACTCGTCTTTAATAAAAGCAAAAACGCCCTGTAAAGCAAACCCCCCCTGTATTACATATCTTACCATCAAAATTTCATTCGACTTTTATAAGATCTTTACAAATAAATTTGTTGATTATTTTATTTTTAATATTAATTTTTAATACTCATTTTTAATTTTTTTTAGTAGCAAAGTCCTTAGTCCTTACCTCTCAAAATCTAATAAAAACAAATTTAGAAAAAAAATTGAAATCAAAACTATTTTATTTTTTGTTTTTGAATTTTATTTTGGACTATTGAAACTGGCAACCATTATTCCTTAACCAACCTTCGTCCCTGTCCCAAGACTGTATTACAGATATTTAACCTTTTTTTATATGGATTTTTACAATCAAATTTCTTCTTTCTGTATTTTTACAATAACAAGCTGAGTTGGGTTGGTTGCTAATTGGTCTCCTCGATGGTTTTGCTTCAAAATGATAGCATTGTATCTTTTGGTACCTAGAAACAAATCACAATAACATAGAAATAATGACAAATGGGATTTATGTATTCGATATTGTTTATATTGAGAGACCAGAACTTACATTTATGAAATTGTGTAAAATAAATTAAAATTGGGGTAAATCCTTTTGTATGGCTGGTGATATTTCTAGTTTTTTGTATTCAATTTAGATCGAATAAATTTGAATCACATTATAGAAACCCTTGGAGCAATCCTTGTTAAAAACCCACAAACATTTAAAGCCACAAATAGTTGAATCAAAACAGTTAAATCAAAATAAAATGCTAAAGATGCTCAATACCCGACAATAATGCTTGAGAATATTCAATTGGATTTATGATTGTTCATGGGCATGTGGTGTTTGTGTTGTGCATTTCAGAATATTCATTGTAAGTGTAATGTAATGCTATGCTTTTTCTTCACGCTGATCGACTACTAGAACACACAACTAGCCCAACCAACCCTCGGAACAACAAATCATGAAAGTCAAAGGATGTCTTTGATATAACGATTAGGTGCCCATTCATTTTTCTCAAAAATATTCAATTTATGCATTACATGCATTTAAATTTTGTGTTGTTTGCTTCAATTTGGGTATCTTCTCATGCCCACAAAGATTAGAACCAACGTTCCAACGCTTTGATGGCAAAATTCATGTTCATCATGTTAGTCTGTATTTTTATGGGTTGAATGTGGAAAAGAAAGAGAAACAAAAAAAACTAAAATGCAAACTTATTTGTTTAAGAAAATCAATGATGTTTTATAACTACTAAAGAAAAAACAAGGAAGTCACGATTTGGTTTTGCCCTATTTTAGTTGAGACTCTCAATTTTAGCTTGAATTTTGTGTGGAAATTTAGAATTTGTTTTGATAGAGAAGGAAATCATTCTGAAAGGAGGTCAATGAGAGTTCACTATAATAAGATTGCATGCTTTGTTTTGATTTAATTGATCACATTCGACTAAATTTGGATCACGTTATAACAACCCTTGTCTAAATACTTGTTAACAAGATAACAACCCTTGGATCACATTATAGCAACTCCAGAAGGGTTGTTGTCTTGTTAAAGTTTAATTTGACATAAAAGAAGGTAGTTTGTTGAAAGGATTATGAGAAGGCACATAAAATTTGTAAACAATATAATTTTTTTCTTCAATTTTCTTTTGTGGACTTACTGTAGAACAGAGAGCTTTATTTCCTGCATGTTTATGCATAGTCTAAATTTCTAAGGTGTTTGCTTAATGTATGTAGGAATTAGCACAAAGTGGGAAAGTGAGGCAAATGAGAGGCCATCATGGATCTTGAGGTACAAGACCTCAACGAGAGGGTCACATTTTCTAGTAAAGACATAGTTTGGACTAAAATATATTGAGAAAACGAGAATATTGATCGTGTTTCCTTAGTCCCTTCACATAGAGTTGCTGATTTTATCAAAGCGGATGAAACAAACCCCGATGCTCCATGTACTTTCATACATCGTCAAAAAAAACAACCTAGAGAAAGGAATATTGATGCCTTACTATACGAAGTTTAAGTATTTTAGGAGTGCATTCTCTACATAATATCATTCAGATTGCATTTATCATTCATAGTATTTACTATTGTTTCAAAACTTCTCATGTAGTTATCAATGTTCATATGGCCCAAGTGACAAAAGAGTAGAGCATTTAGCTAAACGAAAGATCTCATAGAAAAGGGGCTTCTAGTTCCACTTCATTGTAATGGTTATGGTTAAAAGTCTTCATACAACAATATTGACTTACAACATGTATGAGAACGAAAATGTACAAGGATGGCCATGTCATGGAAAAATTGACGCTTCAGGTGAGGCGAGGACATTGCATAAGCCAAAGCTAATGAAGGACATCATTTCCACGGATGATTTTAGGGGAGAAATTTAGCCCATGGGCGAAATTAGAGGGGCTTCAAATTTTCTTTAGGTGAATTTGTTATATTAAAAAAGTTCTTAGGGTCAATATTAAATAACCCATTATTTATTTTCAAAAAAATATTAAAAACATAGCTATCCCCACCATATTTGGTTGGAAATTATTGCAAAAACCATTTTGCCCATTTGAAATTTGCTTTGGATCGAGATTTCACCCGCGATTTCCAGCATGGGTTTCGGATAGAGCCCATGTTCACACGCGATTTCCAGCATGGGTTTTAGATAGAGGTCATGTTGACCCGCAATTTCCACCATGGGTTTTGGACGGAGGTCAAGTTCTCCCTTAATTTCAAGCAATGGTCATTTTTGCAGTCCCATTCATCCTAAATTTCATTTGAGAGCCCATGTTCGTCCTTGAAATCAAGAAATGACAATTTTTGGACCCTCATTCACCCTCGATTTGGCTTCTAAATATCTCGTTCGTCCTCAATTTGGAATTTTTTGGAGTCACATTCACCCCAATTTTGAGGATTTATCGTTTCTAGACTCTAGAGCCCCATTTGGCATATGATTGATGGGTTTGCTCAGTTTATGCACAATTATTTTAGACCAAAGAACATATATGGTGACCACAACGAATTTGAGAAGCATTTGTACTAGATTTCTACACTGACGAAGTTTGAATTGAGTCTCTGTTGCATATGGATTCTATGTGTTAGTCTCTATTTCACATGGCTCTAAGTCTTTGAGTTACATGTTAGTCTCTCCCATATCATATTTTGGGTGCTCAATTTGATCGAATTTCATAGTTGAAATTAAATTATTTTGGCTTAGATCTAGGGTTATTGTTGCTATTAAGTTTATTTCTTGGTTTTTGGTTTTTTTTGCTACTGGAATAGGCCCTATTCCCTAGGACATAAATCTCTTGCTGCTAGTTCTAGTAAGTCATAACCTCTCTATGCTTGATTGTGCTCATTTGTGACCATTTTGATGCTCATGGGATAGGCCATAACTCTCTTGCTAGGGAGACTCACAAGTGCCTCCACATTGTGGAAGTGCTAAGTGTACTACTTTAAATCTAGTTTTTCTTTAGTTCTGTGACTTGTCTCAAAATATGCAGAAACTTGATCACCCGATCGAGTTTCGCTTCATCATCACCCGCTACTATCTCTTCCACGAGTTATCTAATCATTTTATTATTTATAAATATGATGTGTACGACAATATATTTTCTTTAGAAAATCAAATTGAGGATATGATAGGATTTATGATATAGCATTTCCAATTCCAAACACTATGGTTGTAGAGAGTTTTTTTTTTTTTTTTTTTTTTTTTTTTTTTTTTGCGTGTTAATGGTAATTAACTATTATTCTGCAAAATATAAAGTGGCCAAACCTCTCATGTTTTATTCTTGCTTCTTTCTTCTTGTAATAATGAATAAACGACAGTGGAATTTGTTTTTGTAGCCATAGGAAGGTCTCAAACTTCTTATTTTTCACAAAATATGCAATTTTTCATGCCTTATATGTCATATGCAATTTTTTTTTACTCAAGCAGTGTTTTTAAACTGTCTATTTTAGTGCATTTGGGGTTTGAAGGTTGTATTTCTATATTTCACGAGACACGCCTTGAGTTATTTTTAGCTATAATTATTTTATTCAAAATCATAGATTACAAAGAATTTTCAATATCCAATTACTAATCAACACCTAAAGACAGTATTGATCTTTTGAAAGATGGATACACTTTATTCATACAATAATGTCTTCACAAAATTATGATGCCCTTTGCATTGAACAAAGAATGAATTTGGTATAGTTGGATTCTCCTAATTTAGAGGAGAGGAAGAGAGGGAAGAATCATAAGAAAAAATTCAGCTAGTTGTACTTGTTGAAGGACCCATAGTCTCTAAGGATTTCTCTACGTCCCCTAGTCTTAACACCCACATTCCCCAGTTTGATCATGGATGCCTCAAAGGAGTTGAAGAAGCTCTTCCTAGACTTGAAAAATGCATTAACGTAACCACCACCATGGTCGGATCGATCCCACACCTCGGACATATACCTTGAAGCATTTTTGCATAGCTTGGATTCATCATCATATCTATGTAGGATGGTCTGCAGTAGTTGTAGTTGTATTATTGTATAGGTGGTGCATGAACTCATTCCAGTGTAAGAACCCAATAGTGTGACCATCTAACAAAAAAATATAATACAAATTACAGATAATATGAGAGGCATATTTCAAAGCATAGAGTGTCTACATAAATGATTTTTAAGATAGTTCCATGTACAAATGTAAAAGTTGGGAGCATCCCAACTCTATTCTATTAAACCATAATGTTTATTAGATGTTATCGGTGGTAGAAAAACCTATAAGGGACAATCAATGTAGTAGGTAGTTGGAACCATGTGGGAAGGTGGAGCAATAAGCATACCAAAATCTCGATAGAGGTTTCTAGACTGAAACCTTCCTCATGTAATTCTAGCTACTATAAATACAATTGAATACGACCATCTCAGCAAGACATTCAAGTTTCTAATTGAAAACAAAAGAGACAAAAAATAAATCTAAACAAATATGAATTGCAGAATAGAGAACAATCCAAATGGATTGCATTAAACGTCATTATAAAGGAATACAATGACGGTTCTGATATATAAATACATGTCATTTTCCTTCCTTAATAAATAATATGTCGAGTTTATCCTAGGTAAACATATCAACTATTTTGATATTTCAAGGCTCCATGGAGTTGGTAAAGAGAGGCACCATTATACAAATATTACTAGGCTTTATTCAAACTATGTCCACCCCCCCAACCCCCAAAATTCTCATCATTAATATCATCCTACACACACTATGTTTTATAGCTAGGATTACTGTTGCTGTTAAGTTGATTTCTTGGGTTTTTTGGTTTTTGTTTCTCCTGGAGTAGGTCCTAGGACCTAGGCCATAACTCTTCTACTGCTGGTTCTAGCGGGTTGTGACCTCTCTATGCTTGAATGTGCTCATTTGTGACCATTTTTATGCTCCTGGGATAGGCCATAACTCTCCTACAGAGGGGAATGACAAGTGACTCCACATTGTGGAAGTGTTAAGTGTACTATTTTAAATCTAGATTTTCTTTAGTTGGGTGACCTATCTCATGCATGAAAGTATAACAAATTTTATTTTTCTTTATATCAAACCCGAACGATGAACCTAAATTTTTTTTTACCAATTAGATCCTGGAAAACCATATTAAGGGGTATGATACGGATTGGAAAAGAGTAATAGGTTTCAAAGGTAAAAAATTACCTTCAAGTCTTAGGTCTTTAGGTAAGAGATAAGGCCTAAGATCCATGTGATCATCAAAGTTGGAAAGAATGTGCTTCTTGAATTCATCTGCAAAAATTTTATCTTGATTTCCCACTCTGCTTTCAGTAGTAATGATCCAACCAACAACGGACAGTTTTTCCTTCAACAGGTTTGCCTCAACATGTTTAGTTGAAAGGTTCTCCTTCGACAAGTCCGCCTCGACATACAACATACCAACACGCTTTGCGGCAGTTGAAATTCTGAACCGTTATAACTTCTTGTAAATAAACATAATGGGTAGTCACCCAAGCGTATCAACATCCTATATAACCATGTACAATAATGTAATATAGCATCTTTCTGATCATCATCTGATTCCTCCATATTTCATGGAGCATAAGTAATAAATTGATTCGAATTATTGCATATTGTATGTGTGTATATTTCTTGTTGACCTAGTGTGTTCTTGATTTGCTGTACCCTTTTATATGCTTTCATCATAACATAAATCAACTCATTTAGTCAATTGTTTTCCCCAATGTGCACCTAGGAATGACATGGCTCATTGGTATCAGAGCCTCAAGTCGGGATACCACCAGATTTTGATAGGGTCCACCTATGTATGGAAAATGACTTTCAAAACTAAGGAATGATTGTTTGAATGGTTAGTCATACATTTCAGCTTAACCAATGCACCTGGAACCTTCATGAGATATTTGGATGACCTTCTACAACCTTTCATCAGTAAATGTGTCATTTTCTATCTCAACGATATCTTGATTTTCAATTGATCATGGGAAGAACATGTCCAACAACTTCGGCAAGTTTTCGACACTCTCCATTAACATTGGCTATATCTAAACATGGACAAATGCTCATTTGTGATGACCAACATCAAATATTTGGGATATGTTTAATTGACTCTGCAGGCATTCATGTCGACCCAAAAAAATTAGATATCCTCAAAGATTGACCCATTCCTGAAAAACATTCATGAACTAAGAATTTTTCTTGGTTTGGCTAATTTCCATCAACAATTCATACTTGGCTTTAGCCACATCGCATGGCCTTTGAATAAGTTGATGAAAGGAAATGGGAAAAATGTCTTCAAATGAACACTGTAATGTCTCGAATTTTAGACCTACCATTTATAGGCATAATCCTATTGATCATGATGATTATATTGATGTTTTATTTTATATTGGGTCAAATACCCCACTGCATATAAACATGATGATTTGTTTTGTATATTGGACGTAAGCCAATTGTTGGTGATATATATGTTTTGTGTTGGGCGTGGACCCTGAAGCACATAATTGATGAAATGTTTGTGTTGGGCATGGACCCTGAAGCACATGATCAATGAGATGTTTTGTGTTGAGCAAGAGGCTTTGGAGCATATGAGAACTTACATTTTGTGTTGAGCATAAAGCTCTAGAACACATGAAAATATAATTTGAAATGTTGGGCATAAGCTCTGGAGGATTCCATGTTGATGTTGAGCATAAGCTCTAGAGCATCGGATTTTTGGCCATTGTATCCCTAGGTGTATCGTACAATTACATCCTAGCATTTAGTGTTGAGCGAAAGCTCTGGAATTGCACTATGTTTGTAACTCCCTGCTATAGGCATTGAGTATGGGCTCTGGTAAGTGTTGGGGCTCCGACCCCAAAGGTCCTTAGTTTTGGTAACTCCGCGGTTTTTGAGGAAGTGTAAGTGGAGTTACAACCTAAAATAGTCTTAGGGGTGTCGCGGGTGGGTCGAACCCCCTTTTTTTATAATTAACCCTCGGGTTAAATCCAGGGTTAGGGTTTTTGGGCGCCCATGGTGTAAATCCATGGTTTTGTAATAGTGTGCTATATAAATAGGGACTTATGTAAAGAATTAGGGTTAGGTCTTGAATGATTATCTTATGAAGCTAATGTAATGTGAAGATAAGAGATTGTATAAGGGTTTTTGTAAGAAGGTTAAGTCCCAGCGGTGTGCATGGACGACCTTTGCAGCTGTGTGCGCAGAGGGGTTTTGGTGAAAAGGAAGATCCCATTAGAGGAAATTTCAACTCAAAATGGGCCTCCTAAAATGAACTAATAAAATAATAGTTAAAATAATAAAATAATATTTATTAATTTTGGAGGAAGAAAAGAAAAAAACTACTTTTTTGTTTGTATTTTTGACATATCTCCCCGTGTTTTTACTCAAATTTTGATTGAGAGAGCTAGTTGGATGCGGAATTAAATTCCTCATCCAACGAGTACCCACTTGGCATACTTTTGATGGACCCCGCTACCCCAAAAACAAGAAATACCTGAAAAAAATGAATGATGATGTCATCATTCCACTTTTTCAGGTATTTCTTGTTTTTGGGGTAGCGGGGTCCATCAAAAGTATGCCAAGTGGGTACTCGTTGGATGCAGAATTTAATTCCGCATCCAACGAGCTCTCCCGATCAAAATTTGAGTAAAAACACGAGGAGATATGTAAAAAATACAAACAAAAAAAGTAGTTTTTTTATGATACCTATCCCCAAATTGATATTAAAAAAGTGTTTAAGACCTATACGGTATTTAAAATTTAAAGCAATTTCATTGGCTAACACATGATAACATGGAATTTGAATAAAAGTTAAAAGGCCCGTTTTGAGTTGAAATTTCCTCTAATGGCAGTTGTATGCACAGAGGCTTGCTGCTGTGTGCACGGCTTTGAGGACTGAAGGGATCTGCAGCTAAGTGCGCAGATCAGAACTGTCGTTTTAGTTGTAAAGAGTTAAATAAAGCGCAGTTCTGTGGATGTAACCCCTACACTGGGGGTGAACCACGTGACATCTGGTGTTGTGGTTCATTTGTGTTATTTGTTATTATATTTTATGCACTATTAAGTAAATAACTGATAAAGTAAGATTGTTGTTAATAACTAGCTTCACTGTGAATTCCCAGATAAGGGCTGTGAAAATAACTATTTGTTTATCTAATCGCGAAGCTGCATAAGTGATAATACCAGCATTGTGTTAAGTGATTATTAATAGTTAAAGACTAAAGGTACAGTAAGATTCTCTCTTCTGCTTGCAGAAACCTGATTTTGCGGCACCCCATAGCTGTTTCGGGTGAGACTGTAGCTTGTTCGCAGGCTACTTCTGAAAGGGCCAACACTGTGGGTCTTTTGTTGGTGCGAAGTTAAAGGTGAAACCCGGGTCTTCCCACTTAGCCCAACAAATTGGTTCCGTTGCCGGTTGAACTCAGTATCTGTTGAAGGGAGATCTACGTCTTACCTCGAGGGCTATGTTTTGGCGACCCTCTGTAAAAGAAATTGGTGATTGGATTGAAGCGACCTATTTGAAGTTTGCAGAACAGGAAAATAAAGATCCCCATTGTAGCGTGGAACAATTTTTGCAAAGGTACGTTTTTTCTGATGTTCATGAAATTTTCTTTGGTACTATACACATAGATTGCACCAGTGGTTATCCAGGTTAACAGAAAGGAGGATGAACTTCCAAGAAAACCAGTTTCCTCCCTGGACCCCCGCAAGAATCGCTATCTTGAAAAGAGTGAACAACGCGATCTCGCGAGCCGTGGATTTCTGGACTGCGCGAACTCTCGAGGCATTTGTGACGGAGTTCACCATCGACAAAAGTACCTCCTTTAGCGAAGCTGAACGACAATTTTTCAAAGGACCAAGGGGTAAGTACTTGAACCTATTTAGTTTGAATATTAAAATACTATTGGCTGAAAAAGGAATCTTGCTTATAGAATCAGATTGTTAGATCTAGTATTGTTAACCTATGATTGGAAGTGACTGGGACTTCGACGAGTAAAGTGGTTTGCTGTGAAATGGAAAAAGATATAAGAGAGATCTCAGCTCCTCCACTGAGTATACCCCTTTAAGCTCTGAATCCTCTGAGTCCGTCGAGGTCCCCTCTGTTAGAAACCACCCGATAACCCCGCAGCAAAGACCTATTATCCCCGAGAACCTATCGCAGTCTAAAAGTAACCCTAGCCCAAGTATCCCTGTCGCAGGACAGTCTTCCCCAGCTAGTCCAAACCCTTCCTCCCCCCCCAAAATCCCAGATGGCCCATGTTTATGATGACATCAAACTACCGGTTTTTAAAGGAATTGGGTCAGAAGACCCAGAGCAGTTTTGGTTTCTATGCGAAGCTGTGTGGACCGCGAAGAATATTATGGACATAGATGTTCGACGAGCGTAGCTGATCACTTCTTTCAGAGACTGAGCCCTAACGTGGTTTATGAAGTTTTCTAGCACTCAGAATCCTGTCCTGGCTGACATCAAAGTAGCACTAATCTGAGAATTTAAGAAACCTAAATTAGAGTCGCAGTGCATCACTGAGTTAAAAGAGATTCAGCAACGGCGAGGCGAATCTGTGTGGGACTTTGATCAGAGATTCAAAGTTCTGCTTGACCAAGTTAGCTTCACGATTGGACTAGCACAACATAAGGAGTGGTTTATTGCCGCATTATTACCTCACATTAGAGCTCCACTCATGCAACAGAAGGTTGCTGATCAGCAAGAGGCCTTAAAGATCGCCATAAAGCTTGAAATTGCACCTGTCGAAGATAATTCTGGCATAGCTCAAATTCAAGCGTAGCTTACGGAGATGGTTTTAGAACTTTGCGACATGAAAAAAGGGAAAGCCACCCACGAAGAGGTACGGTGTATACGTTGTCAAACAGAAGGCCACGACAAGGAGCAGTGCCCGGCACTGAGAAACTATTTGAATACTGGTGCACCAAACCCGCTGAATCCTAGTGTTCTGTACTGTGAGATCTGTCGAACTACTGGCCAGCATTGACCGGAAGACTTCTATCTGCTACAGAGGTATGTTCAAGTCCCGAAGAACCCTTACTGTAAATTATGTAAGTCAGTAGGCCACAATGAATATGAATGTCGCAGCTTCGACCTTATGAGGGAGCAGACCTACAAAACTTATAGGATCTACCCGGATGCACAAGGCAATGATGGATATGGTTACTGAGGTGGTCAAGGCAGTTTTAGGGGCCGTGGTCATGGTATTCATGGAGGAGGTTGAGGTCAAGTTATTTGCTATAACTGAAATCAGGCAGGGCATCTAGCTCGAGACTGTCAAAACCCAACCACGACATGCCGATACTGTAGAGCAGTTGATCATGTCATCGAGCAGTGCCCACAATTACTAGCTAAAATCCAAGAAAGAAAAAGCAAACCTAGTCCGAGTGTCCAGTTGATTGCTGTCAAGCCACGACCGATCCCAGCTGTTAATGTTGTTACAAGAAGTGGAGCTACGATATAGGTGCAGTGTTAGGCGAAGCAGCCTGACGAAGCTTGGGTCCGCAAGGCCATAGAGAAGACTCCAGCATTTGATGTTCGACGAGAAAAAGAAGTTTTTTTGGAGGCCAGACAAGACTTTGTTGATTCAGATTTACCAGCACCAAACAAGCAGCATCAGCAGCTGTAATCCCAGGAAGACTCACAAGGCCAAGTAAGTACTCTGTCATCGTTTTTACAGAGTTGCATCAAATTGTTAAGAAATCAGAATGCCTTAAATGAATTACAAAAAGTTATTCAGTCTTGTGAATCTCATCAAAGTCCTGATAGCGAAAGAGCTGTTAGTAGAGTTAGAAGAACTGGAAGAGAGATGAGACTACATGCTCAGGTAGGAGAGTATGACATGAAGGATATTATTTTAGATCTGGGTTCTGAAGTCAATATTTTAACTAAGCAAACATGGGAACAAATGGGAAAACCTACCCTTGATTGGTCACCTATACAGTTGAGACTAGCCAATCAGCAGATGATTGTGCCCTTAGGAAGATTTCCTCGGGTACCAGTGGATATAGATGGAGTGAGTACTGTGGCAGATTTTGAAGTTATTGAGATCATTGATGACAGTAACCCCTGTCCAGCTTTGCTAGGAATTGAGTGGGAAATAGATAGTGACGTAGTTATCAATCTTAAAAAGAGACAAATGACTTTTGAAGGGAAGGGATTGAGAGCTATACTACCATTGGATCCTTCTCAAGGAGAAAGATATACGGAGCCAGTCTAAGAGGAAGATCAGGATATTCTGGACCACATCTATAATATCACAGCTAAAGAAGAAGATTATGTCGAGCCTAATGCCAAAGGTGTAATGGATTGGCAATGTGATAGCTCCTGCATGTCTGACTCAGATGATGGTCTAGAGAGTTGGCAGAATCGACTATACGAGCTACATGGCCATCGGTGCGCACGAATTACCAAATCTCTTAGATGCCTTAGTGCACAGGCTAGAGACTTGCATACATATGATGGGTTGACAGATCTAGGAAAATTCATTGCGCAGTTCTCAGAACAAGTCCTAGAATCACAGAGAATGCAGACTCTGGAAGCAACATTAAGAGCTACAGCAGGGAGATGGTGGAAAGGCCACAGGAAGTATATTCACAGTTGGGAAGCTTGCCAGAAATTTCTACGCCTCTGATTCCTAGACCAATCTCAAGAGGTGCAAAGCAAGTTCAATGGGCAGAACAGTCCTCAGGAACATTTGAAGCAATGTTATGCAGCATGGGAACATGTACCTTGCGAGGAATGGGTGCATAATTTTGTGCACACGTTGGAACCTATAGAAAAAAACTGGTATACGGAGGTCGAGCTTTGACATGGTACTGTAAGTTGGGATGATCTTGTTGATAGTTTTATACTTACATTTTTTGTTAACGAAGTTTGCCCTACTTTAGATGCAGATGTCAAACTGATCCATGATAAGGCGGTTGATGATCAAGCAAGAACTGAGTACCAAACTAAGGAGCAGAACCAAGAAGTTAGTGCACCACACCTAACAGCCCCGTCACAGATATTATCGGGACAAATCACGGAGAAATGTTGTGCAAAGGCTCGTTGTGACGCAGCTAAGACAGTGAGTTTACCGGAGCACAAAAACATGACAAAGCTTAAAATCCAGCCGCTGGAAAACAGCCGAATTGGCGGCATGGGCACTTTAATTACCTTAATTGTTTGTACTAATGAGATCATGCAAAATCCAGTACCAGTCGGACAATATTTTTATCGGATTTGGTGCCTTAAATGCATCATCCTAACAAATTTGATTGATAAAGTGTATAAGAGGATCCCTAAGTTGGCAAAAAATGCATTCTGCATTTCCTTGACACTTACGAGTGAACCCATGACAGACGAGCGAGAGCTTCAGGATCTAGTAAGGGAGTTCGAACAGAGAGGTCTCCGGAGTCGTTCTGATCCCCCACATACCCCTATGCCTTGTGAAGAAGCTCACCCAGCCCCGCCGCGGCCGATGCAGACACAGTCCGCTACGAAAAAGTTTAAACCTGAAGTTCGTTCTAAGCGGAACGAAGACCGACAAAGGCAATCAGGGAAAACATCAGGGACTCACCAGATGGACCCGCCTAGTTCAGCATAGGTCCCGACTGGAGAAGAAGAGCACATTAAACCACAAAGGCCACCGTATCTCCAGCCCGTCCGACCAGGCGTCCAGCCACCCCGGCGGACAAAGAAGTTTACATTAAGCACACCCTCGCTGCCACAGGGTGTAAAACTGGTTGGCACCATGACAGGAAAAATAGACCGGCTCAAGTATGCCGACCATGACACAAATGATCATAGCAAGTTTCCACAGTTCACACCTGCTCAATACTTGCATCATGTCAAATACCCAGACAATGATGCGACACTATTGGAAGTGCAACAGTGGGCTGCCGGCTTGGCCATAGCTGGCCTGCTAAAAATGCTTGATGTTCCTCATTTTGGGCACAACACACAGGTGACCATCATGGTTAAGCAGCTGTTAGCATTAGTACATGATGGCCACTTGTGGATAGGAGACAAGAAAATTCCTATCAATGCTGAGCTTATTCATAATATCACAGGCTTACCGATAGCAGGGCCTGATCCGATCACTGAATTTCCATCAAAACACGAGGATACGAAGCTTGTGCAAAGCATGAAGGACCGTCTCGGCCTGACCAAGGGGAAACGAGGGTATCACACTTCCATGATTGAGGACAAGAACATTCGCTTCGCAGCTGAGCTCTTAGCGTGCAAACTCCTGCGAAAGTGCAGGTCCAGTGAAGTGCATGCCCTGGTTATCAGAATCACTATAAACTGTGCTGAGGGGTACACTTACAACTGGTCCGCATATCTTACGAGGGAATTCCTGGAAGATGCCCGTGATGCGCAGGAAAAAGGTAGACCTTTTCATTATTCCTGGCTATTAATACTTATTGCACTAATTGGGTGGAAAGAACCCACTGAGGCTCAATTCGTGGAGGCACCCCCGGGCATGCTGGGTGCAGTAAGATACGCATCCCTCTGGATGTCGTCGGACAAAATATCTCAGCAGATGACGAAAACTGTGTTCGCCTTTTATGGCATGAGTATAAACTACGAGATCTTGCAAATACCACGACTTACCCATGAGCTGTTCTCTCAATATGAAGGTGCCACGAACTTCAGTACTGACATGCATCATGTTTTCATTCAAGTCCGTGCAGATCCAACACATCAGTGGTTTAAGTTACCATATGTAGTAACCAAGAAAGACATCCTGGGCATAGTTTAACAGTGGCCGACTGACTGGTTGAAAGATGTAGGAAAAAAACCCACCATTCCAGTTCCCCCTGTTACCCATACAGGCACAGGTACCAGTCAGACGCAGCAGCAAAACCCGCTAGAAGACAGCGAAGACCTAAGTGACTCGCAGCAAGATTGAAATGACCAAGGTGGAGATGGCGACCATGAAGAAGAGGATGAGGAGTCAGTCAACACTCTATCAGATCTTAATCGATCAACTAAGAGAAAATCGCCAGAGGTATAGGAGGTAACCAAGCCTCAGTCCTGCAAGAAGACAAAAGCGTTGAAGGACAAAAATCTAGACGAAGGAGTCACTGTGATGCTGGAAGAGCTTGAGCAAGCCCTCGACAAATCTACTGAAACACTAACTCAAAAGTGGTCACAGTTCATGGATGTGCATCTTGTTGTGCTCACGGGCGTAGCAAACAGGGTGTCAGAGCTGAAAGAGTTAGCAACAAAATCAGCGGCTAGTACAGCGACAAGTAGTACCCCAGCACCTGCGCAACAGGATATGAGGCAATGGCCGACCAGAGATAACAGGGGCCAAGTGTCGAGCACAGCTCTAATACTGGCTGATGCAGATTCTCGGCCGCAGATGAGTATGACAGTTGGGATTGACTACACCGAGCTGTCTATGACAGAATTGCACCTCTGCCAGCTAGCCATCACGAAGGAAATCCACGCCTGAGATCACTATTCTCAAATCCAGCTGGAAGACACCATGAAGCAAAGCCAAAATCTTGCAGCAAGGCTGGAAGAAGTTGCGCAAAAGAAGAAAGAGGCTGAACATAAAAGAACTACACTGGCGCAAGCGCTGGATGAGGCATGTCGGAGTCTTCCTGACTTCGACATCCAAGACGAAGAAGAACCAGAGAAGAGAATTGCCAAGCTGAGAGACTATGCCCAACAGTCTCGCAGTGAAATTGAAAAGTTAAAAATAGAACACCAGAATCAGATCGCGAAGCTTCAACTCCGCATCCCCCCAGAAACTCCACCTGAGGTCCAAGAACAACACCACAGGGACATCCAGGCCTCAGCAGCAAATATATCAGATATTGTGGGCAACGCAGCAAAGCTGCTGGAAGACAGTATTGAAGCATGGGAGAACCTACAGGACCACCCAGATATAGGTAAGGTACAAGAAACCATCAATATACGATAGGCAGAATTAGATGCAGTCAGGGCAGAAATTAAGACGCTGCCTCCTATGCAAGAAAATGGCTAAGGTGAAGCGAAGCAAGGAGCTCCAGCAGGAAATCGAATCCTGTAGGATGAAGGTAACACTACTGGAAAATTCGCTACAACCACTTGTCGATGAAGCATTGGAATTGAGCAATGCTGCGGAGAGTCAGCTCAAAATTTTGAAGAACTACGATACTTTTGCGCAGGAAAAGGCTAATGAAGTATCATCCTCAGTGTTACAGGAATTGGTGGAAAAAGAGAAAGCAGCTGATGACATTATACACAACCTCAACAGTCGTTTCCATATCCTTACAAAGAATATTCTCCCACCAGAAGAGTCGCAGAGTGCCCCGGGACGGGGCACAAGTGAGTCTTAGGGGCCTGTTGGGGCTCCGGCCCCAAAGGTCCTTAGTTTTGGTAACTCCGTAGTTTTTGAGGAAGTGTAAGCGGAGTTACAACCTAAAATAGTCTTAGGGGTGTCGCGGATGGGTCGAACCCCCTTTTTTGTAATTAACCCTTGGGTTAAAGCCAGGGTTAGGGTTTTTGGGCACCCATGGTGTAAATCCATGGTTTTGTAACAGTGCGCTATATAAATAGGCACTTATGTAAAGAAGTAGGGTTAGGTCTTGAATGATTATCTTATGAAGCTAATGCAATGCGAAGATAAGAGATTGTATAAGGGTTTTTGTAAGAAGGTTAAGTCCCAGCTGTGTGCGTGGACGACCTTTGCAGCTGTGTGCGCAAAGGGGTTTTGGTGAAAAGGAAGATCTGCAGCTATGTACGCAGAGGCCTGCTACTGTGTGCGTGACTTTGAGGACTGAAGGGATCTGCAGCTGAGTGCGCAGATCAGAACTGTCGTTTTAGTTGTAAAGAGTTAAATAAAGCACAGTTCTATGGACGTAACCCCTACACTGGGGGTGAACCACGTGACATCTGGTGTTGTGGTTCATTTGTGTGATTTTTTATTATAGTTTATGCACTGTTAAGTAAATAACTGATAAAGTAAGATTGCTATTAATAACTAGCTTCCCTGTGAATTCCCAGATAAGGGCTGTGCAAATAACTGTTTGTTTATCTAATCGCGAAGCTGCATAAGTGATAATACCATCATTGTGTTAAGTGATTATTAATAGTTAAAGACTAAAGGTACAGTAAGATTCTCTCTTTTGCTTGCAGAAACTTGATTCTGCGGCACCCCATAGCTGTTTCGGGTGAGACTGTAGCCTGTTCGCAGGCTGCTACCGAAAGGGTCAACACTGTGGGTCTTTTGTTGGTGCGAAGTTAAAGGTGAAAACCAGGTCTACCCACTTAGCCCAACAGTAAGCGCTAGGGGTTATTGAAAAGAATTTAATAACTTCCGAGCAAAAACAGCTCAAGAAAAATATTGATCATCATCATACTTATTTATAAGTGATTAAATGAAATTTTGAATTTCTGTATTCTCATCAAAGTACTGAAGAGATACCATGTTATACGAGGGAAATACAACATGCAAGGATGTTTATAGTTTCCTATCCTAGTAAACCTGAGCCATCTATTTACTTGACCTTCATAAGGAAGTGTCGTTAAGTCTAGGGATCATGATACATGATGCCCAAAGACAAATGTTAACATAGTATTTTAATACTATGTATTTTATACATAGTATGTATAAATAATTAATTATGATTAATTATATAACTGAATAAAGAAAGAAGAGAAGCTCCACCAATTATTTTTTATTAGTAAAAGATTAATAAATAGCAAAATAACTATGAAGGACTAACTAGGAACTAGTTAAAAGTTCCTAGGTTAAGAATTCAAAAATACCCCAGTAAATTAAAAAGGGTTAAATCAAGAAATCAAGGATTTCTTGATTTAACTGCCCCTTTAACTGAAAAGTCTACCTATAAAGACTCAAGCCAAGCAAAGACTTGGGGGTTTTGATTTTTCTCTTGGAGAATTATCATTCTGCCTGTTTTTGCTCTCAAGTGTTTTCTTGGAGAACTTTCTCCTACAAGGAAAAGAGGATTGATTGAGAACTGAATACCAATTAGAAAACCCTACCTTAGGAGCTCTAAGCTACTTGCAAGCTGGAGTCCAGCTCGGGGGGATCTGGATTAGAACCAGGAATGGTTTCGGGTCATGGTTGGGAGGAATGTGGTAGTTCCTAAGTGATTTGGTCATAAAAATTAGAGGTCATATCTGTCTTAAATTGATAATGCTGGTTATTTGAAAAGTGTGTAGGTTCATCCATTAAAGGATGTTCAGGAAGATAAATCAAAGGTACGAATTCTTAGTATGCCAAAGTTCATTTATAGGATAAATGTTGGCTGCTTTATGTAAAAGCTTCTATATATTTTACTAACCCTAGGTAATTAATGTTTTGCCTAGATTTTGCTAGGGTCTTTATTTCTCTTCAATATTCCTAGGATGGGAAATATTATCATAGGATGTATATATCTAGGTTCCCATCTTTAAAATTTTTGTTATGTATTCATTTCATATTCAGAAATTAATACTGTAGTGTAGGAAAATCTAGACCTGCTATTTAAATGTTCACCTATTACTTATATCTCTACTGACATATTACATTTGTCAATAGAGACATGTGTTTCAGGAAATAGTAGATTTAACCATAGGAGTAAGTTTAAAGAAATAAATATACTATATAGATACCCTAGGGTATTACTGATCACCAGAACTATTTTATAAAATAATTATATATACATATAAGTAATACTATCAGGTATAAATCTCTATAAAAACTATCTATGCATTTATTTTTTAAAATTTAATAACCCATCCAAGACCTTTCAAGGTCTGTAACCATATTACAAATTACATTAAAAATATTCCACATAAATAAAAAAACATTAATAATAATCAGAGGGATATCATGACCATCCATGTGGTCCTTATCAAGACTCTGCTATAAAACCTATAGTCTTAACATCTATATTAAAATACCATAATTCACATGCATCATATATTTTTTAATAGTCCCATATAAGATCCACCTTAAACATCCATCTAAAATTTTCATCAAGTAACATTCCATACAACTTTGTATTAATAAAAAGAGGTCGTGGTATCGACCCTCACGGGTTACAACTTCATTTCATAAACAGAATTAAAATCCACAATAAGAACTGTAACATAAATCATCACCATAATCAAAACGCATAACAAAATCCATAAAGCAAATTCCTATCACCATTTCTATTATTTCTTATAGAATATTTCATAGTTTGAAATCGGCCTATCCCAAATTGATGAAGGTCGTATACCCAGTCACCGGCCACGACCAAATTTACCAAATCTAACCACACAATATTAATCACATAGGATACGAATCACACCATTTGCCATATAATTAAAATTCCTATGCTAAACATTTTAATATAGAGTCCAAGTTCTTTAAGAACAACGAGTGCCATCAAGGGTCTGCATACCCTAGCCTCCACGAAACCCAGCTAACACACAAGTGCTCACATAAGTGACGAGCTCAGCCAAATACCGTTTTAAAACACAATCCATTGTTCACATAAGAATCAGTTGCCGTAAACAATTTAAATACAAGATATCGCAGCACTGTGGGAAGGATCAAACCATTGATGGCATGGCCTTTACCCACGTTGTCAAAGTATTACATTAAGAAAACAAATCAATGGCATTTACGCACATAGAATTCGGTAAGGTGTATTCCTTTGTCCATTAAAAACCCCAACCTATTTAAATACAGTGCCCAATAAAAACGCAGGGGGAAATCACATTCACCATAACCTTTACAATTGATAAAAACCAACGCTTACATCTATTTACATAGAGTTCCCAAATGTCTATACACAGTCACCATTAAAGGATGAGAGCAATGTTTTACACATGCGTGCCAATGGGATATGGCACCATTGCTTGCAATGGTGCAGCCCATGGTTGTAAAAGCCAAAACCAAAACATTAGTGTTATGCATAACCAAAATAAACATTACACATAGGCGAATGGCCTAAG
Source organism: Pseudotsuga menziesii (assembly GCA_001517045.1). Taxonomy (NCBI): domain Eukaryota; kingdom Viridiplantae; phylum Streptophyta; class Pinopsida; order Pinales; family Pinaceae; genus Pseudotsuga; species Pseudotsuga menziesii. The sequence continues at coordinate 35,788 of LPNX010912731.1, forward strand.
AATGAAGTCTCAGCATAACGCCTCAACATTAAAAATAACCAAGTTTGTTTTCAAAGCCTGAAGGAAAAATCGATTTCGCTACAGCATCAGACCCCAACCAAACAACTAGTCGAAACATAGCTCTGCCATAGGATTGAAGGGTGGAAAGCATTAACTCGATTACCAAGCTTACCGTGGCTATGAAATGCAATGCTTGGAGCCAACAGTATCGTAGCCACGCTTCCCTCCATTTCTTTCGGCACCTGCAAGCAAAAATGAAAAATGGGGATGAGGAGTATGCCATACTTTCCAACTATAAACCAAAATAATGCGCAAGCTTGAAAATTCATACGGGCTTACCTCACAAGATGGAGATCTCCTCCATGGCCATACCTCTGTGCAGAGCCAAACAACAAAACCCCATTTCTATCAACGATTCATACTTGGCTTTAGCCACATTGCATGGCCTTTGAATCAGTTGACGAAAGGAAATGGGAAAAATGTCTTCAAATGGACACCGACACAATAAAAAGCTTTTGAACAAATAAAAAAAAGCTTTGTACTGCACCAGTACTTGTGTTACCTGATTTGCATCAGCCCTTTGAGATTGAGATGGATGCATCGGACTATGCCCTCGGTGCTGTGATCACTTAGTCAGGTCACCCAGTTGTGTTTCATTTTGAGAATTTCAGCGACACTATTATAAGGTACTCGACATATGAAATAGAACTATATGCCATTGTACAAGCTCTTAACCAATGGAGACACTAAATTCTTGGCAGGGAAATGGTCATCCTCACTAACCATAAACCTTTCCAATTCGCTCCAACTCAGTCGAAACTACAGACATCCTGACAACACAAGTGGATAAATTACCTACAACAATTTCAGTTGGTAATTGAGTATCAGAAAGGAAAGCCAATGCCGCATCCGATTGTCTCAGCAGACCACCCATTACTCTACTGTCTACAGTGATGAGTATGCAGGGTTATGACACCAATACTTAGTCACAATTGTATTCGGTAGACAACAATTTTTCCACAATCTATCGATAGCTTCAGATCGATAGGTTGTCGACTGCCGACTACTTCCTGAAAGACACCTTGCTATACAATCTTGGGAATCTTTATGTAGCCATTGGTGAGCACCGACAGAGGCTGATTTGGGACACGCACTACAAAAATACTGTGAGAAATTCTGGAGTTGTAAAAACACTTGTTATCTTCCAAAAGTATTTCTACTGGCCTTCACTTAAATATGAATTCAACAAGTACATTTGATCATGCGTGGTTTATTCCATTTCTAAATCGCTAAATCGATGACAAGCATTGTACACACCCCTTCCATTTCCTAGTCAACCACGGGAATCTATTTCTATAGACTATTTGACGAAATTTCCTACTCCCAAACATCAACATGACACAATACTAGTAGTAGTCAACAGATTTTGCAAGATGGCTATACTCATACCATTCAAGAAGACTATGAAATAACAACAGACTGCTTAGCTCTTCTTTGAACATGCATGGAAACATTACGGCCTCTCGACAACCATTATCTCCAACAGAGATTCTATATTTGTCAGCACCTTTTGGAAAACTCTCTAGAAACAGGTCGACATGAGAATTTCTATGTTGACAACCTTCCATCTATAGAAAGATGGATAGACGAAAGTTGTAAATCACTTAGTTGTAGAATTTATTCGCATGTACAACCACAAGCATTGTCGAACATGGGATGATAGCATTTCGTACATAAAACACAACTACAATTGGGCTCAACACAGATCTATAGGAAATACTCCATTTGAGATCTGTTACAGATTTCAACCCTCGACGCCTATTGACTTAATCAGTTCCTTGAGACAGTCGAATGACATTGAATTCGAAGGAAGAGAAGTGGAGAAAGCATTGAAGTTCAGAGATCAAATCTACAACATCCAGAAGTAAGCATAGGAGATGTTTCAACAAGCTAATGCAAAAGCTAAGGCCCGACACGACAAGCATTGTATTCCTCATTCATTCCAAATTGGATATCAGGTCTAGCTACATCTGAAGGAGGAGTGCTTCACTGGTCCATACATAAAGATGAAGCCTTTGCGATATGGCCAAAATCCTTAAATAGATTGGAGAAAACACTTTTCAGCTCGACATTTCTGCATACCTTGGGATACATCTAGTTTTCAACGTAGATCTACTTCGACTATACCATGCACCATTGTTGAAACAGAACGACTTGTAGACAACAGAACTTGAAGATATCCATCCATATGTTCAGGAACCTCTTCTTCATGACACCATCGTGGGATGACGCATATGCCATACAAGGACAAACTCCATTCCCTTGTTTTAAGTGGATAAAGCTAGATAACTCCCCGCGCAAGAGTACAAGTTTCCTCACCTGAAAAAATATAAAATGGAGACCATTGTTTCTTAAGGAAGGAGGAATGATCCAAATAGAAATGAACAGGTTCTCCTCGATATGTTTAGTCGATAGGTTCACCTCGACATGTTCGTTCGACTTGTTCACCTCGAAAGGTCTTCCTCGACATGTTCGCCTCGACATACAACATACAAACATGCTTTGCGATGGTTGAAATTCTGAACTGTTATAACTTCTTGTAAATGAATGTAACGGGTAGTCACCTAAGCATCTCAAAATCCTATATAACCATGTAGAATAATGTAATATAGCATATTTTTTATCATCATCTGATTGCTCCATATTTCATGGAGCAGAAGTAATAAATTGGTCAGAATTCTTGCATATTGTCTGTGTGTATATTTCTTGTTGACCTAGTGTGTTCCTGATTTGTTGTTCCCTTTTATATGCTTCCCCCATAATAGAACTTGACTCATTCAGTCTACTATTGTCCCCCACGTGCACTTGGGCATGACCTTGATTAAATAAGCTCATGATAATCCCAGGTCCTCACACATCAGAGCTTTCCTTGGAGGTTTTGGACTTAGGTTATATGGGTATTGACTCAGATGGGTTAGATGTTGTGTTATGTTCTTGAAAATAATATGCAATCTTGTTTAACCTTGCTTTCTTAGTTGGAAGAATGATTAGAGTTTGAAGGAGAGATGAGAAACTTATTCAACTGTCTAGAGGGTATATTGGGATGATAAATGATGAAACTTCTTTTTTTGTTTATGTGCAAAGAAAAAATATTGAGCAGATATAAAGGACCCAATTTCGATTCTCAATCACATGTCGATTTCCAAATAACAAAACAAAAGAGTGAAGCAAGTTTAAGATGCAAAAAAAGGTTAAATCTGAATTGTAAATTTCTATAATCCAATATTCTCGTGTGAAGAGGTTAGACATATTACATGATGAATCAGATGGGTTAGATGTTGAGTTATGTTATTGACAATAATCTGCAATCTTGTTCAACCTAGCTTTCTTAGTTGACAGACTGATTATAGTTTGAAGGAGAGAACAAAACAAAAGATCGAAGCAAGTTTAAGATGCAAAAATTGGTTAAATCTGAATTGTAAGTTTATATAAAGTTAATTTGGAAAACACCATGTAATATGTACAACCTCTTCATGCGAGAAGATTGGCTTATAGGATGATCCTCAGTAATTATCACTAGTGAAAAATGAGATATTAGTGACCAAAATCCGCATATCAATGACCACCTTTGGTTTGGTGATCGTTGGTGGCAAATTTACGGTCTTTTTTTACGCGACCAAAATTAGTCATTTTTATTTTTGTTATTTATAGCTTGTCAGTTGGTTATTAATTTGGTCATATACTTGGTCATTAATTTGGTTATATATTTGAATTAATGACCAAATATATGACCACATTTATGACGAAATTAATGACCACTAGAATATGACCAAATTTGGTCGCGTAATAAAAGACCGTAAATTAGCAACCAAAACTTCTTTTTGGTCATTGATATGCGAATTTTGGTCGTTTTTTTGATCATTTATATCTCATTGTTTGGTCACGTATCTCTCAAATTTTGGTCATTTTATATGTCAATTTTGGTTATTAATGTCATTTATTGGTCACTAATTTAGTCATTTTTAGTTGTTTTATGTGTGGTTATTATATTTTTGTAGTTTTAATGGTGTCCATTATTAATCAATATAACTTTTTAATATGATATTATGTTTAAATTAAAAAAAGAATCATACATTATTTATCATCATCCAATACACATGTGAATTATGCAATGTTACATTAATTAGTTAATTAAAACACATATAAATAATATAAAGTACAACCATATACATTTTAGACTACACAAATTATATTATATGAAATGTCAAGTATTACAATAAATATGAATTTTCTCAAAAACTATCTCCATATAAATTTACATGAAAATCATCTAGTACATTGATGACTTTTCATAATATTACAATGGCTAGAACATTCCACTTGTACTTGGCTGCTGATCCATACTTAGATCCCGCGGAAATTTCAAAACCATACTTAGCAGCTTGAAACCCTCGGTAATAGGCTCTTCATACTCAATGAAAAAGCCTCAACAAAAGGTTCTTCATACTCAATGGCCCACTTTCTGAGCATTCTATCTGCACACGTGCTTCTGTATCCACACTGCACATGCTTCTGAGATTTCTGAGCTTTATATATGTGCATGTGATTTTGTATCCTCACTGCAGCATCCTCCCTCCTCATGTTGTTATAAATCTTGTGAGTAAGGTTACCTACAAACAACACATGTTAAGCAATAAATTTTGTTACTTGCTAAAAAGAGAAAACAAATAACTGAAAAATGTACATAGTAATTTCACAAGATTTTGTTAGGATTATTAATCCTCCCTTGAGCATACTTTCTATTATATTATTTATCCTAACTTAGGAACCTTAATTAATTAATTGGGTCCACTAGTACCATTGGGTCCACTTGGCCTAATGGGGCCACATGTACCAGTTACTGGAGTGTGGGGAACACTGCTAGAGGTTAATTGCCACTTACTGCATGTCCATGCAATATTTTGGGCACCTCCAAGACCAATCCCTAAATTTTAGGAGCCACTGGGAGTCCTGACACCATCCTACTTCAGTTAGTTGGAGTTAGTACTAGTTAGTCTCAGTTAGCCCCTAGTTACTTTCAGTTAGTTCACAATCAGTTAGCTAGAGGAATCTTTGCATGGATAATGCATGGATAATGCATGGATGCATGTGGATTAGGTGCCTTTTTCCACCTACCACACTCAGTTGCACTGAGTTAAGTAGACGTCACTGATTGTTTGAGTTGTTGGAGATCTGGGAGTTAATCTCTTGGAATTCGACATTGATTGAGACATCATGAGTTAGATGGCCAGTTAGCTACAGTCAAATCCAATGGATAGATTCAAATTGCATGTTATGCATTCAAATTCTTTTATTATGTAAACTATTGTAACACCGGATTTTATTATTGTGAATGATACTGTAAATTCCTAAGCAATACTTGTCTGTTTCATGTGTGGTTTGTTTTTTTTTCAGTTTGTATATTCATTGTCCATTCTTTTGTTGCAAATATTATTAAAACTATCTGCTTGAAGATCTAGATGGGATTCAAATTCTAATATGGTATCAAAGCCTTCTCAGGTAGGTTTCATGCTTTTTTCTCCCCATCGAAGATCAAAAGCAGTTGGGTTTCCACAAAATTCCCTTATGATGATTTGATAGCTCTGGATTTATTCAGAGCAGTGGAGAGGGCGTGATGGAGCCTGCAAATATGTTCATGTCGAGAGGAAAAACATGATTCTAACAATTCAGATATTTTTAGTTTTGTAGTGATATTTTGCAGGTTCAACTTCATATGGATTTGATATTATCAGTTCGTCTTCTTACTCCATCCACAAGATATTTAGAATGGAAGTCGAAGATGATTGCATCTATGAAGAGACAAGGTCTCTATGAGGTATCTATGGGACTTGGTAAAGATTCTTATGAATATGAGAAATACTAGCTAAATGACGGTGATAGAGCTTATGGAGAAATATGTGGGACTTTTTCTCGAAGCTTGCTTATAGACCTTATTGAGTTTGTAGAATACCCAAAGGATCTCTGGATAGAATTGGATAGAATATTTGGGAAACACAATGAGGATTATTATAGCAATATGGGGAGCACATTTAGAACCACAAAATTTCTTTACTCAAAACTCTCATCCTCTACTCTCTCTGATGAAGTTGTTCAAGATGAAGAAGAAGCATAATCTTCCTCACAGTCAATTCAAATTGAAGAAAGCCTCCTTGGCGTGACTCCTTCTCCTGATGATCTAGAAGTGTAAGAGATCTCTGATATCTCATCTCCTCACATGGCTGATCCAGAAGAAGACATTCGAATCTTTGTTGTTGAATAAAATCTATCCTTCCATTCTATGCACAAATTCTCGAGTGATTCTTCTATTATAAGTTATGTGCATAGTTTACCGGTGATTTCTCTAGGAAAGGGTGAGGAATTTGATTTCTCTATCTCTAATGATGTTGCTGGTGTGTAGATAAGTAATTATTTGGGTATTTTTGGAAATAATATCAGATTTTAGGAGTGATCCATTCACTCTCATTGATCCAGAGCTTCCAACAAATTTCTACATGCACTGATACTCAGGGTTTTGAAGAAGGAAAAAATTGTGCATCTACCATCTCGGTGGAGCACACTCTTGGACCTGATATGGAATTTATTGCATCTGATATGATATTATTTGGATCTGATCTAATATTACTTGGTTCTAGGGTTCAAGATATTTGAGTACTTTTTGTAGCTGTTCTCATCAATTTTTGTGTGAAGAAACAAGTACCAAAAATCTCTTTCAAAGGTTTTAAAGAAGGAGAAAACTATGCATCTACCAGATCGGTGGAGCACACTCCTGGATATGATATGGAATTTATTGGATATGATATGATATTATTTGGATATAATCTGATATTACTTGTTTCTAGGGTTCAACATATTTCAGTATCGCTTGTATCTGTTCTCATCAATTTTGGTGTGAAGAAACAAGTACCAAAAATCTCTTTCAAAAGTTCTGCTGGGGATCATGATGTCAGTTTTCTCTCATGAGTTTGCTGATATTATATTTTGTAAATAATTTTAGGTTGTAGGATTGATCCATTCACTGTCATTGATCTTGAGCTTCCAGCAAATTTCTACATGATTGCATGCACCGATATTCAGAATTTTGAAGAAGGAGAAAATTGTGCATCTACAATCTCGATGGAGAAAACTCTTGGATATGATATGAACTTTATTGGATTTGATATGATATTATTTGGATATGATCTAATATTACTTGGTTTAATATTTCAGGTTCATGATCCTTCAGTACTTCTTGTAGTTGTTCTCATCAATTTTGGTGTGAAGAAACAAGTATCGCAAGTCTCCTTTAAAATTGTTGCCGGGGATTTGTTTTCATTCAACACTTTTGGATCTGATATGGAATTATTTGGATATGATATGATATTATTTAGATATAATCTGATATTTCTTGGTTCAATATTTCAGTTTCATGAGTTTTCAGTACTGCTTGTATCTTGTTTCATCAATTTTGGTGTGACAGATCAAGTACCGCAAGTCTCCTTCAAAATTGATGTTGGGGATTTGATTTCGCTTCACAGTTTTGGATCTGATTTGAAAATTTTTGGATCTGATTTATTTTCTGATCTAATAATATGTGGTTCAATTTTTAATATTCAAGATCTTTCAGTATTGCTTGTAACTGGTTGCATGAATTTTGGTGTTACAAATCAAGCACCGCAAGTCTCCTTCAATTTTGTTGTTGAGGATTCGATGTTAGTTTTCTCTTATGAGATTTCTGATATTAGATGTTGTGAATTATTGGATATTTCTAAAGCTATATCAGATTATGGATCTGAAGCATTCTCTCTCCAAAGTGCCAGGGCTTCTCTACCTTTGGTCACATGCTCATCTCCTCACAGAACTAGTAAAGAGGAAGACATTTTGCATCCGCCTGGACACTTTCTCCTAACACTTGGGGCTGGTTTTACCACTCATGGTTTTTTGTTCAAGGTTGAAATATATGAGATTATTGCGTGTTCCTCACATGGTTTGAATTCTCAAGAATTTTCTCTCTCTCTTTAGATGATTTCAGTTGCTCTACATGGGTCCATTTTTCACTGTGCAGTTGTTTATATTTCTGATTCAGTTGAGTGCATTGTTATTCATACAAAGAGAAATATTCCTCCAGACATAAGAAATTTGCTTGGATTCATGGGTTCACCCTCACAGAACCAAGATACTGCTGCTGCATAGTGCTGCAAATAGTAACAAAAATTTTCACAAGGTTTTTCAAAATTTGTATTCCTGCTTATTTTGAGGGGGGGTTCCCATGAGGTTTTCCCCAATTTCCTCGGTTGTATTAAGCAGCATTTTGTATTTTATATTGCATTTGGGTGACCTATGTTCTTGTTACTAGGTCCCACAATTGTCCAAGTTAGGATTCAGGGTGGGTGTTAGGATTTTTAATCCTTCCTTGACATATTGTCTATTAGATTATTTAGCCTAACTTAGGAATCTTAATTAATTAATTGGGTCCACTTGGCCTAATGGGGCCACATGTACCAGTCACTGGAGTGTGGGGAACACTGCTAGAGATTAACTGCCACTTACTGCATGTGCATGCAATAGTTTCGACACCTCCTAGACCAATCCCTACATTTTAGGAGCCACCAGGAGTCCCGACACCAACCTACTTCATTTAGTTGGAGTTAGTACTAGTTAGTATCAGTTAGCCCCCAATTACTTTCAGTTAGTTCACAATCAATTAGCTGGCGTAATATTTGCATGGATAATGCATGGATGCATGTGGGGTAGGCGTGTTTTCCCACCCATGTGGACAAACTCTTGCAATAAACAATCGATATAATAGAAATATTGGAGATGTGGAGAACCTCTTGCAATAAACAATCGATATAACAGAAATATTGGAGCACAAAAGATATTTTATTGATCATGGGCCACTTTGAGGGGGAAACCTTCTTTGAGCAAGCTCAATACAAAATAAATCTTGGATGATTTCATTAGCCTCCACGCATACTTATATACTAAGTCTAATATAAACAACTATTAGTCCCCATGAATGTGGGATAATGCAACATATTAACTAGACGACTTAACAACTATTACTTACTCCCCATGAATGTGGGATAATACAACATACTAATGGGACGACTTACCAAGCATATGTGTCCGACAAAATAGACCAACAAAATAAAGAGGGGGGTTGACATGGGTTCTTAACATCCTCTCCCTCTTAGAAAAATATTTTTTCTCAAAGCTTTAGATGTGGAAACTATCGTTGAATCTGAAGGAGTGGTTCCCATGTAGCATCCTCTGGTTGCATGCCATGCCACTGAATTAAGACCTATGTTATGGTCGAAGAGCGAAGCTGATGAGTGCGCTTATTGAGGATGGCATCCAGTTCCAAAATGATGGATCCTTCCGTATCCAGCTCTAGTAAAATAGTTTGTGCTCTAATGTTGGTGCCAATCACTTTCTTGAGACAAGAGACATGAAAGACTGGGTGAATGTGAGAAGGAGGAAGTTCCAATTTATAAGCAATAGAACCAATCTTCTGAAGAAATTTATATGGCCCATAGAACTTTGGAGCCAGCTTCTGATGCCCTTTGAGTTTCAGGGAGGATTGCTTGTAAGGCTACAATCGAAGAAAAACCATATCACTGAATTGACAGGTGTGCTTAGAACGCTGTTGATCGGCTTGCTGCTTCATGTGATTTCTTGCCATGTGAATATTCTCTTGAAGAATGTGGAGAATCTGATCACGGTTTCGTAGAACCATGTCAACTTCCTGAACTGGTGAAATATGGGGGGTGTATGGAAGGAGCAATGGGGGTGGCTTCCCATAAGTAGATTCATATGGAGTCATTTTAGATGTAGTATGGTAGGAAGTATTGTACCACCATTCAGCGATAGGGAGCCACTTTTCCCATTGTTGTTGCTGTTAAGAGATGAAGCAATGAAGATAAGTTTCCAAGCATTTGTTGGTGACTTCAGTTTGACCATCTGTTTGTGGGTGATATCCTGAACTCATTTTCAGTTTGGTGCCAGTGAGGCGAAAGAGTTCGGTCCAAAAATGACTTGTGAAATTTGCGTCGCGGTCTGATACAATGGAAGAAGGGATGCCATGAAGACAGAATATCTGTTCCATGAAAATTTGTTCGACTAAGGAGGCAGTATATGGATGGCTAAGAGCACAAAAATGACTATATTTGGAGAGTCGATCAACCACAACCAAGATTACGGTCTTTCCTCCACATTTAGGGAGCTCGTTGATGAAATCCATCGAGATATCTGTCCAAATCCTTGTAGGGATGGGAAAGGGTTTGAGCAAGCTGGGGAGGAGTGTAGTTTCACCCTTGTGGCACTGGAAGGTATCACATTCAACAACCATCCGTTGAATTTCCCATTTCATTCCCTTCCAAAAGAAGTTACGTCGTGCCCGCTCATACATTTTCAGGAACCCAGAGTTCCCTACCACTGGAGAAGCATGGAGTTCATAGAAGATAGCCTGCTGAAGATCTTTGCTCTGGGGAAGCACCAAGTGACCCTTGTATCTCAGAGAAGAACCATCCCAAGAGTAATGCGGTACAAGAGAAGGATTACTGGCCAACTGTTGGATGATTTGAGATAAGGAAGAGTCATTGACATAGTCTTGCTGAACAGATTGTAACCAATTTGGAATAGGCATAGAAATAGATGAAAGAGAAGCATGGTCATCAAATGTGTAGGAAATAGCATCCACCACAAGATTGTCCTTGCCCTTCTTGTAAGTGATCTTGTAGTCATAACCCATGAGTTTTCTAACCCATTTTTGTTGTGTTGGGTATGAGACTTGTTGTTCGAGGAAATATTTCAGACTCTAGTGATCAGTCTTGATGCAAAAATGATTCCCTAAGAGGTATGGAAACCACTTCTGTACAACATGAAAAATAACCATCATTTCCTTCTCATATGTAGAGGCGGCTAAATTCTTACCAGAAAGGGATTTTCTGGTGAACGCAATGGGATGTTCATCTTGGAGGAAGACAGCACCAAGTCCATTTTCACAAGCATCACTCTCAATAGTGAAGGGCTTGGAAAAATCAGGCATAGCTAGAATATGTGTGGTATACATAGCTTGTTTCAGTTTATCAAATGCACACTCAGCAGCAGGTGTCCATGCAAAAGCATCCTTGTTCAATAGAGTTGTTAATGGAGCTGCAATATTCCCATAATCCTTGACAAACTTGTGGTAGTATCTAGTAAGTCCCAAAAACCCATGAAGTCTCTTCAAGGTTTGAGGAGGTGGCCAATTTTTCATGGCATCGATTTTGGTAGGATCGACACGAACCCCTTGTACTGAAACAATATGCCCAAGATAATCTACTTCCTTCTTCCCAAAAACACATTTAGATTGTTTGGCATATAGATGATGATCACATAAAAGTTGCAGTACAAGATCCAGATGTTGGAGATGCTCAGCCCAGGTTTTACTATAGATGAGGATATCATAAAAGAAGACCAGAATGAAGTTTCACAAGTAAGGCCGAAATATTTTATTCATCAATGCCTGGAATGTGGACGGGGAATTTGTGAGGCCAAATGACATGACTAAAAATTCATAATGGCCATCATGTGTGCAAAAATCTGTTTTAGGGATATCATCCACATGGACCCGAATTTGGTGATACCCAGAATGAATATCCAACTTGGAGAAAAAATGAGCACCATGGAGCTCATCCATATTCTCATCAACAACAGGGATTGGAAAATTACCCTTGATTGTGATGTGATTAAGTGCTTGAAAGTCAATGCAAAGGCACCATGACCCATCTTTTTTCCAGACTAGAAGGACCGGTGAAGAGAAGGAACTAGTGCTAGGGCGAATAACACCTTGCTTCAATAAGTAGCGAACAAGCATCTCAATTTCTGTCTTCTAGTGGAATGGATAGCGATAGGGCCTAATGTTGGGAGGGACGCTTCCAGGAAGGAGTGGAATATGATGGTCACACATGCATATCAAACCAAAATTTATTGGAGATCCAATGGATTAGTTGAGACTACTGAAGGTTGCATCTGAATGAAATGGAGCTGAGAGATGACACCATGTGAACTTTTCTTAAGAATATTTTCCATGCGATGTGAACTGATGAGGCTGAGAGACCCTAGTTGTAAGCCCCGCAATGTGTGTTTGGTACCATTGATTCAAACTGCATCCAAAGTTCAGCAAAATCCCATAAAATGGGTCCAAGTGTGCATAACCATTAAGCGCCCAAAACCACATCACATCCTCCTAAGGGAAAGGAAAACATGTCAATGCGCAATTTATAATCCCCCATAGATATGTGCACATTAAGACACTTCCCTTTGCAAGGTAATGTGCCCCCATTGGCAATCATGAATTCAAAGCTAGAGCAAGGATGGATGAAACAATCAGCCTATTGGGCGATCCTCAGGTCAATCAAGTTGTGAGTGCTACCAGAATCAATGAGTATTGTAAGAGGGAGTTTTTTGAAGAACCCTCTGACCTGCATGGTTTGAGGGGTGGTGACTCTTGATAAGGCATGGAGAGATATCTCTGGTTGGTCCTTTGGAGCAAGAAGTTGTTGAATATCACCATCATCATCTGTTGGATCCTGAGCATCATAAAAAATTTCAGGGGCGAGTGGAGAATCCACATCCAAGAGATAGATATTTTCCTCAACAAATCTATGTCCCCGGGTGAATTTCTCATCACAATTATATCAAATCCCTTTTTCCCGACGTTCCTGCATCTCTACTTCAGACAAATGCTTGATAGGAGTGGTTCTAGGAGCTGGCGGATTTTGGGTTCTTTGGGGAACCATAGGTCTGAATGGAACAAGAGTGGATTTGGAGTGTTGTTGATCCCTGATCTTGTACTATGCTAGCTTATCCAACTCGAGGGCTTCCATCATTGTGTTGTGGTAGAACATTTTAACCTCAGAGTGTATTGAATCCTTCATACCACTGATAAAACAACTAAGGTAGAATGCATCATGCGATCCCTCTATGTAATTGGCTAGTTTCTCAAATTATGTCTGATACTCCCACACAGTGATAGTTTGGTGAAGTTTGGTGAGTGCTCCTGTGAAGACATCAAAGCACTAGGGCCAAATCACTGCAAGAGAAGTTGGGAAAAATTTGTCCAGTTTGGCTAGGCATGAGCCTTGATGTACCAATAGAACCATTGAAGTGATTCATGTTCCAAATGAAAAAATGCAAGGGAACTTTATGGACATCAAAAGCGTTATGCAGACTGAAATATTGTTCTTTCTTATAAATCCATCCAGTTGGATCATCACCATTGAAGCGAGGAAAATCCAGCTTTGGCCCGCAGAAGTTTCTAAACGAGGAGAACCCAATGTCTATAGAAGACTCAGGCTGGTAGCGGTTGTTCATGGGTGAATGCTAAAGATGGAGACCGAGAAATTTTTGATATAGAACCTCAAGTTTGGACTTGATGGCGGCAAGTTCGTCTTCCATTTGTTTATTTGTTTCGGCACAGGTGACAACCATAAGTAGTTATATATATATATATATATATTCAGGTAATGGGTAGAAAATAAAAAATGGAGAGGGTTTTAGAAAATGAGATTTTTTATTTGGGAAAATTTTTGGGGAGTAAGTGGGGTTTTACCAGGTTTTGGACACTTTTTTAGGGACAAGAAGAAGAAAATGTGAATTTTAGAGGTTGGATGAAGGAATTGGAAAATTTTTCAGAGAGCGATAATGAAGCAGAAATGGAAAACGAACACTGTGGAAAAAATTGAAGGCAATTGGGTGAGAATCAGAGAAGTTATGACAAACCCTAAAAATTGACAAATGTGGAATTTCAGCCTTTAGAGAGTGAAAATTGGGGATAGGGTCCTCAATGAAGGAATATGCAGAATGGTATTACGGGGGTGATAATGAAGTTTCAAGGGAAACAAATCTAAATCAAGGAATATCAGTTCTTCAGTTTATAAAGAATTGATCTGTGGCGGTGCTAGAAGCTTTGTTTTATCAACAAGAAATGGAGTAAATGATCTGTGACAATTTTGAAATTCTGCACGTTATCAATTGTAAATAGATATGGAACCCAGGTATATTCAGCTTCCTAATGGTTCAAATTTATTCACTCGTCCACCAAGGCTCTCTCAGCCTTGAGTATTAGGGCAGTACCCCTCACTTCACGGTGCAAGTAAAACTGCTAACCGCTTGGCCAAAAATGATAACTCTTTGGTTTTCCTCACAGATGGGAATCTAGTCAATCTGGTGGGGGTCATTTCCCTTTTTGCTTCGCAATTCCTCTCAATGGCCAGCTACTTCGGGGTTCCTGTGGTACTCTTCACAATGATTTTGAGGGCTATGCCCAAGTACTTCCTACAGTTAAGTGGATAGGGTTTAATCCCTGATCCGAATGAATAATACCGCTGTAAGAAGAAGAATAACTATAAGGCTCACAACGCTAGGAAGCACAATAGAATTTTTTTTTTTCCATAAATTCCACCCAACGAGCCCAAGAAAGTGCTATGATACCGGATGTGGAGAACCTCCTGCAATAAACAATTGATATAATAGAAATATTGGAGATGTGGAGAACCTCCTACAATAAACAATCAATATAACAGAAATATTGGAGCACAAAAGATATTTTATTGATCGTGGGCCACTTTGAGGGGGAAACCTCCTTTGAGAAAGCTCAATACAAAATAACTCTTGGATGATTTCACATTAGAGGAAATTTGGGGTCTAAAATGGGCCTCATAAGAAAATGTGCCAACAATAAATTTTGTGAGTTGGAATTCAGGAACCAATAGAATTTCAATAAAATGAGTCAACCATAATGGTTGAATTGACATATTTGTCATAAAAGAAAACTACTTTTTTTGTTTGTATTTTCGACATATATCCCTATGTTTTTACTCAAATTTCAAGAGGGAGAGCTTGTTGGATGTGGAATTTGAGAAAAAACTCAGGGAGATATGTTGAAAATACGAACACAAAAAGTAGTTTTTTTCATTCTTCCTCCAAAATTAATAACTATTATTTTATTATTTTTCTTAGGAGGGCCATTTTAGACCTCAAATTTCCTCTAATGTTAGCCTCAACACATACTTATATACTAAGTCTAATCTAAACAACTATTACTCCCCATGAATGTGGGATAATGCAACATATTAACTGGACGACTTAACAACTATAGGCTTACTCCCGATGAATGTGGGATAATACAACATACTAATGGGATGACTTACAAATCATATGCATTCGACAAAATAGACCAACAAAATAAAGAGTGGTGTTGACATGGGTTCTTAACAATCCACCACACTCAGTTGCATTGAGTTAACTAGCTGTCATTGATTGTTTGAGTTGTTGGACATCTGGGAGTTGATATGTGGGACTCTGACATTGATTGAGACACCATGAGTTAGATGGTTAGTTAGCTACAGTCAGATCCAATGGATATATTTGAATTGCATAGCATTCGTTCAAATTATTTTCCTATGTAAACTATTGTAACACCGGATTTTATTATTGTGAATGATACTGTAAATTCCTGAGCAATACTTGTCCATTCCTGTGTGGTTTTTTTTGTTCATTTTGTATCTTCATTCTCCATTCTTTTGTTGCAAACATTATTAGAACTATATTCTTGAAGATCTAAATGGAATTCAAATTCTAATAGATTTAACATGGAGAAAAGAGACAATTCCAACAAAGAGCAGGTGTACTCACAATGCATAAACATTTAGAACCAACAGAACTACAAATACATGAATATAAACTACCTCTCCATAAGTCCTAAAGAACAATGGAATTCACCCCATGTTCTATATTCTTGAAAACACCCTACATTCCTTGGCGGAATCCAATCTTTGCAATCTCCCATGGAATTCCCACGTCTTCGTGATGAAATAGGATCACCTCATAGGTAGAAAGATGTCCATCTCCTTTCCTTGAAATTTATTGTTGAAATAAAAAGGAAAATTTAAACAACAAAATATGCAAGTAGATGAATCTGACAATCACAAGCTATAAGAAAAAACTTGTTGTAGAAAAATCACAAAAGAATGCAATAGAAAATACCTGCCTAGATGCACCAGCTAGAATAGTATAGGTCAACACATCTTGGTTTCCTCTATCTTGGGAGTGAAGGGTATGGAACACCCTTGAAACATTAACCCCAAAACATAAATCAACCTTTTAAAATCTATTAACTAAAACAAAATTTTTAGGGAATAATATATCGATTTCATTTTTACTAATGTTGACAAAATTAGCTAAATTTAACATCTCAAAACCACTCTATGACCATTCCGTACTCGCTCTTATGCTTCCTTTATGAAGAAGCACATTGACCAAGTTGTTCTTGAATAGTATTAAACTTTAATCATATGTTAAATCCTGAAGAACTTACCACATACACAATCAACTCACGATGGAACCGAATGCATCTAGCGAGATATACACAAAAAACTCGGTATCATATCCCTTTTATTTCATTTACTAGTTAAAATGAATATACATTAGCTAGAAATATAGGTTAATTGCAACAAAAAGTTTCACAAGATATCATGTGATTGTAAATCCCATATTTTTATATCAATTCAAGACCAAGTCATTCAAAATTTACAACAATTTTTATATCAACATGCCTAGGCATGAACATTTGTAGTTTTTCATGAAAGCAATTCTCAGAATTATTATCTTTAACATAATCCAGATACAAAAATCAAAACATCACCAACTAAATAGAGGAGGTGCTATTTCCAATCAAATATCGAGAATAAAATTATAAATACCCTTTAATAAACATCATATTAATAAAAAAATAAAGCATGCAACTTGGAGGATATACATAATGATAAATAGGAATTGGTTCAGGTTGCAACAGCAACAGGGACCAAATAGAAATATCTTCACAAATGTTTCTTGTATTTGTTTAAGCACCAAGGAATTGAGGAAAAAGGAAGTTTTTAATCCTTGACTAGACACCCTAGAACATGAGGAAAATAAAACAAAAATGTTATCCTTGTTACTACCTACAGCTGATTGGGTGTTGATGTATTTGTAACTTTGGAATGTATTCACTTGTATATCTTATATTGCACCCTGATGTTACTATCGAGAGATTCATTAATATAATAAAGTAATGTAAAGTCAACGAGGTTAACCCTTCATTGTAAGTCGGGGAAATAGTCCCCACAATTGAGTTAAGATTAACCCTCCTTGTTGATCGAAGGGTAAAGTCCCCACAGTTGTGGGACACTAGGGTTATTAGACTCTCCTAGAGAAGTTGACCCTGGTAAGTAATTGCTAAGTGAGGCCGACTTTTTGGAGTGGAAAGAAAGTGAATGGAAGAATATAAATAGAAGCGAGGCTCTTCTCATTTCTACATATAACACACACTCACTCAACCAAGGTGCATGAGTGAGAGAAGAAGTTCTCACACAAATGAGAGAGAGAACAACTGTGGAGATCATCTTTTATATCTTTGGGTTTTACTGCTACCATTGGTGCTCATTCTATCTCTGAGGAAGTTGTGGGGTTTTCTCCTTTATGGTTTCCCAACGGAAAATTCTTTGTGTCTCTTGTCTCTTGTGATTATTGCTGTGCATGTTATTCTCTCGGATAAGATCCTAAGATCATATTGCTTAAATGATAAAAATCTAACATGGTATCAGAGATAACCTAAGAAGAAGACATTGTGCAGCTACAGAAGCTAGGGATTCTTAATTTTTGGGTCTCTCTCCACAATACATCAGCAAAAGAAGGCTAGGATGACTCTCCATTGAAGGAAGCATCTTTTTGTCGAAGCATAATTTGATTTCAGACATTTTCAGTTTTTGTTGCAGAAAATTAGGGCTTTTTATAGAAGATGAATTTTTGAGTGAGCCCAGCATAGGATTACTCTCCTCATAAAAATAGAAGTTTAGAGACCTAGTTCAAGATTTTTGGTTGGGTGAAACTGTGGGAAAGTCAAACCCTAAAATACTGAAACTGGTAGTTTTGGTACATTCATTATATCTTGATATTGGAGAAGGACCAAGAGCTGAAAATTTCACAGGCCGAAGAGAAATTCTTGATGTACCTTGTGTAAAAGTTTTGAACTCATATTCACTGTATTCTGGGAGATATGATTCCTCCAAATCAGGGTTCTAGCCTCTTCCAGGATTGATCCCTAAACAGGACACCTAGGGATAATTTCTATATCTCAAGCTAGGAAGATCCAACTGAAAGTTCGCAAGATGTTCCAGATAGGGAACGGACTTTAATTTCTGTGGTGAATGTTTTAGACCCCAAAGGTGAAACATTGACACATGGAAGTCCGTACAACTTCTCTATCTTGAACAGTCCTGAAACAAGTCAACTTGGGAAAACAATCATAAGTCCAAATTGGTTAAACCAATTCTAGTAAAACCTATGGTATTGGAAATAAGACATACGTGGTTACTTCAGTACGAAATTATAGACATAGAGGAGTAGTAATTTAGAAGATACCATAGAAACAGTATCAGGAATTTCTGTAGAAGAAATTGGTAAACTAGGGCTTCCTGTTATGGGAGCTTCCCTCCACTATTTTAAGAAAAGGAGTACATTGGACAGCTTGCCTTGAAGAGGTCTATCTTTCTATCCAATCTAATATAAAATATTCCAAGTTTTGAAAATTAGGGTTTCTATGACAAACCCTAGATCAACCAGCTCTGGAACTAGGATAGACACCTTGAATTGGTAAGATGTAATCTTTTGCTATTTACATTTGAGGTTCTCATTTATAAATGACTAGTCACACCATCTTGATGACAAGCTTGGTGAAACTGACAAATTCCAAGCATGGAAGTATTGGATCTCACTAATTCTTGAAGAAAATGAATTAGATACCTACATATGTGGAGAGGTTCCAGTTCTAGAGGGAGATGAGGCTAAAAGCCTTACACAAGAAGAAATTGGTCAAGGCCAAGAAGATCATTGTTGATTCAATCAAGGATCATATTATACCATATGTGTCTTCCCTAAAGACACCTAAAGAGATGTTTGATTCCTTGACCGAGCTATTTGAAGGGAAGCACATAGATTAGAAAATAACTTTAATAAACCAGTTGAAGAATGTGAAGATCAAGAATGTAGAGACCATACAGTCATACTTTACAAGGGTCTCTCAAATCAAAGAACAACTTGAAGCAGTGGATGAAGAAGTAGAGAATGCATACATTGTGATAACCACCTTGAATGGCCTCCCAGGATCATGGGATTCATTCATTCTAGGAATGTGTGCCCAAAGGAAGTGATTACTTTTAGCAGACTCTAGCAAGAGCACACACAAGAAGAAGCTCGACTCATAATAAGAGAAAAGAAGATGGAAGCATCTGAAGATAAAGATTTCACGATTCAAAGAAGATACCTCAAGCAATGAGGAATATGAAGAAATCAATTCTTGAAGAACCTCTTATCCATCTTAGGCATTTGGATACGAAATGATGTTGTTATGAATGAAGAAGATGATAAAGATAAGTATTCAATTGTCATTTCATGATATTGTTTTGTTATGCATTTGTTTATATTCAATTGATGTATTATGCATGATAGAATGTTTGCATTAATGACAGTATACTACTAATATCTATGTGATGGGTAAGTATCTCGTGGTGATATACAACTCTCCATTTCTACTTATCTAGAATGAAATCTCTTTGCTGACCTATTGGATTAGTGCACAATCTCAATGTTGTCCTAGTAGAGATGGAAGGAATCTAGAAAGTTTCCGTAAGATATGGATGAATGTTGTATTTCCTAAAATAGTTGCATGATCATATATTTATGCATGAATTTTCCACTATGAATATTCCTTATGAAATGTTTCTAACCATACAAATAATGCATTTGACTTGTAGGGAATATCGCGTACAATCGCCTACAAGAAAAGAACGATGAGACTTGTTCTGAAGAACAAGTGACGACAGTTCGATAAATAATAAAAGATGAAGAATAATATAAAGATAATTTCAAAGAAAGAAAGAGGTTTCATACACCGTGCAGTTATGTGACATTGTTGATCAACATCATTGATCCAAATCCTTCCAGCTATGAAGAAGTAGCCAAGAAGAAAGGGAAGGAGAGTACTAGTTCAAGAAGAATGATGTCTAGGATGCAGTATCGAGACCTCATTAGAGGAAATTTGAGGTCTAAAATGGGCCTCCTAAGGAAAATAATAAAATAATAGTTATTAATTTTGGAGGAAGAATGAAAAAAACTACTTTTTGTGTTCGTATATTCGACATATCTCCCTGTGTTTTTACTCAAATTCTGAGTGGGAGAGATTGTTGGATGCGGAATTTAATTCTGCATCCAACGAGTACCCACACTGCATACTTTTGACGGACCCTGCTACCCCAAAAACAAGAAATACTTGACATCATCATCACATTTTTCAGGTATTTCTTGTTTTTGGGGTAGTGGGGTCCATCAAAAGTATGCAATGTGGGTACTCGTTGGATGCGGAATTAAATTCTGCATCCAAGGAGCTCTCCCGCTTGAAATTTGAGTAAAAACACAGGGCGATATGTCAAAAATACAAACAAAAACAATAGTTTTCTTTTATGACAAATATGTCAATTCAACCATTATGGTTGACTCATTTTATTGAAATTCTATTGGTTCTTGAATTCCAACTCACAAAATTTATTGTGGCTGCGTTTTCTTATAAGGCCCATTTTAGACCCCAAATTTCCTCTAATGGAAGGGAAGTCCATAGTATCTTCCATATGGATCTACAAGATCCAGCATACAGTAGATGACAACATCGTGGGATACAAGGCATGATTCGTAGCACGAGGCTTCTCACAGAAAGAAGGCATAAACTACGAAGATACATTTGTAGCCAGTGGGAGTTGAGACACATGATAGGAAGAATCATGTGTGCAAATGAAAGAAGGCCTTGTACGAGCTCAGAAGGCACCCATAGGATAACACATACATGAGGAGCTTGAAGACCACCTAGATTGATGAAGATCTTAACCTTTGCTACAAGGTTGAAGATGAAAGCCTATAAAGGATGACAAGCTCACAGATGGGTGCAAGAAGAACCTTTGAAAAGGTTTAAGATAGAGGATCTTGGTATCTAGTGACCCTAGATGGATACATAGAATATTAGCTACTTGTCACTCCTGTACAGAATGTTTCAATGCATAGAGTATGAAAGGAAGAGAGAGAATGATGCTCCGCTTTAGAGGGAGTGACTGCAGAAGATCCTAAGCTTCAACGTGGTATAGCAGGATGGATAGCTTACTGATGAATCTAAGATTTACTGAGAGTAAAGCAGATTCCAACCTTTTGTTCAAGGTTGAAGGTGGAAGACCAGTGATGCTCCTGTTATATGTCGATGACTTGTTCCTAACAGAAAAGAGGGACTCATTAAAGTTACAAGAAGGAGACTTGCTGCTGAGTTCGAGATGAAGGACTTGGATATGATGCACTACTTTCTAGGCATGGAGGTGTGGAAGATTATGAATGGAATCTTCCTTGGACAAGGGAAGTATGCAGTGGATATCCTGAAGAGGTTTGGGATGATGGACTGCAGGGCCATGGCCACACCTATGGCATCAAACCTGAAGCTATTGAGTGATGATTCATAAGAGTCGGTTGATGCTACGATGTATCATCAAATGATTGGGTCCTTGGTGTACCTGATGAATAAGAGACCAGATACTTGCTTTGTTGTGAAAAAATTCATGTCTGTGACAAATCCGAGACATGTTCACCTGATGGTTGCAAAGCATGCAGTGAGGTACCTAAAGGGTAAATTTGAGTATGGGCTCAAGTATGATACGAATCAGAATAGTAACCTGGAGGGTTATGTGGATTTTTATTGGGAAGGGAGTGCCATTGATAAGAAGAGAACTTCGGGGTGCTGCTTCAGTATGGAATTAGGTGTGATCTCTTGGTTTGGAAGGATGGATTTCTGCATGGCACTGAGTACAGCCAAGGAAAAAGATGTTTCCACTTGATTTTATATTTGGGAGATAGTATGTTTCCTTTGGAAACTAATATTTGATTTGATTGATCTAACTTGCATTTTTTATGATGCAAAGAGGAGTAGTGAATCTCTAGTTTGTGATCCAAATCAAGATCTATCGAAAGAGAGATTTGTAGCATAGCTGGTGAGATAGGTTGTCTGAGCATAAATCCTAACGAAGCTCGTAGGTTTCTCAAACATAATCAGTCCCGTAGGTTGTCCTCGGATGTAATCGGTCCTAGCGAAGCTCACAGATTATCCTTGGACGTAATCAACCCTAATGTGATTCTATGCTAGAAATGGCCAGAGTGAAGTTTGAGTACTTCAGGGAGAAGCTTGGTGTTCTCTAGATCGAGGTTCTCTCCAAAGGGAATTGATGTGTCCTTTAGCCTTTTTGACATGGTGGAAGGATGAGCCTCACATGATTAGATATAAGTGCAGAGATATTCTGATTTGATTGTGGGATGTGTTCCCACATGATCAATGTAGAGACATTCTAATGTGATTGTGGGATATGTTCTCACATGATAAGTTGAGATCCATTCTAATGTGATTGCGGGATGTGTTCCCACATGATCAGATGTAAGTGCAGAGCCTTTCTTACAAGATGAATTTGGATGTAAGTGCAGAGCCTTCTAACAAGATGAGTTTGGATGTAAGTGCAATGCCTTTCTGACAATATGAGGTCGGATGTAAGTGCAAAGCCTTTCTGACAAGATGAGGTTGGATGTGAGTGTTGGGCCTTTCTGACATGGGTTTTGGATGTGTTCCTCTCATGGTCAGATGTGAGTGCTGGGCATACCTTTCTAACATGGTTCTTGGTTGTGTTCCTCCCATGGTCAAATGTAAATGTTGGGTGGGCCTTTCTGACATGGTTCATTCCATGGTGAGATATAAGTGTTGAAGACGATGAAGACCTACATGGAGGCTAGGCCTACAACCAGCATGAAAAAGGGATGGGTCTATAGAAATTCCTATGACAAGAAGAATTGAGAGATAGCACCATTTGTTTGAGACGATGGAAGTAGTGATGATGATCCAGACTTGATGATCCAGTAATGATCCAGATCAAGTGATGATCCATATTTGATGATCCAGTGATGATCGAGATCAAGTGACGATCCAGTGACAATTCAGATCAAGAGATGATCCAAACTTGATGATCTAGTGACGATCCAGATTAAGTGATGATCCAGTGATGATCTAGATCAAGTGATGATATATACTTGATGATCCAGATCAAGTGATGATCCATAATTGATATTGATCCAATGATGATCCATACTTTATGTTGATCCAATGATGATCTAGACTTGATGTTGATCCAGTGATGATCCAGAATTGATGTTGATCCTGTGATGATCCACTGATGATCCAGCTTTGATGATGATCCAGAGAAGAAGACTTTTGTTGATGAATTGTGTCAAGAAAATACCTTCCTAGTTAAGAGGGAGTGTTGATGTATTTGTAACTTCGGGATGTATTCACTTGTATATATTATATTTTACCCCAATGTTCTTGTTTGGAGAGTCATTAATTTAATAAAGTCATGTAAATTCAATGAGGTTAACCCTCCATTGTAAGTTGGGGCAATAGTTCCCACAATTGAGTTAAGGTTAACCCTCCTTGTTTATTGGAGGGTAAAGTCCCCACAGTTGTGGGGCACTAGGGTTATTAGAATGTCCTAGAGATTTCGGCCCTGGTAAGTAATTGTTAAGTGAGGATGACTTGTTGGAGTGGAAATAAAGTGAACGGAAGAATATAAATAGAAGTGAGGCTCTCCTCATTTCTACATATAACACACACTCACTCAACTGGGGCACATGAGTGAGAGAAGAAGTGCTCACACAAGTGAGAGAGAGAACAACTATGGAGATCATATTTTCTATCTTTGGGTTTTACTGCTGCCATTGGTGCTCATTCTATCTATGAGGAAGTTGCAGGGTTTTCTCCTTTATGGTTTCCCCAAGGAAAATTCTTTGTGTCTCTTGTCTCTTGTGATTATTGCTGTGCATGTTATTCTCTTAGATAAGATCCTAAGATAATATTGCTTAAATGATAAAAATATAACATTGGGATCACATCAAATGGAATGTATCTCTTTAAAAGCTTCTCAACTAGAAATCCAACTTTGATGTACCCCTTCAACCACTCTATGACGAATCTCATACAATATATTTACACCAAACGGTCAACTACAACAACTTAAAAGTAAATCAATTATGAAAAATTGAAGATCCATACCTTTGTCACACATAAGTATGTCTTTCCATACTCCCAAATTCGATGACCAATGACATACTCTCAATCACTACAGAAGAATGGAAACTACAGGATTTGACAACAACTAAAATATAAAAAACAGAATAGAACATCATGAAAACCTAGAGTAATGTCAACTCTCTACTACACACCTTTCTGACCCAATGGAAACCATCATTCCTGTTCGTGGGCACTCTTCCAAAGTCTTCGTGATGAAATTCCCACGTCTTTGTGATGAAATAGGATCACCTCAACTCCTTTCCTTGGAATCTATTGTTGAAATAAAAAGGAAAATTTAAACAACAAAATATGCAAGTACGTGAATCTGATAATCACAAGCTATAAATAAAAACTTGTTGTAGAAAATCACAAAAGAATGCAACATAAATTATCTACTCGGATGCACCAGCTGGAATAGTTTTTCAACAATTAAGCTAGCATTATGATCTTAGGATCTTTTCACTGAGAGAATAAAAAGTACAACAATAAAACATGATCACATCACAAGAGACAAGAGACACAAAGCATTTTCCTCGGGGAAACCATAAAGGAGAAAACCCCGCAACTTCCTCTAAGATAGAATCAACACCAAAACAGTAAGAGATCTCCCAAAAACAACAGCAGCCTTCTGTCTTCTGTCAAGCCAAGATATTTCCTTCTCCAAAGGTGCGCCACACTTGAGAGAGCAAGTGAGTAATTCACAAGTGATTAATAGAGAGACTCACACTCTCTATTTATATTAGTCCGTTCACTTGAATTACCATTTCACACGTAGGCTCGACCTAATAATTACTACTCGAGCCTACACCCTAATTAGTGTATAATAACTCAAGTGCCCCTAAACAGTGGGGACTTATCCAATGACTTGATATGACTTGTTTACATTATAATCCTCCCAATCGGAACATCGGGGCATGACCACATGACTCAAATACATAATAGAAACATCCCGGAATAAACAATAATATAAAATACATAGAAGAATACATTCCGAAGTTACATATACATCAACAAATTATGTCTTTCCATACTCCCAAATTCGATGACCAATGACATACTCTCAATCACTACAGAAGAATGGAAACTACAGGATTTGACAACAACTAAAATATAAAAAACAGAATAGAACATCATGAAAACCTAGAGTAATGTCAACTCTCTACTACACACCTTTTTGACCCAATGGAAACCATGATTCCTGTTCATGGGCACTCTTCCAAAGTCTTCGTGATGAAATTCCCACGTCTTTGTGATGAAATAGGATCACCTCAAACACATAAAATTGTCCATCTCCTTTCCTTGGAATCTATTGTTGAAATAAAAAGGAAAATTTAAACAACAAAATATGCAAGTACGTGAATATGATAATCACAAGCTATAAATAAAAACTTGTTGTAGAAAATCACAAAAGAATGCAACAGAAATTATCTACTCGGATGCACCAGCTGGAATAGTATAGGTCAACACGTCTTAGTTTCCTCTTTCTTGGGAGTGAAGGGTATGGCATACCCTGGAAATATTAACCCCAAAACATAAATCATCCTTTCAAAATCTATTAACTAAAACAAAATGTTTAGAGAATAAAATATCGATTTCATTTTTACTAATGTTGACAGAATTAGTTAGATTTAACATCTCAAAACCACTCTACGTCCATTTTGTTCTCACACAGATGCTTCCTTTATGAAGAAGCAAATTGACCAAGTGGTTCTTGAAATTTGAATAGTATTAAATTTTAATCATATGTTCAAACCTAAAGAACTTACTACATACACAATCAACTCATGATGGACCCCAATGCATCTAGTGAGATATACACAAAAAACTTGGTATCATATCCCTTTTATTTCATTTACTAGTTAAAATGAATATGCATTAGCTAGAAATATAGGTTAATTGTAGTGAGAAGTTTCACAAGATATCATGTGATTGTTAAGCCCATATTTTTATATCAATTCAAGACTAAGTCATTCAAAATTTACATCAATTTTGATCTCAACATGCCTAGGCATGAACATTTGTAGTTTGTCATGAAAGAAATTCTTAGAATTATTATCTTTAACATAATCTAGATATAAAAATGAAAACATCACCAACTAAATAGAGCAGGTGCTATTTCTAATCAAAGATAGAGAATAAAATTATAAATACCCTTTAATAAAAATCATATTAATAAAAAAAACAAGCATGCAACCTGGAGGATATACATAATGATGAATATGAATTGGTTCAGGTTACAAACGCAACAAGGAAAAAATAGAAATATTTTCACAAATATTTCTTGTATTTGTTCAAGCACCAAGGAACTGAGGAAAAAGGAAGTTTTTAATCCTTGACCATACACCCTAGAACACGAGGAAAAGAAAACAAAAATGTTATCCTTGTTACTACCTGTGTCTGATTGGGATCACATCAAATGGCACGTATCTCTTTAAAATATTCTCAACTAGAACTCATTTCTGATGTACCCCTTCAACCACTCTATGAAGCATCTCATACAGTATATTTACACCAAAAGGTCAATTACAACAAATTAAAAGTAAATCAATTATCAAACAGTGAAGAGCCATACCTTTGTCACACAGAAGTATGTCTTTCTAGACTCCCAAATTCAACGACCAATGACATACTCTCGATCACTATAGAAGAATGGAAACTGCAGGATTTGACACCAACTAAAATATTAAAAACCGAAGAAAAAATTATGAAAACCAAGAGTAATGTCAATTCTCTACTACACACCTTTCTAACCCAATGGAAAATCATCGTTCCTTTTTGCGGTCGCTCTTCTAAAGTCTTTGTGATGAAATTTTATGTCTTCTTGATGAAATAGGATCACCTCACAGAAAGACAATCGTTCGTCTCCTTTCCTTTAAATCTATTGTTGAAATAAAACTGAAAAATTAAACAACAAAATATGCAAGCACATGAATCTGACAATCACAAGCTATAAGCAAAATCTTGTTGCAAAAAATCACAAAAGAATGCAATAGAAAATACCTGCTCGGATGCACCAGCTGGAATAGTATAGGTCAAAACATCTTGGCTTCCTCTATCTTGGGAGTGAAGGGTATGTAACACCTTGGAAACATTAACCCCAAAACTTAAATCATCCTTTTAAAATATATTAACTAAAACAAAATGTTTAGAGAATAAAATATCGATTTCGTTTTTACTAATGTTGACAAAATTAGTTAGATTTAACATCTCAAAACCACTCTATGACCATTCTATTCCCACACAGATGCTTCCTTTATAAAGAAGCACATTGACCAAGTTATTCTTGAATAGTATTAAATTTCAATCATATGTTCAATCCTGAATAACTTACCACATACACAATCAACTCACGATGGACGCCAATGCATCTAGTGAGATATACACAGAAAAATTGGTATCATATCCCTTTTATTTCATTTACTAGTTAAAATCAAAATGCATCAGCTAGAAACACAAGTTAATTGCAGTGAGAAGTTTCACAAGATATCATGTGATTGTAAAGCCCATATTTTTATATCAAATCAATACCAAGTCATTCAAAATTTACAACAATTTTGATCTCAACATGCCTAGGCATCAACATTTGTAGTTTGTCATGAAAGCAATTCTCAGAATTATTATCTTTAACATAATCTAGATACAAAAATGAAAACATCACCAACTAAATAGAGTAGGTTCTATTTCCAATCAAAGATCGAGAATAAAATTATAAATACCCTGAGATAACTTGATAAGTGCTCATCACATACGTTAGCCTAAATAACAAAAAAGATGTGCTTGACACTATGTTATATTGCATCACTGAATCAAAACCAAAACCAACCCTCAAGAGAGAAACAAATCAAATGCACAGGTATGTAGACCTTAAGAAGTTAACAGTTATTTGTCCATTAAAAAGAAATTGAAAAACCTCTTTATCAACAGCAATTGGAGGATTACAATCATGTTAAAAAGTTCGTTAGCCAAACTCTGCAATACAAAATTCAAGAAAAATCATACCATAATACTTTGTTTATGACCTTGTGGGTTTCCCAAGAGATTAAGCCAAGTTACAATTACTCAATTCTGAGAGAAAATTAGTACGCTTACAAAAGCTACTAAGGTTGACAGAAACATCAGCACAAGCTGTAAATACTTGGGGACAAATAACTGAGATCAACTCTCAAGCATGAGTAAATACTTTATGTCCCTAAAGTCGGTCTAAAGGTCAAGACATCCTAAATACTTTGTGTCCCTAAAATCATTCTAAAGGTCAAGACAACCTCCCACCTTAAGTAAATAGTGAGTGTCTTTTATTTTTATGCTATTGAAGCTTGGGGAATAATTGTAACTCCATGCTTGTTAGGCACCTCATTCTTAGAGTAACTTGCAAGGTCTACACTGACTTCTTATGAACTGCTTGTCATCACAACCTATCCACTTGTGAAGTCACTCATATTTGTCCCAATGACTCAGGAATTCTCCAAATACATTCCCCAAAGGAAACTAAGATGTATGAAATGGGTGGGGCTCATCCAAAGGTAAAAGGCAATTAGTTTGTGCCTCTATGTGCAAGAAAAAGAGGTCAGACCCTAACCATTAAGACATCAGTTATGTAACATTTTAACTAAATTCTAGAATCAAGTCTCAAAGACAAAACAATACTCTATCTATGGCCCTAGGGTATACCTAGATGCTGAGAAAACCTACTACTTGAGTGAACAACAAGGCTCAATTTTGGGGGATGTTTCCTGGACATAGTTTTCCTATGGGGCTATACATATTGAAATTGTAAATAGCAGCAGTGAACACAAGACTCATCCTTCTTAGAACTGTAGACCTTTGACTATAGCTCAAAAACTAAACATTCTAATGTGCATTTTTTGAGAATTGTTGGGTCATTATAGGTGTCACTTTTTGGCTAGTTCAAATCCCCATAGGTTGAGGCACATTAGTCTATGCAAATAGGTTTACTAGGGATGCCATCCACAAATGTAGGGGAGCATCCCTCAGGTTTCTCTGTGATCTTTTCCTTGGAAAAAAAGGGTATAATTTGCAAACTACTACAAGGAACTATTATTCTAAATGTCTCACCGAGGACAATGAATCGTTTTTTAAGAATCTCTATTTCATGTTCTCGAAACTGACCATTATTTTTCCTAATGAAAACTTGGTACTATTTTTCAACTATTTTTAATGCTGATTATTTCTGCTTTTTATCAAGACTTTGAAAGGGGGAAATTGGTTCAAGAGCATGGTTGGAATAGTATAGTATCTTCAAAAAATATTATCCTTTCGACCCGAACTTGTATCATTTAGATAAATTATGTAATTTAACAGTACTGATACGTCAAAGAAATATTGATTGAATACAACACAGTTCCCAGCTTCAATGCCATAGTATCTCAAAAAAGAAGCCTTCTCAATGTACCTACTCTGTTGTTTTAGCTGGTATGTTAATTAATGTAGAAAAATGTAAAGAAAAGCATGTTTCCAGAAAAAGAATACTGACCTCAGTGGTTCACTTATAAATTGTAATGAATGGAAAATCCTAGTCTATAAAGCATAATAGGTGGTTACAGACAAGTACCATAAGATTGTGTTTTTAGGAAACACATTATACTGTGTCTTCGTTATTAAATTGTTCATTGTTTTCAATTGCTTTCTATGATGAATTATGATTTGTAACAAAATATCACACTGAAATTCTAGACAGAATGAAGTATTAATAGATATAGACAATGCCCTATATGGGTTGCTTAATGTGCGCTAAGGTAGTCTAATAAGAATAATAATAAGAAGTTACACAAGTAATAAATTTGTATTCTAGAACATAGATTTGTATAGTTAATTTGCTATTTTTCCCGTGCTGTTGTTTGTTACTTGTTCACAATGTGGTGTTGCTCCTTTCTACTATATATTATCTTTTTTGTTGCTTTATGCTGAAATTATACACAACAATTCAGAATATCAATGCTTAAACCATGAATTATTGTTTCTTTTGCATTTGATTTTTTGGAATACCTAGATGAGATCCTTATTTTTCCAGGTTCAGACATTTTGCTAAACTGGGATATATATAATATAATATTTTTAACATTTCCCTTTTTTAGGAAGGTTTTCTAGAATTCAAAGAGATCAAGTATTCTGTTTGACACATGTTCAGAGAGGATTTTCTATTTAATACGTTAAGCAAGTAAAAAAAGACCATTAGAATTTCCAATAGAACGGTGGCTTCCAATTTCACTTCTTGGAATCCTGAAGTTAGCATGCCTTACCCTTATCAATTGAATTCATTTGCAAAAAGCAATAACCATAGTATTGAGACAACTAGATGTATTTGAAGCAGCTTGACATGCCTACACTTCAATGGGAAAAGGCTTGCAACATGTTTGTTTACATTCTCAACAATTGTTCTTACAAAGTTTTAAAGAGAAGGAATTCACATGAAAAATACCTTCAGTTGGTCACTTGGAAGTCATTGAGTCACCAACATATCCTTACATCCTTCGGATTAGGAGAGGAAATTGGATGATAGAAGTAAAAAAGGTGGTTTGTGGACTATATTGATGATGCTAAGGCCTACAAAATATTCATTCCTAGATGTTTATCTTTAAGGAATGTGGTTTTACTAAATATGCATCTAGCCATTCTACTGTTATGTTGTAATCTTGTAACCTATAGTCACAACTGATAGCAACAAGGATAATGTACAAAAAGGAAATTACAATATTATAAAATATAATGATGAGGAGATAGATATTAAAATTAAATAAGATAAATTTATTAACGTGTAATGAATGACCAAAAGACATTGAAAAATAAGTTAATGCAGGGAAAAATACCAAATGTATAGGATTGTCATAAGTCACTATGAATGCAGAAATGATCCACATGAAAGATATTCATTCTTTAGTCTAATCGTTGATAATTTTCATCATTAATTTTCCAAAAGTAAAAAAACCACACTAAGCAAAAATAAAATGAGCTTCTTGTTTACCATATTGGAAAATAACAGATATCAAGCTTACCTCACCAACAAGGCTATATTTTGCACATTCAATAGCATGACGTGATGCTCTGCCAATACTTTCCTTCGTCCTTGACAACATCTCTGACATTCCTTCAAAAATGTCCTTGGCAATTGTTGCTTCTGTATCCCCACTAAGTGTCCCTGGAGAAGTGTATTTCCAAGCTCAATATGGAGCTGACACATGACACTTCGATAAAATAATAAAATATAAAGTAAACAAAATTTTACAATGTCGATCCTAATCTTAAGTTCAAAACTAAAAAGATATTATTCCAATTAATTAAAACTAAAAAAATAATGAAACTTGGATACTTATTGCTATGTGATCTCGGATTTGAGCCAACATTAAACTAGGGATTTACATGTTAAATTAGTATGGATCCATATTCACTCTAGAACTACCTAGTGACAAAAGGGATCACATTAGAGGAAATTTCAATTTAAAATGGGCCTTCCAAAAATAATACAAATTCCATGTCATCATGTATTTTCCAATCAAAATTCTTTAAAATTCAAGAAGGGAGCACCTCTTAAACAATTTTTTAATATAAATTTGGGGATAGGTATCATAAAAAAACTACTTTTTTTGTTCGTATTTTCGACATATCTCCCTGTTTGTTTACTCAAATTTTGACCGGAAGAGCTTGTTGGATGCGGAATTTAATTTCACATCCAACAAGTACCCACTTGACATACTTTTGATGGGTTCCGCTACCCCAAAAACAAGAAATACCTGAAAAAATGTGATGATGATGTCATCATCACATTTTTTAGGTATTTCTTGTTTTTGGGGTATCAGAACCCATCAAAAGTATGTCGAGTGGGTACTCATTGGATGTGGAATTAAATTATGCATCCAATGAGCTCTCTCGATCGAAATTTGAGTAAACAAACAGGGAGATATGTCGAAAATACAAACAAAAAAGTAGGTTTTTCTTTTCTTCCTCCAAAATTAATAAATATTATATTATTATTTTAACTATTATTTTATTACTTTTCCTTAGGAGGCCCATTTTGAGTTTAAATTTTCTCTAATGAACCCCTTGAGGTTCAAACCTTTTTAAGAATGCAAAATTTGAGGAAAATTTTGCACTTTAAGAGTTTTGAACCCTCTTGACGCTTGGTAGATCCGAAGTTAAGATGGATCTATACTAATTTTTAACATAAAATTAAAAACAAAATCTCAAAACCAAGGAATTATTTATGATAGATGGATCATTAGGTCAATAACATTTAAATCATTATGCATGGATAGACTATAGGTTGACTAATAGATCTCAACTTGTCTCTCTTTCCAGTATGATCTCCATGTATGTTCTATGCACATCAATAATATGGTGCCCTACGACTAGGTAAAAATGAGAATTATCAATTGAATGCTCTTTTTATTTTCCATGTTCTCTCTCCTCCCTTTTCTATTTACAATATTTCAAAAGGATTACTATATCTTAGCTCCGTACTTCATGGAGATTGTCATAGCTCCCTTTCTTGTTGCCATCCCTATTCCTAGCTATTTTCCAAGTTCTATGAGCCGTAGATCACTTTGAAGATTTTTGTTTGTCCACTAAGAACAAAAATCTCCCTTATTCTGCAATGTTAAAAAGGTGTATCAACAATCCTAATCTAATAATGACTAATGTGCTGATTTGTCAAACTTAGTCTTGGTCATTATTATCTTGTTTCCTACTTTTTGGTCATTCCTGAAAGCATATTTAGCATATTAACATAGAAACCTCTTACATGGATGTATGATTTCAAGGGTAGGACTTTAAGCAACCTTCAAAAAGATGTTTGAGCTTCTCTCAACATCCAAATTATCACAAATATTCCTAGCTATTTTCCAAGTTCTATGAGCCATAGATCACTTTGAAGATTTTTGTTTGTCCACTAAGCACAAAAATCTCCCTTATTCTGCAATGTTAAAAAGGTGTATCAACAAGCCTAATCTAATAATTACTAATGTGCTAATTTGTCAAACTTAGTCTTGGTCATTATTATCTTGTTTCCTACTTTTTGGTCATTCCTGAAAGCATATTTAGCATATTAACATAGAAACCTCTTACATGGATGTATGATTTCAAGGGCAGGACTTTAAGCAACCTTCAAAAAGATGATTGAGCTTCTCTCAACATCCAAATTATCACAAATATCATTGTTCTAGGTGTATTATACACAAAAGGAAATCTCCAATTTTCATATGTAGGGAATTTACAAGTACATATTGTTACAATCCAGAAAATACCAATCTGTAGGGAGGTTTTGAGAGCATTGTTACAATACAGAAAAGACCATAACCATACAATAATTTTGGCTACATTGAAATATTATGGGTTTTCAAGCTTTCCTATGCCTCATTTTTTCTAGGCTGAGACCAATGGTACCCTCAAGTATAAAAGAGTGGCATAAATTGAATCCACTAGGCCACTAAGGACTCATGATTCCCTGACAAGCATTTTCAATTTACAGTATTATAATGCAATCCAAATCATCATGTGGATCTGAAGTTGATAAAAATTCTTGTATCCCTTAGAAATCTAGGAAAATAATCATTTAAATTGAACTACAATACAAGATATATAATCCTTACTCTCTCGTTTCAAATCTTCTACTGTTAACATCTTTTCTCCTATTTGTGGATCCTTGATTTTACTAACAATTTTGACAGCTTCTTGATTATCCATCACCTGGGTACTATAAAAAATAAGGTGAGAGCAAAGAAAATATTTGAAGCTTTTGATATAGTACTAAAAACTATTGTATAATACCAACCTTCCATAAACCATCACTAGCCAAAATAAGAAATTGTGTTTCTGAATCCATGTCCCATTCTTTCACATCAGGATCTAAACCGTAAATGTGTTTTGAGACTTCTATCTCCAAAAGATCAAGAAACTTCAACCTTCCCATTTACTATCAGCAAATCTCCTGTAATTAAAAAATTACATCTCCTGAGTTTGCAACTTAAGTAGCAATATTTCATTCCTTCCATAGATACCAATCATACACTTCAAACAAAGTTCATGTAACGAATGTAAATTCCAATTTCAAATTTTCAAACATCCCCATCAAAACCAATATATAGTTTCTATCCAAAAATTCTTCTACAAAAAGCCCCATGTTAGTGAAGATAGCTATGATATTTTTCTTGCATTCTTCAGAGAACTTGGAAATTCAATGTCAATATGATATTTAATGTATTTATTCTACTTTTCTAGACCTCCAAATATCGCCTTAAGTAAAAGCTTACTTTCATTAATATGCAAATAACTCGAAACCACTTGGAATGTTTGAGACAACCCCCCCCCGTATTCTCGATTCTTCCATGTGCTTTACTAGGTTCATGGTCAACTGAAAGTTGAATAGACTTTCCAGTTTTGCTCAAAACTGCTCTAGAGTCGTCAACATTTGCAACAAATATTTTTTGGCTATCTGTTAGGATAGATGTAATAGTAGGAGTGTGTATAGGAATGACCTTGTCTATCTTATCATAGGCTTTTATTATGGCCCTAGATGGATGAACTCATAATTCTTCCTGGAATAACACATAATGTAATTAGAAAGCATTGGGCAATAGAAAACCCACTCTAGTTAATCCTGAAAATAAATATTAAATTTATCCAATTATGGTACCAGGTACATCACAACAACCCTACTCATGCTTAAATAATATATAATCCAAAATTAATTCATCATAATCGGTGTTGATTCCTCCAACAATAAATGATATCCTGTCAGAGAATAACAGGCCAACCCTGTAAAGCAATGAATTATCCAAACTTCAAACTAGGGCTACAAAATTGTAAGTCCACTATGTCTTAAAACAAGTTAAAAATACTCAAGGGAACATTCTACTATAATGCAAGGAAAATCAAATCCAATTTACAAAGTATGAATAACTTGCCATGGCATCTACAATAGTTCCCTTTACCGAGCAATTTGGTCACTCACCTCACTCAAAATGTTTGCAAACTAATTCTTCTGCGGGTATGAAGCCACACTGTCACTTAAATGACCATAAAAAAAAACATATAAACCCAACTCATGGCCTTTGATCTGATTAAACTCCGCAACATGATAGTCCTCCATAGGATGACTAGCTTTTCCTTTCACTAGATTGAATCCATGGAGAATTTTATTGGAACTTAGGTGGCTCTTGCCTTTCCTAGAATTTCAAGAATAATTCCCTCCAGTCAACATCTGCATAGAAACAAATATTTTTTTAACATACAAACAAGCAAAAAATAAAAATAAACGACTATAAATAATTAAGTTGAAGAATTTGATGAGAGTCTCCAATGAATTTAAGTGCAAATTGGGCCACCATTTTTCCACAGTTAAAGAGTTCAAATCTTGTATTGAATTGAAAATCTGGTCAGTGTCCTAAGGTTTTAGAGGTGGGCAGATAATTAATATGCAGGCCAATTTTTTTGATTAACTAGCATTTCCATGCAAACATTTCCTTTTTTACCCTTGAAAGGTGTGTGTCCTTGTCAATGTAAAGTTAAGAATCAAAATGTCAATTTTAGGATTGTATAAGAAAAGAAAGGATTTGAAATTAAATATATGTTGGGTTGTTATCAAGTTAAGGCACTTGCAGAGACTATGATACAAGTTCAAAACCTAGGGGTCTTTCTTTCTATGATAATATGGTTGACCAAAGTCTTTTGAGGTGTGGGTCAAGTTAATGTTGCAACACTTGTTCTGTGATAATGTGGAGGTGTTGTTAAAAGGTGGCCCATGCTAATGTTATCTTCAATGTGCATGGGACTAGGTGCATTGGTCCTAGATGACTTTGACAGAACAAATACCTCTTAGCCACAGCTTTGGTTTAGAAGGTATCATGTTTGTAATGCAGATCTTGAAAGGAATTTTCTACACTCTTAAAAAACAAGGGATTCCACTTTAACAACCTTCATAATATTAGAAATAACACAAATGACCTTTTCAAATAGACAAATGAACTTTTCCAAGAATCCATGGGATGAGTATTAGATATATCAATAACATAAAGACTAGAAACATTCATCTCTGAAATATACAATAATGTCCAGAATGGTTTATTATGCAGTGAAATAAAATAGATCAAGGGAATCATTTGGAGAATACGAAAAGTTCAGGGCTCAAACTTAACTCATGCCCATTTGAAATCCACATTCTACCCGCGGCTTGGGAATCCTGCAATGGCCAAACAGTTGATTGTGACAATAACTAAATGTCGTACTTGGTGCATATTATTTATTGAAAATACCACAAAAGAATACAATCCATGGTCCTCCATTTATTTTCTACAACTGATTTTTCTATACCCAGTACAAAAAGGAAAACCATTTCCAGCCACAAGACCCAATTCTCAATCCAAAGTTCGAGGACTTAACAAGCAAGAAAGCAATGACCTTTCAAGATTGAACCCTCCTATCTTAGGTAAAACGTTCTAGAATAAACCCTTTATAGCTCAGGTAATAAGATTCCCAATGATGCCCATATTACACCCCATACCTTTTTGGAAGGATTTTCTACTATCTTGAAAAAGAAATGATTTCAAATATTAGGCAAGACAAATTCTTTAATATCTCCTTACAAAATTTCATGTTCTCAAATACCCAGCTTATAGAAATAGAATTAATTAATAATGGTTCATCTAAAATAGGATATTTCTTAGATACCCATATTACAGATACATAATTTTCATACCTGGACATTAGAAAAACAAGAATTTTCAATACCCATCTTACAGATGGTGAATCTTAAGACACCCTTTAAAAAAAAAATTCTCATTTAGAAGAAAATAATTGATACCCACCTTGGAATAAGCTCCAAAGAAGCAGTTCAACCCATATATGCACATTTTACAAGATTTTCCCACTGCTAATCGATTACTTCACATCCTCCAAGCATAAATCGCTGCTCTCAGCCTTTATGGAGTGTCACTCCCAACCCAAAGATGCCCAATATCACATCGATTCCTACCTTGCAAAATTCCGAAAGGACCAAAATAAATTGCTCAAAACCCAAAACATGAATCGGCTCATGAGGTGAAGGAAAAGTAGCTGAAATTCATTCAACTTACGAACCTCTCTACAGTTGGCATGACCAGATCCTGTTACTGAATTACATTCAAATTCCAAGGTATGTGAGAATAATTTTGGACCTGAACTTATTATTAATTTAAATGAAACATATACATCAAATAATGCATTATAAAGTCTTTGAGGTGTATTCTTATGGACCCTTTTTTGTTGACTTTGATGTCTAATAATTTACACTTGGATGCCTTATAATATACTCAAGTGAGAATATGTATGATGAATGTCATTATAGGCCCACGATGATCACTCATTGTAGATATGAGTGATAAGTACAAATCTTTAATGAAAATCCCAATGATAATGATATCGTTTCTTGTTGTATAAGATAAAATAAGTCTAAGTAACACAAGTTCTTCAACATCATCACGAAGGACAATGAAAAATACTTGAGAGTACCAAAAGCTACCTAAAAAGGGCTAAGTGAAGTTGGACTTTGACAAGGTTACAAAAGACAATTTTTTTTTAACAGAAACCATTTTTTTTTTTATTGATTAAAAAAGGCTGTAGCCCAGCCAGGCGTACAAAGAGGAATTCTGAAAAAGAATACTGATGTCCCCTATTAGAACAGTCAGCCTTCTTAAAAGTGCTTTGAGAAGTGAATCCCTAATTTTTCTGATGCTATTTCGAGAAAATGACTGCTTGCAAGAGTAGACTCTCACAAATTGAGAGCAGAGAAGAATACAGAAATAGCACATTAAACAGGCGGAGAGGAGTTCCCTTTAATGAAAGGATCCAATTTCTTCTGGGATCTCGCGCTGATGTTTGAGGCTGCTTCCTTTTCTCTATGTTCTTTATTTGTCTTTTGTCCTCTAGTGAGGGGAGGAGAAGGAGCTGAAACGTCTTCAGAGTCGGAGGTTCCCTCTGACGAAGGGATCAAGGATGCCAGTCCTGCCTGGGTTGAAGCCTCACGGATCAAAACACTGGGATCTTTATTTGAACCTGGAGAAGCCGGTTTTGGTTCAGCTACCTCCACAGAGCCAATGGGGCCAGATTTTCCCTGATCTTGGACAGCTGCAACTTTAGGTTCTTGTGCTTCATCTTCTTGGAGTACTGCAAAACTATTTTTGTTTTCCAGCCATGGAGCATCTCAAGAGGAGAATGATCTACCTTTTACTGAGACGCTTGAGGCTCCTTTCGACGGGGAGGACGGCGTTGATTGGAAATCGTCTGGAACTCTGTATCATTGGGAGCTGGGGGATTTGCTGGTTTCTGTGGTTCTACGAGCTTGGGGCAGCTTTTAGCGAAGTGGCTGTATACATGACAAAAGTTGCACTTGAAGGGGATATGCTCATAATCCATCTCTTGAATTAGGCTCCATTCTCCTAAAGTGAGCTTTAGGGCCTCCAGAAGCCCTTTCTCTAGATTCACCTCTACGCAGATATGGGCACATCTGTACTGACCCCCTTTTGGTTCTGCAGTATCTAGATAGCAACCTAGCTTATTACCAATGTCAATCAGAGTACTTTTCCCCCAAAGATGAAGAGGGAGGTTAGGGAGTCTTACCCAGACTGGAGAGGCAGTGATATCTGATTCTGGGTTAAACCCCAGAGACCAAGGGGCTAAGAACAGACCTCTCGAGCCATAAAGAAAGGGCCCAAACAAAAGACAAGGTCTCTTTCTTCTTTATCGGAGAACAGGAATACAAAAAACCCTCGTCCAGCTGTAAAGAGAGAGACCTGTCCTTGCAGAAGAGGGTTCCAATGTTTTGCAATCCAAATCTCCACTGCCTTAGGGCTGGGCCACAACCCTGTGAACTTGCCAATGAGGGCTTGCTCAAAGAGGATGAGAGCTTTCTGGCATGGATCCGAAGGAGAGAGATCTAGAGAGGGGATCTCGTCCATCTTTTTTACAAACTTGGAGGAAGAATGAGAAGCTGCCTGGGGAGCGACAACTTGAACAAGGGCCTTGAAGGCAGCGAGTTGGGCATGAGAGCCCATTTGCTGAGAGAACTCCACACTGAAAAAACGGCTGCAAAACCCCATGCTGAAAAAAATAAAAAACAGCAGCAAAACCCCGCGCTGAGGACGAGCCCGAGCTGAGGACGTGGAGCAAAGCCTACGATCCATCCAAGCTCGGCTCTGCACAGGGGAGGAGGTGGTGGCTAGGGTAACCCTAGCCGCAGTTCAGGCGCTCCGCCGTTCCGTTCTCCATTGCATCAGCTAGGAATATAATCTCTCCTGCCATTTTTATGTAAGCTGTGTTATTGCAAAAGACAATTTAAGAAAGGTAAGAAGAGGAATTATAAAGGATTGAGTGAAGTTGAATTTTGACCATGTTCGAGTTAGAAGGGATTATGAAGTAGTGTTATTTTCATATTTATAGAATATTAGTAAGGAAATGAATAATTATATAACAATATTATTTTGGATATGAACAATTAGGTGGAAACAAAGATTTAATAAATAAATAAAGATAGGTTCAAATTTTAGGAGAATGAATATTGAAAAAAATAATAATTTAATATAAGATATTATTTTAGTTTGATATTATAGATTATTAATGAATTTAATTAAATAAAAGAAGTATTTTAAGTTTAATAAACATTAAATATGACCACGTTAGAGGCTTGCTAAATAAAATAGTTGAGATTATAAGCTAATAAAACTTGTTGTTAAACAAGGGGAGAAGAACGAACGTCCCTCACTATAGCGACGTTATGGACTATGCGTCGTTATAGCAATGATTGTCGAGGACATTTTGTTTTCTTTCCAAAATTTTAAACTATTTTTCCACGAAAAACTTGTTTTTCACTTATTCGTGGCAAACTGTCATGGGTATTTTGAGCCATATGTAGTAGTGGTTCTAGGGAAACACAACTATTTTTATGAGGCCATGGTTACTAGAATTCAATCCATCCATAATGTCACTCTTAGCCATTCCATGGGTTAGATTAATGAATTTGATTGTCCATTTCTACGAGAGAGATTTTGAAAAAGGAAACTGCATTGGAAAATATCATGGTCATGATAAAAGAAGGGTTCAAGAAGGCATGTTTATCTATGCTAGAATATGTTGGAGATAGAACGAAGCAAGGGCTTGACAGAAATGATATGGAAGGGGTACAGAAGATGTAGACATTGGATTAGGAAAATACAACACTCAGACATAATTTGATGAGTTTGGTCACTTTGTGGAGAATTTAGTAAAATGTACAAATTCATTGTCAAATTTGTAATTTTTTTCATTGCCGAACCAATTGTTATGTGGTCATTTTTAGTCTACATATCTTGTGACCAAATTTGGTCATTTATGTTGGTCGTTTTTAGTTTGTTTTTATCCCGTGACCAAAAGTGGTCATTTATCTTGCTCGTTTTTAGTTATCTCACTTAAATTTATCAATTTCGGTCATTTATCGCTTGAAAAAAACTGTGGTGACCAAATTTTTTGGTATCTTGGTCACTTATCTCTCATTTTCCACTAGTGTAGGAAATAATATTATATCGAAGGGAGATGACATAATGAAGTTTAGGGAGCTCATAACAATTTGTTTGCCTCAACTACAATAACAAGAATACCATAACTATGCTAAAAGCTAGGAGTCTCCAAGTGACTCTTGTATATGGAATGTCAAGATTATAAATTAAGTTCAAAATTCATTCTTTGTGTGCATATTGACATGAGAGAGGTTCATATCTGAATATTTGTTTACGTTAGAGTTTTTTTTAACGAGCTTGGGTTGTTGTTGCTTTTAGTTGATGTCTTGGGTTTTTTCTACTCCTGGAATAGGACCTAGGCCATAACTCTCCTTCTGCTAGTTCTAGCAGGTTGTGACCTCTATATGAATGACTAGGATCATATGTGACCATTTTGATGCTCCTGGGATAGGCCATAACACTCCTGGTGAGGGGACTCACATGTGCCTCCATGTTGTGGAAGTGCCAAGTGTACCATTTTAAATCTAGCTTTTCCTTAGTTTTGTGACCTGTCTCATGTATGAAAGTATACACAAATTTATTTTTCTTTTTATTAAGCCCGAACCTAACCAAGAATTGTTACTTAATGATGAACCAACTCTTCTATTATCCACAGGTATTCCAATCTATGATACCATATAAAATTTTAACTCCCTTATGCACAAACCAGTTCCATATCACCTTTAGAGTTGGTTTAGTGTCCCAGGAAGCTCATCACATGGGACACGATCCCAGATTTCCAGGTATCTACATGTTTTCCTTTACTAGTAACCCAAGACAGGTATTCTTGTATTATTGATTTGGTTTCTTTGCATAATTTCCAAATTTTAGAACCTATGCCATTTAGATTGTTTGTTTCAATGCTCTCCTTCGAAGGATCTACTTGGACGGGTCATTTTGGGCCTTAAAATCATTCACTCGGATAAAGATTCCCTCTTGGGAAAATATCAATATTGTTCCTTCGAAGGACACTATTAACTTTTAATCTATGGATATTTACTCATCTCAAAGTGGAGATGGTCATTATTTGCTTCGATCTTGAGATTCCTCACAATCTTTCAGTGGAAAGCAATCTGTAGGTTTGGGGCTAGATTTGTTGAAAGAGACAAGGGGTGCTCATGTGTTACATAATTCACCGTTTCCATTGGGAAATAGTTTTCATTTCACCGAAAACCATTTCCATTTGTTCCAGAAACACCCATTTCGACAAATCTGAAGGTATAATGTTACAGTGACGGATTTGTTTTTTTTAAATCTCTCATATCTTATCAGTTTTATTATTAGATATTTTTTGTTTTAGTCTTGGACTGTTGCCTTCCCTAACTGCATATTCTCTTTGCTGTGCACCTTGCGCGATCGTGGCAAATCAGAAACAGTAAGGGAAAGTTTTTTTCTTGTCTTCTTGGCTACGTATGCTCTTTGCCGTGCACCTTGTGCGATCACGACAAATAAAAAACAACGATAAAACTTGAAAACGCACACTTTCTGTGTAAGCTAACCAAAATCTAACCCCTTTGTGTGGAAAAAGTTTTTTGTTTTTGTTTTTTCATTTTTTTATGTGATTTGCAGGAAAAAAGGCAAGCACAGAGAACGAGAGAGAAGAGTAAAAAAAAAAAAAGGCCCCCTTCCTCTTTCCATTCTTTTACGTACCTTTTAAACTTAGCTCACTTGGTTCAAAGTTGCTTTATTCCTTAATAGGTCTTGAATTCAAGTCTTATTAAGCTACTTTTTAGTGCATGCAATTTCTATTTTCAAGTTACTTTATTTTAAAAGTGCATCTCACATAAATAAAATAAAATAAAAAGTGAGTCACTTAAGTCTTTTAATTTATTGCTGCACTATTTAAAAGTAACATTATTGTAAAAGTGAACCTCACTTATTCTACAAAAGTGATTCACTTCAAAGCAAATTTATAAGTGATTGTCAAAGGTTGATCTTGGGAAGAGGGGCGTTTTTTCTATTAGTTGGTCAAGTTAATATCTGCCACATCAGTATTGGGGACATCTTCAACATTTTCTTTAATCAAGCATAACTTCATCATTCAGAATCAGTTTTCAGTGCCTCTTTTTTTAAAACCGCATATTTTTTTAAGGTATTTGCAACCAGATAGTTAGTTTTTGTTTTTTTAGCCATTATTTTACAGTATGGCCACCCCTTGTGATATTATACTTACAACTTCTAACTATTTCTCATGGAAGTCTCGTATGGAGGATGTTCTACGAAGTAGGGGAATTTTCAGGATAACCTCAGGGAAAGAAATAGAACCCACTGATGATGATAAGAAAATTAAATGGGAAAATAGATGTGATGAAGCTCGTGGATTGATTGGGATGTCAATCTCTACTGATTTGTGATTCCACATATCTAGAATTGATGAACCTGATAAAGCTTGGGAAAAGTTGGAATCTGTGTTTGGTAAACATAATGAAATTCGGGGACATCAACTTGAGAATGAGTTGCTTTCCTTGAATCCAAATGATTTTTCATGCATTCAAGACTATTTATCTAAGTATAAAACTCTTAGACTCTTATGTGCAGAATGAAAGATTAAGAAAGAAGACAAACAATGTATTTATCATATTCTTTCCAAACTTGGACCTGCATATTTTGTTTTTCTATCTACATTCTACTCCATAAAAGAATCCTTGACTGTAGCTAGCTATCAAGAGCCTAGTCTTGAATCCTTTTTTTATTCCTTAATTAGAGAGAAAGATAAGCTCATTCATCTTGGAATAATTAACAATGCAGATACATCTGGGAAATCCTTATTGTCCCAATAGAAAGAAAAGTCCAAGCCTCCCTAGAAACAAAATTTTTGCAATAATCAGCCAAACACCAAGGGTCCCAAACCCTCTCTGTTAGCTCCGTCTTTAAAAAATGACAAAGGATCCAAGCAAAAAGGAAAGAAGACTGAGCATCATTGCAATTTTTGTGGGAAAGATAATCATGATGAATCTAAGTGTTTCAAGAAGATGGCATCCTTAGAAGCAGCAATGAAGAAGCACCACATCAGCATAGATTCATCTTCAGAATCTAACTCTCATGGACATGCACTTTATGCTTCTGGTTACTCTTATACTACATCTTCTTCTTCTACTTCAAGTAAATGGCTTATTGATTATGGAGCATCTTATGATATGGCTAAGGAACAAGCCATATTTTCTACTATGCATGAATGTAACACCGAACAAATATTTGTTGGTGATGATAGATCTCTAAGTGTTGTAGGATCTGGAACAGTTCCAATAGAAAATGGTCATTTCAGTGATGTACTATGTGTTCCAAAAATTTCCTGCAATTTGTTATCAGTCTATCAAATTACTCATTCAGGTGAAGGTAAAACTGTGACATTTACACCTCACCAAGTTGTAATCAAGGATTTTAAAAATCCTCAAAATGTCCTAGCTACTGGAACTGTTGATCATATTACCAGGTTGTACAAATTTAACAACTTTGGGTCATCACCTTTTTCTTCAGTTTTTGTTACTCATAGTGATAACTTGAGCAAACTTTGGCATGAGCAATTTGGTTACTTAAATTATGGCTCATTGCAACAACTATGTAAAGACAATATGGTGACTGGTCTTCCAATGGTATCATGCAAGGATGGTGTTTGTTCAGGTTGTGTACTCGAAAAACATCATCGGGATAGTTTTGACAAACGTGCTTATTGGCATGCCTCGGTTCCTTTGGAGCTTGTGCATAGTGAATTATGTGGTCCTTTTCCATATGCATCCTTTTCTGGTTTCAATTATTTCTTAATTTTCATTGATAACTACTCCAGATGCACTTGGGTTTACTTCCTAAAACTTAAGAGTGAAGTATTTAACATG
The DNA here is from genome assembly GCA_001517045.1 of Pseudotsuga menziesii. Classification (NCBI taxonomy): domain Eukaryota; kingdom Viridiplantae; phylum Streptophyta; class Pinopsida; order Pinales; family Pinaceae; genus Pseudotsuga; species Pseudotsuga menziesii. Next base: position 80,388 of record LPNX010912731.1, read on the forward strand.
TTCTTGGCCTACAAGGCCCTTGTTGAAAAACAATTTGGTCATCAAATTATTAAGTTAAGATCTGACAATGGAGGAGAATATGTTAACAACAAGTTCACTACTTTGTGCATTGAACAAGGAATCCAACAACAACACACTATTCCATATACACCACAACAAAATGGTGTAGCTGAACGGAATAACTGTACTTTAAAAGAAATGGCTAATTGTATGATCCAATCTAAGGGACCAAGTCTTCAATATTGGGATGAGGCCATAAATTGCGCAAATTACATAGTTAATCGGACACCCACTAAAGTTTTATAAGGTTTAACACCAGAAGAAGCATGGAGTAAAATTAAACCAGATGTAAGTCACTTTCGTGTGTTTGGTTGTGAAGCATGGGCTCACATTCCGGATGAAAAACGGAAAGCATTGTAGCCTAAAAGTGAAAAGTGCATATTTGTTGGGTATTCTGAAGATGTAAAAGGTTATAGACTTCTTCAACCCCATTCACATGATATAATCATTAGAAGAGATGTTAAATTTGATGAAAATCTCTTGGCCCGCGAGCCTAACTTGGTGGGTGTGCCATCTTTGGCCTACGAGCCTGATTTGGAAATTGTGCCTTATTCTTCTTCTTCCAGCTTCCTTAACAGGTTTCCAACTCCATTTTTTTATGATGATAGTGAAGATGAAAATCCACCTTCGCCTGCTCATGTTCCTCAAATTGCACCAGCACCAATACTTCCTCGATGGGTCTGTTCAACATGTGAAGCAGCTGGTGATCTTGCCGGTGATCTTGTCGATGATCCTAGAGATCAATGTTGAACATGTTCTCAGTTTCAGCGAGCCTCTTCTATTTTGGCTCAAGTTTCCGAGAATCATGATCCAAATTTTTTTCCAGAAGCTTCAGGAAATCCAGATTGGGATGCAGCTATGGATGAAGAATATCGTTCCTTAATGGTGAACGATACTTGGGATCTTGTTCCTCTTCCAAAAGGAAGAAAACTTGTCATATGTAAATGGGTCTACAGAACTAAGTATGCATCAGATGGAAGTGTTGAAAGACTTAAGGCAAGGTTAGTTGCCAAAGGTTTTTCCCAAGTTGCAGGATTTGACTACAATGAAACCTTTGCCCCTGTAGCAAAAATGAACTCCATCCGCCTTGTTCTTTCCCTTACAGCCTTACATAGCTGGGAAGTCCATCAAATGGATGTCAAGTATACCTTCTTACATGGTGATTTACATGAGGAAATTTACATGGAACAACCTCCTAGATATGTTCAGAATAACTCTAGCCTTGTTTATCTCCTTAAGAAATCCTTATATGGCCTTAAGCAAGCTCCTAGAGCTTGGTATGCCAAAATGGATAGCTTTCTCCTTGACACTGGTTTTTCTAGATGCCATTCTGACCCCAATGTCTATACCAAGAAAGTAGGAAACCATCTCATCATACTTGTTCTTTATGTTGATGATCGTATCCTTACTGGTAGTGACCCTAAACTTATAACCCATGTGAAATCCAGTCTTAAGCAAAATTTTGAAATGTCAGACTTAGGACATTTGCATTATTTTCTTGGTCTCCAAGTCTTGCAAACCAAAGAAGGAATATTTCTTTCCCAGTCTAAGTATGCTTGTGACCTTCTTCGTTGCTTCCACATGGAAGATTGTAAACCAGCCCCTTCTCCCTTCCAGTCTGGAGTAAAACTTTCTGCCACTTGTACTTCCCCTGAAGTAGATGCCACCTTGTATCGTCAACTTGTTGGTAGTCTTTTATACTTGACTCAATCCCGTCCTGACCTTTCCTTTGCCGTTGGTCATGTTGCCTTTTATATGCAAACTCCTCATGAAAGTCACTGGAAAGCAACAAAAAGAATACTTCGATATATTCAAGGTACAATTCAGTTTGGGATTCATTACAGTATAGGGGGGAAACCTTTGTTGTTTGGTTTCACTAATTCAAATTGGGTCGGTGATCCTGATGATCGAAAGTCTACTACAGGTTATGTTTTCAGTCTCGGATCTATACCTGTCACTTGGGATTGTAAGAAACAAAAAGCTCTTGCTCTTTCTTTAGCAGAAGCAGAATATCGAGCCATAGTTAATGCCAGTCAGGAAGCTTTATGGCTTCAATAGATGCTTTCAGAGTTAGGATTTGAGCAGCAGCAACCTACTCCACTTAGATGCGACAACCAAAGTGACATCAAGCTTGCCAAATATCTAGTTCTACATCAGTGCAGAAAACACATTGAGCTACACATGCACTTCATCAGAAATCTTGTCCATGATAGTGTTATTGAAGTTCTTTATTTCCCTACAGATGATCAAGTTGCAGACATCTTCACCAAGTCTCTTACAAAAGCGAAGTTTTCTAAACTTCGGCCTATGTTAGGAGTTCAGGAATGTGTCCTTAAGGGGGGATAGGATCTAATGCCTCCTTCCTTCTCCTGATAGTGTCACTTTTGTAAATCCTTCAATCCTATCCCAAGTTGTTCTTAAGGGGGGGTGTTAGGATATTTTAGACACTTAGGAGTTAGTTAAGATCAACTTGTGTAATATATCCGTTAGGTAAAAGTGTGTTTCTTTAGTATGCATTAGTATTCATTTGTAAATATTCTAATCTGGCGGTCATGATATGTTCTAGACATAGAGTGATCCGATGATTCAACTTCTCTTAGATCATACCTACCATTGATTCGTGGCTTAACACTCGATTGGTCTATGATCTCTATTTAAAGAGCATAGAGGGTCCTTGGCTAGTTGATCAATTATGAGAAGCTCATGTAACTTTCTTTCTTTTGCATAATAAATTGCTCCAAGTAGCTATTTGGCTGGGGCCGTGGACTGTTTCCCTCTCAATGGTTTTAACCACGTGACAAACATCAGTGTGTTGATCTATGATCTGTTTGTGTGAAGTGGTTGCTCAAGGTGTTTGGTCTTTTTGGAGTACCCTGTGTACCTGAACATTTTCAGAGTTCCATTCACCCATGATTTTGAGGATTTATCGTTTCTATACTCTAGAGCCCCATTTGGCATACGATTGATGGTTTTTCTCAGTTTATGCATATATATTTAAGACGAAAGAACATATATACTGACCACAACGAATTCAAGAAGCATTTGTATTGGATTTCTACGCCAACTAAGTTCGAATTGAGTCTTTGTTGCATTTGGAATCTGTGTGTTAGTTTGTATTCCAAAATTATTTGAGTTATAGGTTAGTCTCTCTCAGTTCATATTTTGGGTGCTCAATTTGATCATATTTCACAGTTGAAATTAAATTATTTTGGCTTAATGAGCTAGGGTTATTGTTGCTATTAAGTTGATTTCTTGATTTTTTGAGTTTTTTTTGTTGTTGGAATATTCCCTATGTCCTAAGCCATAAATATCATGCTACTGGTTCTAGTAGTATGTGACCTCTCTATGCTTGACTGTGGCTCATTTGTGACCATTTTGATTATCTTGGGATAGGCCAAAAAATCTCATGCTCAGGGGACTCACAAGTGCCTCCACGTTGTGGAAGTGCCAAGTGTACTATTTTAAATCTATATTTGCTTTAGTTATGTGACCTGTCTCAAAATATACATGCACTTGATCACCCGATCATGTTTCCCTTCATCATCTCACACTCATATCTCTTGCGTGAGTTAGCTAATCATTTGATTATTTATAAAATATGATGTGTACGACAATATATTTTCTTTGGAAATTCAAATTGTGAATATGGTACGATTTATGATGTAACATTTCTGATTCCAAATACTACGGCTGTGGATTCTTGAGTTTTATTTTTTTGGCGTGTTAATGGTAATTAACTATTATTCTACAAACTATAAAGTGGCCAAACCTCTCACATTTTATTCTTACTTCTTTCTTCTTGTAATAATGAAGAAAAGGAAGTGGCACTTGTTTTTGTAGCCACGTGAAGGTCTCACACTTCTTATTTTTAGCAAAATATGCAATTTTTCAAGCCTTATATGTCATAAGCAAAAACATTATACTCAAGCAGTGTCTCCAAACTGTCTAGTTTAGTGCATTTGTGGTTTGAAGGTTGCATTGCTATATTTCACAAGACATGCCTTGAGTTAATTTTAGCTATAATTATTTTATTCAAAATCGTAGATTATAAAGACTTTTCAATATCCAATTACTAATTAACACCTAAAGGCAGTATTAATATTTTGAAATATGGATACACTTTGTTCGTACAGTAATGTATGCACAGAATTATGATGCCATTTTCATTGAAAAAAGAATGAATTTGGTATAACGGGATTCTCCTAATTCAGAGGAGAGGAAGAGAGGGAAGAATCAAAAGAAAAATTCAGCTAGTTGTAATTTTTGAAGGACCTGCGGTCTCTAAGTATTTATCCATGTCCCCTAGTCTTAACGCCCACATTCCCCAATTTGATAATGGATGCCTCAAAGGAGTTTAAGAATCTCTTCCTAGACTTGGAAAAGGAATTAACGTAACCACCACCATGGTCTGATAGATCCCATACCTCAAACATATACCTTGAAGCGTTTGTGTGTAGCTTGGACTCATCATCATATCTATGTACGATGGTATGTTGTAGTTGTAGTTGTATTATTGTATAGGCGGTTCATGAACTCCTTCCAGTCTAAGAACCGAATAGTGTGACCATCTGACAAAAAAATATAATACAAATTACAGATAATAGGAGAGGCATATTTCATAGCATAGAGTGTCTACATAGATGATTTTTGAGATAGTTCCATGCATAGATGTAAAATTTGGGAGAATCCCAACTCCATTATGTTAAAACAGAAATGTTTATTAGATGTTATCGATGGTAGAAAAACATACACTACAACAAAATACCCTTTTGGGGGCGTTTTTGGCATGCAGAGGTTTTGCTAACGCCCCCCCCCCCCCCACCCCCCACCAAAAAAAGGATCTGTAGGTATTTGGGGGAGGTTCTTAAAAAATCCCATCAAAGGTCCTAAAAATTGGACATTTGGGGTGGTTTTTAAACCCCCCCTCCCCCCTAAAATTCCAATTCTCAGGACTTTTGGGGGCGGTTTTTTAAACCCCTGCCCCAAAATTCCAATTCTCAAGATTTTTGGGGGTGGTTTTTAAACCCCCTACCCCCCAAAAGTCCAATTCTCGAGATTTATTTTTAGGGGGGTTTTAGAAACCCCTCGATAAAAGTAATGAGAATTAGACTTTTGGGGGTGATTTTGCTAACACCACCCCCCCCCCCCCCCCCAAAAAAAAATTAGGTCTTTGGGGGCAGTCTTTAAAACCCCCCCTCAAAATCCCTAAGAATATGAATTTTGGGGGTGGTCCTTAAAAACCCCCCTCAAAACTCCTGAGAATTTGAATTTTGGGGGAATTTTTTAAATCCCCCCTGAAAGTCCTGTTGGAGTTTGGGGGGGGGAGGGGGGGGGGGATTTGGAAAGACCCCCCCTAAAGTTTTACGTGATAGTTTTTAAAGGAAAACCTATAATTCAAATACTATATGTAGTAAAATTATATAGTAGGATCATTGAAAGAACAACCAAGCGTAGAAATAATAAACACAATATTTTGACCTGGGAAACCACAAGGGATAAAACACAACAACCTTGTGATAAATATATTCGTTCAAAGTACAACATACATCCAAATACATAGTAATCACATATAGTAGAAGATAAACCCAAGAACAAAGGAGAAACTCCTCCAAAGATAGGGAACTTTGGAAAATACTTCTTCTAGCTGGTAGCGAACTTCTTCCTTGAGTGGAGTGAACTTGGTTGGGTGAAAATGAGTGAGGCACCTTGTTATTTATAGTTGACTTTATGTTTTCTTGTTCAATTTAAATAGGGCCAACTTTCACACTTAATCTGTTCTGACTTGTCTTTTATGCATAATAATCATTGTTTATTATTATATTTTCGAAGGCCGGCTTGTTGAGAACGCCTCACACAGCTACTACATTAACACTCCCTCTTAGACATGGAAGAACCATCATACTAGAACACCGTGTATGGATATCATTTGAAAATAAAAAATATCTCTAGCATCTCTATATCATAAGCAAATTATCCAACATAGTATCAATAGTCCATTGATAAGTGTCAACAACTCAACCCAGTCCATTAGGGAGTCAATAAGCACCAACTCAACCCTGCCCATTTAGGAACTTATATGTAACGACTCAAATTATTTTCTCAAGGAGTCAACAACTCAACCAAGTACATTGGTGGGTCCACATACACCAGCTCAATCCATTCCATTGGAGAGCCTACATGTAATATGCACTAGTATGCACTGGTCTCTCCACCCCATCACAAGGTGTCTTAGAGATCTCCCCACTCCGTCTAAGAGTGTCTGAGAGAATGCACTAAATTTCTCCATCACATCACATGATGTCCAAGAGATCTCCCCACTCAATCATAGAGTGTCCATGAGCATGTGTTGGTCTCTCCATCCCTTCACAAGATGTCCGAGAGATCTCCCACTCCATCACAAAGTGTTTGGGAGAATGAAGTGTCCTCTCCACCCCTTCAAAAGGTGTCCAAGAGATATCCCCAATATATCATAGAGTGTCTAAGAGAATGTTATGGCCTATGCACCCCTTCATAGGGTATTCTAGAGATATACTCACTCACATATTTTTTGGGAGAATGAAATGGCCTCTCCACCCCTTCACAGGGTGTCTGAGAGATCTCCCCACAACATCATAAAGTGTATGAGACAATGCGGTGGTCTCTCCACCCCTTCACGGGGTTTCCAAGATATCTCCCCGAGTCCCCACTTGGTCACAAAGTGTCTGAGAGAATGTCACTATAAAATCATCCTTCCCTATCAATGAGGGAGTAAACATGGGACTAATATCCGCAGAGTTGACAGGAGAATCTACAGTCCCATTTTTAGTCATCTAGGGACTATTATCCCCACTCTATCATAGAGTGTTTGGGAGAATTCACCACCCCATTCTGACTCATCTACCCTTAGACAAGTCATCATGTTACTAATACTAGGAGAATGTCTGCTTGATGATGCATACATCCATCGTCAAGCTCATCACATCTGCCTTTGTACTAAGGAACCTTTCTCCCTCTACATATGAGCATCATACTCTCCCTCTAGATCTTCATGTCAGAGACTTGTTGTATTAATGAAAGAGCTCTATTGATGTTGATATTTTCAAACACTTTCTTCAAGACACCAAACATATTTTTGGTTTTCTTCTTCTTAGAAATATGAGGTACCAAGTGGTATTTTACTGCATCTATCTATTAGGATCTTTGTTTCCTTCACATCGTTCTTCCTCAATTTATTCTTCTTTGCTTCTTCTTTTGGTTATGGTACCTTTTCATTTACAAACTTTAGACAATCATTCTCCTCTAGGATTCTTCACTAATTGGTAATGTCTTGTGAACTTTAAAAGAGGCCTTCAACAATACAAATGAAATATTCATCATCTTAGGAACTTGAATTTCCTCAATCATTTTTCATAGATTTTAATGCTCTTGAGCTCAACGATAATTTTCCTTTTGTGGAGAGATGTGACAAATTAGTCATCACTAGTAGATACTCGACCTTAGGGATGTGGATTCTTCTACCTTAAATAATTATTAGTGACAAATAATTTTGTAATATTCAAATTGCATATTCCTCACCACAACTGAGTTTATATAGTTTCAAAGCATTTCAAATTCCATTTGATGCCATTACCAAATGCATGAAATACAACTTATGCTAAAAAATGTTATCAACCATAGTGTGCCAACAAATGATGCTATACCATAGCTTGGAACTCTTTCCCACATGAAATATATTCTATGAAATAAAAACCATAGAACACCACAATTACCATGTTGCGACTCCAGTTATCTACAAGTTAATGTCACACTACTTAATGAAGATTGATTGATGAGCACAAATTGCTATGGAAGCACCTACTAAACTTGTTGACGCAGATCCAAGTGTACTAAATTAATCAAATGAATGGGTCATCTTTTATATCTAAAGATTATCTAATATTATAATTGTAATATATACTTTAGAATTAATGTAAACATCACATTGGTAAATATCCTTCCTTTCGTGTGATTATTTGATAATGTTATTTCTATATATAGAGAGAGAGAATACAAGAGCACAAATAAAAATAGTTAATGTATGTCATCCACACTTTAATGAAAAATAATGTACATTTTAATGTAAATTTAATGTACAATCAATCTAAATATATCTGAATAGTAAAAGAGATAATATATTACTTGAGAATTTCAAGCAACCCTTAATAATTTATTGTGCAGAGACCCATGTTCAAAATCCCCCAACTTCATGAAGATGAGGCTAGATGCATATCCTGGATGATTTTGATGGCGTATATATGTATTACATTAGATAAAGGAAAAACCGTAATTTTCTACAAGCAGTATATAACGAAAAGAAAAAATGATCACAAACCTTATGACTAAGGAATGAAATTAAAAAAATCAATAGGTACTTAGAAATGTAAAGAGTCTCATCTTTAAAAATAAATTAACACTACTCAACACATAAGAGCTATAATCTTAGATTAGAAAAAAGAGAGAAAAATAATTAAATTATGAAAAAATCAAGACTTTTAAATCTTATGAATCTATGCAATGAATTAATAAAATAGTTAATTCAAACAAATTGGCAAAAGACCTCGCACATAATATCAATTAGGCAGTATGCTTTATGGTTAAGAAAAATAAAAGGAAAAAGATCAACAAGCTAATACTATCCAAGTTTCTCTGAGGTTGAAATAAATCTCTACCTCACACTAATATCACATCAAAATGGATTACACTTAATAAAAAGACATGATGTAGGAATCGCACACAAAATCATTACCCATACACACCAAAATTGCAACGTTGTATGAAGGAAAATTAAATAATTACACACAATAAGATATTTTATGTATATCAATGTGAAGTATGAGACTAACACAAGGGTTAAACTAGAACTAGTAAAATAGAACCATCCTACATTTCTAGTGTTTTCATATTTCTAATGTTTTTTATATTAAAGGATCATCTTTCTACAAGAAATTCTGTAATCACTGCAATATTCTAGTCACAAAATGTGGAAATAATATAGAGTAGAGCTCCCAAAATATAAATAATAACTTCTTAAGAAAGATGTGACTCCTTTCTAAAAATAATCATTAAACAAAATATAATAAAATAGGCATGATTATGTCACATAATCCAAATACGACAAATAAAGATAGAAAAGAGAGAGGGAACAAACATTCCTACTTGTAATCTAACCTTAGTTGCATGGAAGCGAAGTAACCCCCATAATCTTTGAAAAGTTGATCCAGTTACGGGGATATGACATATCCAAAAATTTATGTTGCACTAGCTTCTAGCAAACCAGAACAGCAGGGATACGAAACAAGTGTTTGAAACAATAAATGACCACAAAAGTAGGTGGCAACTAAGATGACAAGTGCCAATGCATCCACCATAATTAATTACTTTTATTCATGCCAATGAATTTACTGTAGTGATAGATGTGTCAGGATGCAATCAAATTTGAAATAAAAAGTTTTTCTCCAAATCTTGTAATAAGATGGTTCGTATTTTACAAGGAGAATGAACAAGATTTGCTTCAAGTGTTGAGATAGAAACAATTGGAACATGGTTTTTGCACCAGAGAATTATACAAGATGTGCATTATATGGGATTCATTGTATATTTTATATTCTTGATCGGTCTCGCATCGAGTTTCAACTCTAATTGCATTTCCAACCATCTACGTTTTATTTGACTTGAGTAACCATGGTGACCCAAATAAAAATATTAGACATGAGTATTCACCATAAAGACATATTATTAGATAATATGGATGGCTATTGAGTGGGATACTAGTTTTAATAGTTAAATCCCAAGTTTTTCATTATTTTAGCTGGGCAATAACTTATATTCATAATTGCTAATATACAATATGGAGTTATGTTACCACCTAAGTTGTACTTAGTGGTTTTTTATCAAGTGAGCCTGGTGAATCGGACAAAGATGATTTGTTCGGACTTAAGAAGACCTTCATAATTTCTTCTAGGAAGTGCTTGTTGTACTATATCACATGATCATACCCCGTAGGGGGGTTGTAATAAAATGTTTTAGCATGGTAGTGTCTGTAAAAGACTCGGTATCCTAGACTTACTTGTCAATTCAATCATCTGAGGATGTTTTTTCCCTTGGTTATTATTGGTTGTTGAATAAACGACTGATAATTTTTGAGTTTTTCACTCAATACCTCCAAAGTTGGGGTGGTCGGCTTGGCATTTAGGCCTATTGAGGTTATTAGAGTCTGTGTGTCAATGTATAAACATGCTAGGCATTATGGTCAAGTCATATGAACATGTCTAAGTACCCCTAGTTATTTTTTATTTTTTATTTTTTAAGTTTTTTTAAAAAGTTTTAATTTTTCCAAAACTTAGGCTATTTTTTAATAGTCTAAATGGAAAAATTGGTTTTGTAATAAAAGTGGGCTCAAAAATCAATTTCAGTCATGGGGGTGCTCATTTTCTAACTCAGAGCACCTGGTAAACCCATAAACCTGCTTTTCCTAACTTTTGAGTGATTTGTTCATCACTTAGGTCAAAAATCCCAAAAAATCGAATATTAATTAATTTAATTAAAAATTAATTAAATAATGGAGCAAATCCAAATTCCTAAATTAGTGGATTTTGATCCGATTTGACTGAAATCAGTCTCATCGGCTTTGGATTGAATAGATCTGACCATTCCTTGAGAGAAGGAGTTGATCTGGGCTGAAGAGGGAGTGCACTACAACATGCATTCTTGGGATTTGTGCCCTCTCTCTCTCCTCCACACGTGTGGGCTCATCTGGATGTGATTTGGTTGATGTTTCAGTTAACCGGTTGAGGTGTTAGTCCGATCAGCACTTCGATTGCTAGTTACACTCAGATCAGACTCAGTTAGACTCAGATCAAGCTCAGCTTGAATCCTCATGCATCTACAGTCTCTCTCTCCTTGGGAATTGCGCCCCCTCTGGGATAGGGTTCCAGTTTTTGTTATAAATAAAGGACAGTTTTCCTCTTCCAAGCTAGTTAGAGTTGGATTGACGGGCTTGCTATTGTAATACTATTTAAATATTTTGATTGTTGGAATAAAGAAGCTTTGGAGGCTAAATGGTGTAATGTTCTCATGTGTGTGGAATAAGCATTGTCTTGCAGCTATTGATGTTGCCAGATTTTCTCTCAATTTCTGCATCAAAACCTTGTCTAGCTTGAATGATTCAGCTGAATCAATAGGATTGTAGTTGGGAAAGTAAGATTACTTGTTTTTCTGTATCTCATAGAATATGTGTTTGAAGATCTAGATTATACATGTTTAATAAGCTTATTTGCATGTAATTCTTGTCTCTTTTTCATATATATATATCTGGATCTCATAAGGTTTTGTGCAAGGTTGTGTGTTTAACTTTCAAGTGGCAAGGATTGGATGAGATCTGGATCTAGTTTGACTCCACTATACATCCGACATTTTTGTGAAGGCATTGCCCCTCTGCATTCCACTAACAAGTTTCCATTGCAGATCTATCCAACAACAGGCCTTTCCCCTTTTCTCTTCCTCCATTTTATTAAAATCAATCTTCTGGTTACTTGGTCCATACCTTTGATTTGTTTAGATCTATCATCTTAGCATGAATTTTAACATAGATCTATCTTCTTAAATCTCATAATATAGATCGTGTTCTTAAAATGTTTCATAAGCATTCTAGATCTAGCTTTGGGGAAATCGTCCTTTTTGCGTGGCATTTTAAAGAAAACGTGTAGCTTGCATGCATTATATTTATGTTTTATATTATAAAAGATAAATCAAGAAATCAGTGCACATCATATTTTCTTCCGAAAAGGAAAGCCAAGATCCCAAGGAAAGCTGGCTTTCAAGCTTTCCTTGGTTCCTTTTTTCATCTTTTTATTAACTAGTTTTAACTTAGCTCTTTTCGGTTAAAAATGTGTTGACCCAAAGGTACTTTCAAAGTGATTTTGGGAATATTTAATTTTAATAATCTTTCTGGTTTTTATCAGGTATAAAATAAAATAGGAGAAGGTGTTGTTTGAGAAGTAAATTTTGGGCCATTCGAAACCCCCGAGGGGTCTCCCCTTTTCCGGAAATCTTTAAATTTTTTCACTTTGTAAGATCTTGGGTTCATTCTGTATAAGAAACAAAATGAATTATATATTTTTTCTGATATTTTAACCACTGTTAATAAAAAATAATTTTGAATAGGCTCTTTCGAGCCCATTCCCCATCCCCCCTGGGGGGATTCACGTCCCTTTTTCCTTTTTTACATTTTTCCTATTTTTTTGATCTAGATTAGTTTCATTTATGAAAAATAGTGTACTTTGATTACTTTCATCATATATTCCATATTATAAAGTCAAATTAACTTGAATACTTACCCCACGAATCCCGATTGAATCGAAAGGTGAAAGAGGATCGTGGTAGATTTAATTAGAGCACCTGTGTCTTGTTTTATTTTTTCTGCTTCATTATTCAGTGTTAATTTCTACAAGCAATCATTTAAAATCAACCCCCTCCTTGATTCCCTGATTGAGGTCCACTTGGACCGAAAGCGGTTCCTGGAGGGTTTTCTTTCTAATAAAAACACATCGATTAAAATTTACTAAAAATTACAAAGACTCCGGTGTGTATGCTCTGTGTTTTGGTTATAGTTCATCTGATCAGTCTATATGCATCAAAATAAATGTGAGTGACTAGATTAATAAGGTTTCACTTCCCTAATTAACCACCATCAGGTGAAAATCCAATGCCTCGAACAAACCGTAAGCGGTGGAAAAAGACCCAAAGGAAGTGGGAACTCCTGGACAGTGACCTCGAGGCACCGATCTCTATTACACCCTAGTATGTGTATTATGAACATAGTCTCGGTGAATCCATTCATCCCACATATTCCTTGCGGGTAGCCATGAAGATTTTATTTTTGGACATACTCCAAGTACCCCTCGGGTATATCTGGAGTCCCCCTTCGCCTAATGTAATCCACTCATTTTTTCATATTAACTTAAAACTTACCAAGAGACAATCACAAAACATTCACTCCAAGCACATGCAAGCACATTTAATCATTTTGTGACTCCATTTTATGGCACTGGTTATTTGTTTACTTCTTTGGATATATATATTGTGTGTCATCATTGTGCTTACTTGTGTTTACTTTTCATCTTGTCATCTGTGGTTCTCAATTGTTAATTTGAAACTCCTAAGAAACTTATTCAATTTAATACCATCATACTAAGGTAATTAGCCTTAGCAACTTAATAGGGTCTACCCCCCTTAGCTTCATTAAGAGTTGAGGCTAAACGAAGGAGTCAAGAACAAGGTGACAACGTTGACTCGAGACTTGCCCCAAGCACACACCGAGTGGCTTGAATATTTATGCCACGTCCCCTCTAGGTGTGTGAAAGGCGGCAACACTTTTTGGCACTATTGTCAAGGATAAATATTTTTATTCCCAGAGTACGACTTTTGTTTTCTTCTTTTTTGTTTTTGCTTTTTTTGATGAATGCTTAGAGTCGATCTTTAATTTTCATCTGGCGACTCCACTAACTTTTTTTAGTTTTTATTTTTACAAAGAAAAGCAAAAAATATTTGTGTGAGAGTTATTAAATGTATATTTGTATTCTCACATGGATACTCCATTGAAGGGATAAAACCCTTGCTTCTCACAAAAAAAATGAGATTGATTGTGTGTAGGTGAGCCTACGTAATAGTAAAATTTAAATTTGAACTCCATTTTTCAGTTCCAGACATTCTCCATGATCACTTATTCTTGATATGGATATTAAAAGAATAGAAATTACTGCTCGAGTTTCCTGTGATTGTCCTCCCATTGATTTCTCTAGGATCCTTGGTTATCCTAATCGTCTCGTTAGTGAAATGACATCTACTTCCCTTTCAAGATTTCGAGGGGATGATAATGATCACTCAGCCAGATTCCATGTCATGATTTTTCTGTCACATATGAGTAAAAACAACATTCAACATGAGGATCATATGATGGCGATGTTTGCTCATTCTTTGCAAAGGAACGCTTCATGTTGGCTTCATGAGTGTTTTCCTAAGAAATCTATTACTTCCCTTGCAAAATTCATTGAAATATTTTTGAAGCAGTGGCATTATGATGGGAATGATATTGAATCATTCAATGCTAAATCATTCATTAAGACCAATTTGAAGTACTTCTTTCCTTGGAATGAGTTTCATATGGAATATCCTAAGATATCTAGTATCAACATGGTGTACAACACCCAACATTCAGAAATCCATTATGATCCCATTGAGTCTGTGCATGAAGAGCCATTAGTTGAAAAAATTGTCGAAGAACCTCCTCATGTAACATCAACAGAGAATAGTGATGATTGGGAATGATTTCATGATTATTTTAGTGATCATGATCACATTTTTACTCCAGATCTACTTAAGGATGAAACCATTGTAGAATCTTATAGTGAAAATTATGATGAAAACCATAATGTGCATGATGAGACTCCTACATGTTCTCCATATAATGATGACAATCTAGAAGGTTTACTGCCTTGTTCCCATTTTTGTGAAGAAGATGAGTATGAAAATGAGGACAAGTATAACTTGGATCATGATACAAGTGACAAAGACTCCCTTATGTCCGACAAAGATGTTGATGAGGAGTTCGGGACATTCACGGAAAATCCAGTCTATGAGGAAAATAATGAACCATAAACTTTTGATGGTTTTGTTGATTCTCCTGTCTATGGCATATCTAAAGGAGAGAGCATGGACCTGGTGGCCTTGGGAAATTTTGATATGGAAAATGAGCATGCAGTTTATCCATATGATCATTATGAGCCATATATCATTATCAATAATGAAGACAAAGAGAACTTGATATCATAACGTGATATCAACAATGGAGAATCCATCACATCTGACATAGATGGCGGTGATGACTATCGAAATTTTTGTGAATATCTTATTGAGAATACCATATATGCTATATCCAATAAGGGGAGTGTCTATTTAGAAATTTATGGAAGTCCAATTTACTATACTTCCATAGAGGGAAGAGTGGACCTAGAGACCTGGGAAAATCCTAGTATGGAAGAGGAGCATTCAAAACTCTTATATGATCATTCAGAGTCATATCATTCATAGCCGCACAAAGGTATCAACAATGAAGACATTGAAAAGACAGATGTGATGCAGTCAGTGGAATATCAGTCTCAACTATCATCTTCACATATAGAGTTTCGTTATGATTTGGAGCCGCTTGGGGCTTATACAATGAGTTATCATTCGGTAAGCTTTGATGATCAGTATGATGGTGTAGTCAATATGCCTCATCAGTTTGATTTGTATATCAACCCTATCCAGTCATGGGTAGAAGCAGCCTGCGCAAGCACCTACCAGTTTGGGAAGAAGTTTGACGACATTATTCATGCCTATGATTTCCCATCCAGCCCGCCCATTCCAGATCATCGCACAAGTTTGCATTTTCTGAATAAAGTATTTTTACTTTTGCTGGTAACCAAAGACAAGGAATTTTTTTTTATGTTAATAAAATTCTTAGGTGGTTACACTGGATTTTTTACTACACCTAACCTTTTTATATCATTCTTAAAGTAGGAAAATAAGCTTTTTAAAAGAGAGCATTTACTTTCTGCATTTTCATTTTGTACTTGGCTATAATAAAACTTTTCTTTCATTAATTAGCTACATTTATTTTGTTTAAATAAATCAGCTTAATGGTTCATTTCAATTTTATATAAAGCTTGTGCTGCTAAGGTTTTCTTGTCAAGTTGAGATGTTTTTACAAGGTATATAGACCAGAGATTCTGTTGTTCTCATATCCTATCCTTGCCCTATGACAAGATCGAGCACACGTCCCGCAGTTGGAGACAAATGTTACCACCTAATTTGTACTTAGTGGTTTTTTATCAAGTGAGCCTGGTGAACCAAACAAAGATGATTTGTTCGGACTTCAGAAGACCTTCAAAATTGCTTCTAGGAAGTGCTTGTTGTACTATATCACATGATCATACCCTGTAGGGGAGTTTTAATAAAATGTTCTAGCATGGTAGTGTATGTAAAAGACTCGGTATCCTAGACTTACTTGTCAATTCAATCAGCCCAAGGTGTTTTTTCCCTTGGTTATTATTGGTTGTTGAATAAACGACTGATAATTTCTGAGTTTTTCACTCAATACCTCCAAAGTTGGGGTGGTCGGCTTAGCATTTAGGCATATTGAGGTTATTAGGGTCTGTGTGTCAATGTATAAACATGCTAGGCATTATGGTTGAGTCATAGGAAAATGTCTAAGTCCCCCTAGTTTTTAATTTTTTAAGTTTTTTTAAAAAGTTTTAATTTTTCCAAAACTTAGGCTATTTTTTTATAGTCTAAATGGAAAAATTGGTTTTGTAATAAAAGTGGGCTCAAGAATCAGTTTCATTCACGGGGGTGATCATTTTCTAACTGAGAGCACTTGGTAAACCCATAAACCCACTTTTCCTAACTTTTGAGTGGTTTTTCCATCACTTAGGTCAAAAATCCAAAAAAAAAAAATATTAATTCATTTAATTAAAAAATAATTAAATAATGGAGCAAATCCAAATTCCTAAATCAGTCGATTTTGCTCCGATTTGACTGAAATCAGTCTCACTGGCTTTGGATTGACTAGATCTAACCATTCCTTGACAGAAGGAGTTGATCTTGGCTGAAGAGGGAGTGGAATACAACATGCATTCTTGGGATTTACGCCCTCTCTCTCTCATCCACACGTGTGGGCTCATCTGGATGTGATTTGGTTGATGTTTCAGTTAACCGGTTGAGGTTTCAATCCGATCAGCACTTCCATTTCTAGTTACACTCAGATCAGACTGAGTTAGACTCAGATCAAGCTCAACTTGACTCCTCATGGAGCTGCAGTCTCTCTCTCCTTGGGAATTGCGCCCCCTCTAGGATAGGGTTCCAGTTTTTGTTATAAATAAAGCACAGTTTTCCTCTTCCAAGCTAGTTAGATTTGGATTGAAGGGATTGATATTGTAATACTGTTGTAATATTTTTATTGTTGGAATAAATAATATTTGGAGGCTAATGGTGCAATGCTCTCATGTGTGTGGAATAAGCATTGTCTTGCGGCTATCGATGTTACCGGTTTTTCTCTCAATTTTTGCATCGAAAGCTTGTCTGGATTGAATGATTCAGCTGAATCAATAGGAGTGTAGTTGGGCAAGTAAGATTAATTTTTTTCTTCTTCTGTATATCATATCATATGTGTTTGAAGATCTAGATTATAGATGTTTAATAAGCTTATTTGCATGTAATTCTTGTCTCTTTTTCATATATATATCTAGATCTCATAAGGTTTTGTGCAAGGTTGTGTGTTTATCATTCAGGTGGAAAGGATTGGACGAGATGTGGATCTAGTTTGACTCCATTGTATATCCGACATTTTTTTGAAGGAATTCCCCTCTGCATTCCACTAACAAGTTTCCATTGTAGATCTATCCAGCAACAGGCCTTTCCCCTTTTCTCTTCCTCCATTTTATTAAAATCAATCTTCTGGTTACTTGGTCCATACCTTTCATTTGTTTATATCTACCATATTAGAGTGAATTTTAACATAGATCTATCTTCTTAAAGCTCATAATCTAGATCTTGTTCTTAAAAGGTTTCATAAGCATTCTAGATCTAGCTTTGGGGAAGTCGTCCTTTTTGCATGGCATTTTAAAGAAAAATTGTAGCTTGCATGCATTAGATTTATTTTCTCTGTTATAAAATATAAATCCAGCAATCAATTCACATCATATTGGCTGCCCAAAAGGCAAGCCAAGATCCCAAGGAAATCTTGCTTTCCTTGGTTCCTTTTTTCACCTTTTTATTAACTAGTTTTAACTTAGCTCTTTTCAGTTAAAAGTGTGTTGAACCAAAGGTAATTTCAAAGTGATTTTGGTAATATTTCAGTTTAATAATATTTATGTTTTTTATAAGGTATAACAGAAAATAGGAGGAGGTGCTATCCAAGAAGTAACTCTTGGGCCATCCGAAACCTCCCAAGGGTCTCCCCTTTTCCCGAAATATTTAAATTTTTGCACTTTGTAAGATCTTGGGTTAGTTATATATAAGAAAAAAGAGGAATTATATCAGTTTTATAATATTTTAACCACTGATAATAAAAAATAATTTCAAATAGGCTCTTTCGAGCCCATTTGCCATCCCCCATGGGGGGATTCGTGTCCCTTTTACCTTTTTTGCATTTTTCCTATTTTTTGCTCTAGATTAGTTTCATTTATGAAAAATAGTGTACTTTGATTAATTTCATCATATATTCCATATTATAAAGTCAAATTAACTTGAATACTTACCCCACGAATCCTGATTGAACCGAAAGGTGAAAGAGGATCGTGGTAGATTTAATTAGAGAACCCGTGGTTTGTTTTATTTTTGCTGCTTCATTATTCACTATTAATTTATACAATCAATAATTCAAAATAAAACCCCTCCTTGATTCCCCAATGGAGGTCCACTTGGACCGAAAGAGGTTTCTGGAGGGTTTTCTTTCTAATAAAAACAATGATTAAAATTTACTAAAAATTACAAAGACTCCGGTGTGTATGCTCTACGTTTTGGCTGTGGTTCATCCGATCAGTCAAGCTGCATCAAAAGCAACATGAGTCACTAGATTAATTAGGTTTCACTTTCCTCAATCAACCACCACAAGGAGAAAATCCAACGCCTAGAAAAAACCATAAGCGGTGGAAAAATACCCATAGGAAGTGGGAAATTCTAGACAGTGACCTCGAGGCACCGATCTCTATTACACCCTAGCGAGTGTATTATGAACACAGTATCAGAGACTCCATTCATCCCACACATTCCTTGCCGGTAGCCGTGAAGGTTTTATTTTTGGACATACTCCAAGTACTCCTCGGGTATATCTGGAGTCTCCATTCGCCTAATTTAATCCACTCATTTTTTCATATTAACTTAAAATGTACCAAGAGACTGTTGATGTATTTGTAAATTCAGAATTTATTCACTTGTAATCTTATGTCTTGTACCCCGATGTTTATTTCAGGATGTGTCTCTAATGTATTTGAGTCATGTCATGCCCCGATGTTCTTATTAGGAGATTCAATAATCTAAACAAGTCATGTCAAGTCATTGTGGGTAACCCTCCTATTGTTCAAGGGTTAAAGTCCCCGCAGTTTTGGGGCCCTAGGGTTATTAGACTCTTCTAGAGAATTCAGCCCTAGTGAGTTATTGTCAAGTTGGGAATTAGTATAAATAGAGAGTGAGCCTCTCTATTTATCACACACTCACTCACACTCAGTTGTAGCGCATAGCTGAGGAAGAAGAAGTTGCTGGGACTAGAAAGAAAGAGGCTACAACTGTCGGGAGATCATCTTACTATTTTTGGGTTTTACTTTTTGGTGCTTATTCTATCTCTGAGGCAGTTGTGGGGTTTTCTCCATTTATGGTTTCCTCGATGATAAACATTGTGTTAATTGTCTCTTGTGTTTGATTGTTGTGCTTGTTATTCTCTCAGTTAAAGATCCTAATATAATGCTAGCTTAATGATAAACATCTAACATGGTATCAGAGCTAACCTAAGAAGAAGAAACTCTGCAGCTGCAGAAACTAGCGCTTCCTACTTTTTGTATCTCTCTCCACATATTTTCAGCAAAAGAAGGTTGGGATGACTCTCCTCTCCAGGGAGCATC
Source organism: Pseudotsuga menziesii (assembly GCA_001517045.1). NCBI lineage: Eukaryota > Viridiplantae > Streptophyta > Pinopsida > Pinales > Pinaceae > Pseudotsuga > Pseudotsuga menziesii. The sequence continues at coordinate 100,121 of LPNX010912731.1, forward strand.
TTTCTGTTGAAACAGAATCTGATTCTAAGTATTTTCATTTTTTGACCCAACACTACTACCGAAAATTAGGGCTTTCCACAAAAGTGGAATTTTTGAGTGAGCCCAAGCCTGGATTGATCTCCTCATCAAAATCGAAGTTTAGAGATCAATATCAAAGCATTTGGTTGGACAGAACTCCTGAAAAGTCAAACCCTAATCTGCTCATGAACCAGTACTACAGAAATTTAGCTCCAGATCCATATCTGACATCTTGACCTGGTAAGATCTAAATCATTTGTATTTCCATTTGAGGTTCTCAGTTAAGATGTCTCATCATACCAAGCTTGATGAAAAGCTTGAGGGAGCTGATAAATTTCGAGCCTGGAAGTATAGGATCTCCTTGGTCTTGGAAGAAAATGAGTTGGACTCGTATATCAATGAGGAGGTTCCAGTTCTAGAGGGAGATGAGGCTAAGGACTTACACAAGAAGAAGTTGGTCATGGCTAAGAGGATTATTGCTGATTCAATCAAGGATCACCTCATACCAAAGGTGTCCTCCCTAAAGACACCCAAATCTATGTTTGATGCCTTGAACAAATTGTTTGAAGGGAAGAACATAAACCGGAAGATGACTCTGAGAAACCAACTGAAGAATGTAAAGATCCAAAATGCAGAGACCATCCAGTCTTACTTTACAAGGGTCTCTCAGATCAAGGAACAACTGGAAGTAGTAGATGAAGAAGTGGAGAATGCAGAGATTGTGATGACCACCCTGAATGGTCTTCCTAGGGCATGGGACTCTTTTGTTCAAGGGATCTGTGCCAGAAAGAAGCTAGTCAAGTTCAGCAGACTATGGGAAGAATTCTCTCAAGAAGAAGCTTGGATAGCAGCTTGAGAAGAAAAGATGGGAAGTGAAGATCAAGCTCTCATAGTCCACACCAAGAAAACCAGAAGGGACCATCATCACTCCAAAGGTAAGAACTCACACTCTAGAAGAGATTTGTCTACTATTAGATGTTACACATGTGATGAGAAAGGTCACATATCCAAATACTACCCTAACAAAGGGAACTCAAAGAAGAAAAAGGGAAACAAGAGAAGACATCATGCTCATGCTGCAGAAGATGATGAACCTTCCACAAAGAAAATCAGAGAAGAAAGTGATGATTCTTCAAGTGATGAAGAATATGTGCTGATCTCCGCTCTCACGGGAACTATCTCACATGGAAGCAATGATTGGATTATAGACAGTGGTGCTTCCAAACATATTATGGGATTCAAAGAATCATTTGTGAAAATATATGAACATGAGTCACCTCACAAGGTGAAACTTGGGGATGACTACCAATATCCAATAAAAGGTAGTGGTGAATCCTCTTATAACCTAGACTCTAGAAAGTCTATGAAGATGAAAAATGTATTGTTTGTACCAGGACTAAAGAAGAACCTTCTCTCCATATATGCATTGGATGCAAAAGGAATGAGGGTTGCTTTTGTAGATGGCCAAGTTCTTATGTGGCCAAAGGGAAATACTTTTGATGATGCAATAGTGATTGGGGAACAAGAAGGAGGTATATACAAATTGAAGGGAAACCAGAACATGCTTTGGTTCATGACTTAGTAGAACCAAATGAACTTTCGCATAGAAGGCTTGCACATGTGGATTACAGAGCACTACCACTTGCAAGCAAAGCTGTTCAAGGTCTTCCAAAAATGCATAAAAAACATGATGGTGTCTGCAAAGGATGTGCAAAAGGAGATAACACAAAGAAGACATGTCCAAGTAGCTAGAGCAAGGCAAAAGGAATCTTGGAAATCATCAACTTCGATGTATGCGGTCTGATGTCATCCAGTTCATTAAGCGGGTATGTATACTATGTTTCTTTCATTGATGATTTTTCTAGGAAGACATGGATATACTTTATGAAGAACAAAGATGAAGTATTCAACAAGTTCAAGGAATTCAAAGTCTTGATCGAGAACCGCACAAAGAAGAAGATCAAGATTTTTCGATCAGATAATGGTGGAGATATCACATTGAATGAATTCAAAGACTTATGCAAAGATTTAGGGATTAAGAGGGAGTTAACCACTCCATATAATCCACAATAGAATGGGGTTGCATAAAGGAAGAATAGAACGATCATGGAAGTTGCAAGGGCCATGCTTCATAATCAATATCTTCCCATGCATATATGGGTAGAAGCTATGAGAATAGCGGTGTATGTATAGAACTATACTCCATACAGAGTACTCGAGAATAAGACACCTAAAGAAGTCTTTTCTGACAAGAAACTAGAAGTCAGCCATCTCAAAATATTCGATTGTCCAGTGTACATACACATTCCAAAAGAAAAGAAGACAAAGTTAGATCCTTCAAGAAGGAAGGGTATATTTGTGGGATACTCTAAAAGCTCGAAGGCTTATAGAATATACTTCCTAGGATTCAAGAAGATCGACATCATCAGGGATGTAACATTTGACAAAGACTCAGCTTACAACAAATCCAGAAAAAGACCTGCTGAAGAACCTGAAGAAACATAAGCACCCAGAATTCATGACACAACCATGAACGAAGAATATCAAGAAGAAGATCAAGAAATAAAAGAACCTCACAAACATGTAGATCCACCTCAGGAGAAGAATCCTCATAAGAGGAAACATGCTTGGGTACAAGAAAGCTATCCAAGGTGCAGAAAGATATGGGGCTCCAAAAGAATCACACAGAGAAAGGAAAATAACCAGGTCCTGTTCTAGTTATGTAGCCTTATTATGTGATTTCATTGATAAAGAACCTTCCAACTATGAAGAAGCGACAAAAAATAAAGAATGGAAGGATTCTATGATCGAAGAGTACCAATCGATCATGAAGAATGATGTTTGGTATGTTGTCCCAAGACCCAAGGTGAAGTCTGTGGTGACTTCCAAATCGATCTACAAGATCAAGCATGCTGCAGATAGCATCATAGAAAAATATAAAGCAAGATTTGTGGCTCATGGCTTCTCCCTAAAAGAAGGAATAGATTATGAAAAAACTTTTGCACCTGTAGCCAGATACACTTCCATTAGATCAGTACTTGCTCTGGCTACAGTGATGAAATAGAAGATACACCAGATGGATGTCAAGACTACTTTCTTGAATGGTGTAGTGGAAGAGGAAGTGTATGTGGAGCAGCCACTCGGTTTTGAGACACATGACTTGGAGACTCATGTGTGTAAATTGAATAAATCCCTGTACGGTTTGAAACAGGCACCTAGGACATGGTACAACATAATTGATGGTTTTCTAACAAGTTTGGGATTTACCAAAAGTAAAGTGGATTCCAACCTTTACTTCAAGGTTGAAGAAGGAAATCCAGTGATACTCCTAGTATATGTAGATGATCTATTTGTAACAGGTATGGATGGATTAATTACTGGTACGAAGAGAAAGCTTGCTGCCGAGTTTGAAATGAAGGACTTGGGCATGATGCATTATTTTCTAGGCATGGAGGTGTGGCAGAATGCAGATGGAATCTTCCTCGGATAAGAGAAGTATGCAGTAGAGATCTTGAAGAGATTTGGGATGATGGACTGCAAGGCCATAACCACACCTATGGCATTGAACCTGAAGCTATTGAGTGGTGCTTCATCTAAGTCGGTTGATGCCATGATGTATTTTTAGATGATTGGGTCCTTGATGTACCTGACAAATACGAGACCAGATATTTGATTTGCTATGAACACCTTGAGCCAGTTCCTGATAGATCCGAGACATGTTCACTTGATTGATACAAAGCATATTCTGAGGTACCTAAAGGGTACAGTTGATTATGGGCTCAAGTATAAGGCTGATCAGAATATTAACCTGGAGGGATATGTTGATTCAGATTGGGTAGGAAGTGCCATCGATAGGAAGAGCACTTCAGGGTGCTGCTTCAGTATGGATTCAGGTGTGATCTCTTGGTTTAGCAGGAAGCAATCCTATGTGGCACTAAGTATAGCTAAAGCAGAGTATGTCACAACTTGTTCAGCTAGTTGTGAGGAAGTATGGCTGAGGAAGCTACTGTCTGTTCTATTTGATCTCCAGTTATATGCTACTTGTATATATTGCGACAAACAGAGTTGTGTGAAGTTGTCAGAGAACCCGGTGTTCCATGACAAGTCGAAGCATATCGAGATCAAATATCACTATGTCAGGGATATGGTCCAAAGAGGATCAGTGAAGCTCTAGTATGTTGCAACGAACGAACATATAGCTGATGTGTTGACTAATCCATTGGCAAGGGTGAAGTTTGAATACTTCAGGGAGAATATTGATGTTCTCCAGATCAAGATTCCTCCCAATAGGAAGTGATGAGTCTGTGATGAGCCCTTCTGACATGGTGAGAGGATTGGTTCCTTCCATGGTTAGATGTAAGTGATGTGCCCTTCTAACATGGTGAGAGGATTGGTTCCTTCCATGGTCAGATGTAAGTGTTGTGCCCTTCTGACACGGTGAGAGGATTGGTTCCTTCCATGGTCAAATGTAAGTGTTGTTCCCTTCTGACATGGTGATAGGATTGGTTCCTTCCATGGTTAGATGTAAGAGATGTGACATGGTGAGAGGATTGGTTCCTTCCATTGTCATATGTATGTGATGATCCCACATCTAGCATGAAAAAGGGTTGGCTCTATGAAGACACATCTAGTATGAAAAATGACTAGCTCTATGTAGATCCCACATCTAGTATGAAAAAGGACTAGCTCTGTGAAGACACATCTAGTATGAAAAAGGACTAGCTCTGTGTAGATCCCACATCTAGTATGAAAAAGCACTAGCTCTGTGAAGACACATCTAGTATGAAAAAGGACTAGCTCTATGTAGATGCCACATCTAGTATGAAAAAGGACTAGCTCTGTGAAGACACATCTAGTATGAAAAAGGACTAGCTCTGTGTAGACGCCACATCTAGTATGAAAAAGGACTAGCTTTGTGATGATACATCCAATATGAAAAATTACTGGCTCTATAGATGTACATCTAGCATGAAAAAGGGTTGGCTTTGTAGAACTTCCTATAATGAGAAGAATCAAGAGATAGCACCCGTGATGATGACCCGATGATGATCCAGATCCAGTGATGATGATCCAGATCCAGTGATGGTGATCCATATCCAGTGATGATGATCCAGTAGTGTTGATCCAGATCGAGTGATGATCCAGATCGAGATAAAGATGACTTGAATATGAAGATAACTTGAATATGAAGATGACTTGAAGATGAAAATGAAGAGAACTCATTGATGATCCAGATGGTATAGAGAAGAAGGCCCATGCTGATAAATTGTGTCGAGAGAATACCTTCATAGTTAAGAGGGAGTGTTGATGTCTTTGTAACTTTAGAATGTATTCACTTGTATATCTTATGTCTTGTACCCCACTGTTTATTCCAGAATGTGTCTGTAATGTATTTGAGTCATGTCATGCCCTGATGTTCCTATAGGGAGATTCAATAATGTAAATAAGTCATGTCAAGTCATTGTGGGTAACCCTCCTATTGTTCAAGGGTTAAATTCCCCACAGTTCCGAGGCCCTAGTTTTATTAGACTCTCCTAGAGAAGTCGGCCCTAGTGATTTATTGTCAAGTTGGGAATTATTATAAATAGAGAGTGAGACTTTATATTTGTCACACACTCACTCACACTCAGTTGTAGCACATAGTTGAGGAAGAAGAAGTTGATGGGGCTAGAAAGAAAGAGGCTACTGTTGTCGGGAGATCATCTTACTATTTTGGGGTTTTACTTTTTGGTGCTGATTCTATCTTTGAGGAAGTTGTGGGGTTTTCTCCATTTATGGTTTCCCCGAGGATAAACATCATGTTAATTATCTCTTGTGTTTGATTGTTGTGCTTGTTATTCTCTTAGTTAAATATCCTAATATAATGCTAGCTTAATGATAAAAATCTAACAGAGACAATTGAAAAACATTCACTCCAAGCACACGCAAGCACATTTAATCAATTTGTGACTCCATTTTAAGGAATTGGTTATTTGTTTACTTATTTTGATATATATATTGTGTGTCATCATTGTGCTTACTTGTGTTTACTTTTCATCTTGTCATATGTGGTTTTCAATTGTTAATTTCAAACTCCTAAGAAACTTATTCAATTTAATACCATCATACTAAAGTAATTAGCCTTAGTAACTTAATAGGGTCTACCCCCGTGGCTTCGTTAGGAGTTGAGCCTAAACGGAGGATTCAAGAACAAGGTGACAGCCTTGACTAGAGACTTGCCCCCAAGGACACACCAAGTGGCTTGAATATTTATGCCACGTCCCCCCCAGGTGTGTGAAACAAGGCAACAAGTTCAAAGTGTGGATGATGGATCATATTTTGGGTGATGTAATTAGTGGGAAAATCACTATCTGCGTAATTTTTAGGGGCATTAGATTGAGGGTCGTAAATGATGGTGATACTTTAATGATTTAATATTAAAACAACTATAAAGATATTACAAGGGAGGAGGACCAATGCAATTAATAATTGATTAAAATTAGTAAAGTTATTAGTGTTAAAGTATTCCATTCCATAGGAAAGATAAGATAGATTTTATTAAGGAAGATAATTTTGATAATAATAATAAAAAATATTTTATTTATCTCCAAATTCAAAGAAGATAATTTAAAGAACTTGTGATAGTTTAACAATCCCCAAAAAGTCATACTCTTGTAAATCTAGTCTCTAAGCTAATTTCTACTAGTTTATAGAAGATATATTTGGACTAAGGGTGGATCTCAAATACAAGAGATCTTACCCAATAAATTTCATGCATGACAAAAAGATATTCATGTTTAAATACTTGCATCTCATGAGAAGAAAGAGATTCAAACAAGAAACATATAGTTTTGATGTTTGTATGCCTAGGATGCACGACCTCTACATTAAGTATCATCTTGTTTAAAGCCCAATTTTTAGGGGATATAACTACAAGAACCGAAATACATGGGGTGGACAAGTAAATTATATTTAGCACTCTTATAACATGTCAATTCCCTAGAATGCCACATAAGGACTACATAGGTAATGTTTATCATATGGGTAGGATATAGTAAACATATTTACTACCCTAGACACAAAGAATCATATTATAGGGTCTATAACCTCAATTTTGATTCCCAAACCATGATAAAGGATGTGAGAGCCATACTTAATGTGTAAAACCTAGAAAGATTCACTTTACAAGGCCTTTGTGGTGGTTTTCATTTGTGTGCATGGTCCATGATCTGTAAAATCCTCTTTTAGGACCTAATATGTTGATTATTCTTTCTCTCACCATTCGCCGAACGCCAAGAAACATCCCCAATGCAAAAAACCCTGAAATGACACTCATACAACATGTATAGTCCAAATATTCCTTTATAAGGCTTGTGTGGTGTTTTTGGATTATGTCCATAGTCCATAACTTGTAAAATCCTCTTTTACTCCCCAAGAGCCATACACATTCCATAAAAACTCAAAATGCTGCACATATGGCACATGTGGACCAAATATCAATTTGCATGGTAATGTGGTGTAGTGAGATCCATCATTGATGCACACAACATCATAATGATTTCCATGCAACATGTACACCAAATATTCCCTTTATATAGAATCTACTTTTTTTTACATGAAGGAAATGTTTTGGGAAACACTGCTTGGCTCTCAACCTTGAGATTTTTTAGGAGAGACATCAAGATAGTATGAAATATTTTGATTCCTAGACTCAAAATTGAATGCCTTGGAAAATATTTAAATACAATTTTTGATTGGCTAACATAAACAAGCTGATATTTGATCAAATCAAGGACATTATCCCAAATCTATGTAGACAAAGTCAGGCCCAAAGCTTCTAAATATAGATTTAAATGTTATAAATGAATAATAGCCAAGGCCTTAAAGAAATACAAGCACATGGATTGTTTTTCATAAACCTCTTTGGATGGTAAATTAAGTGATTTATGGAGGAATATACTCCTATTTTATGATGTGGTTAATCCCTACCTAGTTGCTTGAGTCCACGACTAGCATGTTTGTATTCTTGGTATTCTTCTTGCGGTTCTATGGATTCATATCAGGATGTAGCTTCCTACACTTATATTTGGTAGGACCATCTATATTACAATGGTTGAAATGGTTATTTAGATCCTTGCATTGGTTTTTAGTGGTTGCTGTGTTCGTATCTTCTCCTTTCCACTTTTTTTTCTCCTTGGAAGCATCTTGGTTGCCTTTTTTTTGGAACCACTTGGTTGTCCTTTAGTCTTACCCATATTCTCCATGTATTGTGCTTGCACACGTGCCTCATTAATTGTCATGGGTTTAAAGAGCATCACTTTCCTCCATAAATGTCTATATAGACACCCCAAATATTTGATGAGTACCTCTCATTTCTTAGTATATATATCCAACATAATGGCCATTTGTTTGAACTAGGTAGTGTACTCTTGCACACTTTCCCCTTGCTTCTATTGGAACTCATGCCAATAGGTCCATTAGTCCTCTTTGTACCAAATAGGGTAGAACTAGGAATTAATGAGGGTTTTAAACAACTCCCACTTAGTTACTGGGAAATCCCTCAAACATAAGCGTCTAGGTGTGACTTTCCCAACAAGTTTGAGAATGGCCCTCTACCTTTAGTCGGGCACATGAAATATTTTTATGAAATTATAGGTTATGAAAATTGAAATAAATTGCGAACTACTTCAACCATTGCTTCAAATTAGGAACATCAATCTCACCCTAGTTGGTTTCTATGTACATTTGTTTCTCCTTTAAAATAAAGACTAAGAAGAATTAATGGCACTAGAACTTGGTCTCTTTTTCTCTTAACTCATTTTCTGGGTCTTCATTATATCTAGATTTCTTGTATGGAGTTAGAGCTACAAAAATCCTGAAAATTCCAAACTTGTTCTCTAGATTTGTCAGTGACTTGTGCTTCCATATTTGAAATCTGTCCTTTGGCTAATCCCATAGATTGCTTCTATTGTACTCACCTTCCATGGTAGGATTCTAGTACTTCCTAAGATTGTAAAGTTTTTATCCCCAAAAAATAATTTAAGGCCTCAAATTGTATTTGAATTTTTTTGTACCCCTAATCACAAGAGTAGGATTTTCTCATAAACTAGGACCTAAGTATATCTATAATAATAGATCACCCTATTGAGTTTTTCCTTGATGTTTCTCTCCTTCGCTTCACTATCATAAGACCTTTCGATGGGTTTCTTTGATGGATCTGCTTCGGATGGCCATTGTGGTGCTGGACTTGTGATAAATATTGATAATAACACTAGTACAAAATGAGAAATTAATGACTAAAAAAATGACTAAAATTAGCCTCTAAATGACTATTTTTGAGTCGGTGACTAATAGTAGCTAATTTCCACTATCTTATAGCTAGTCATATTTCACTTAGTCATTAATATCTTAACTTATTAGTCATTTATTTAGTCATTGATAGTCAATTATTTAATCATTGATTTAGTTAGTGATAGTCAATGATTTAGTCATTGATGGCCAATGATTTAGTCATTGATTTAGTCATTGATTTAGTCACTGATATAGTCACTTATTACAACAATTAATGACCAAATATACGACTAAATAAATTACTAGATGATAACATATTAATAACTAAGATAAATACGACTAAAATACAGGAAATTAGCTACTATTATTCATATATATGCGAATTTAGTCATTTTTGTAGTCACAAATTTATGATAGGGAACAAAGGAATCAAACCACCAAACTCCTTCCTATAATTAGGCAGGAGCTCTACCATTGAGCTAGCACCCTTCAAGAAGTTTTTATTGCTTGAAAATGATGATATTCAAACAAATTTATGATAGATATCAATCTACAAACTACATAATTATTACTATTACAACTTACCAGTAACTAGTATTTATGATAAACTAATTCTTGAGAGCTATGTACAATTTTCTCTATCTCGTATATCCATTCATGTTACCAGAGAGAACAGAATAACTATGTGATGGATGTGATACCAATCAATTCAACCAATTTACAGAATATCTCTTGGCGTTCTTGAATATATGAGAAAAATATCATTATATGAAATCAAGCAAAGTAAAAGTCAAATAAGGTAAGAAAACCTTGCCATTCATACAACAATCTATCAGTGACAATATAAAAATACATGAAAGAGAAAGACTTCAGATTGAGTGTTGCAAAGCATAAGCTACCGTATCAGCCAATTCTAGAAAATGAAACATATTTTTATAGAAGTCTTAAGGCTACCATAATAAGAAAACAAAAGAAATTCAACACATATTTCAAAAAGAGATGAATGAAATAATAAAAGCATACCCAACATTATAGTTAATACATTTTATATGAAAATCAATGTGAAAAATTCAATCATGTTTGTAAGTTTATCTGTGGCATACCTTCCTTAGATATAGCCACAACTAGACTGATACAAAGAATTATCAGAACCAAGGGCACTCCAGTAGTGCATAATATAGACAGGAAAAAAATCAGCACAACAAAGGTAAGATTTGAGAACATACAAATGTTGTATGTTGGTTCTACTGTATCACAACAGGATTTGAACCTGAAATCCATTGTCATCTGACATTTCGTACGGATGTGTCGGACAACAATCATTGAGAAGTATAGTGATCAGGAAAGTTTAATAGTGCCATCGAATATCTGACACCTAAGGCATCGGTTTTTCGACGCACCAGAGTGTCAAATATCCGACCCGGGAGTGTCGGTTTTTCAACACACTAGTGTCGGATATCCAACGGTATGTCGTAGGTTTAAAAAAAAAAATGTCAGATTTGAAAGATTTGAAATTGTTGGTCCCATATTTTCAACGGTAACTATGTTCAAGGCGTCGAATATTTGATGCTAGCCCATTTTAAATTTAAATGCTTTTAAACATTTCAAGATGTTTGTTGTAGAAGTGACAGACGATTTGTGAAATTATTTGTTCCTCGACGAATGATTTGTGAAAATTATTTGTTCCTCGGCGGACGTTTTCAGGAATTGTTTTATTCTTCAACGAGCGGTTGTGGGATTTTTTTTTTCTCCAAGAGACAGTTTGTCGATATTTTTTTATTCTTCTACTTCTCTCCATTTGACAAAATGTTGATGCGTGGAACTTTATTTTTTAAGAAAACCGGTTATATTCATTCACAAAGTTTGTGACAAAATGTCAAATAGAAATATTCCGGATCCAAACGAAGACAACCGACAATTATTTGCTAGACTATGGGATGCAGCGAAACGAAGGGGTGATGTCAAATGTTATTGTCCGTGTACTCAATGTAGGGGATTTAAGAGGAGAAGAATATTGATCTCAATAACCACAAAACATTGCAGGGAACATGGACATGCTGAGGTGGGGAACGAATATCGTCCATTTGTAGGTTTAGCATTATAAAGTTTATTATATTATTTGTTTTGGTAATTGTATGTATTATTTTTATTTTTCATATATTAATGTATATCTATTGATGTTTCCATGTATTTATATTAAAGGAAAGACACCCTACACCATATCATCCATAGGAAGTGCTTTTAGAACAAGTTCAGGATCAAGATCATGGAGTGTGTATGCTTAATTGAGAACAAGTGAATGATCATATGGAACAAAATGATCATACTGATAATGTAGTTGAAAATGATGGTACAAATACATTGATCCATGATTCATTTAATGTTATAATGGATGATGACGATGACGTTGATAATGAAAATGATGATGACTTTGACGATGTTCACGATATACCTCTTCTCGATAAGCCATATGAACCCCTTTATGAAGGCTCCAAAACAAATATTCTCTCTATTGTATTGTTGATAATGAACTTGAAGGTTATGAATGGTCTTTCAAGCATTGCAATCACACGGATGCTAAGGTATGTAAAATAATCCATCACATATATAGGATTGTGATAAAGTTTATTTGTATTCCTCTAATAATTGTATTGTTAACTCATTATTGATCATCATACGGATGAAGCGTGTTTCGTTAATATTATTTATTTATTACATTAACTATTTTTTAAATTTTTTTTGTAGCTTGATAGCTGAATTTTTGTTACCACCACCAAATATTTTACCTCACACATATTGATATTTATCTTCCATCATGAAAGAGATTGGAATGCATTATGAAGCAATTCATGCATGCCCCAATGACCATGTTATATATTATAATCGGCATGAATTTGCAACAGAATGTCATGTAAGTAGATATCATATAGATAAAGTAACAAAAAAGGTGCCTCATAAGGTTCTTAATTATATTCCCATCATTCCACGTTTGCAACAATTGTTCAGGTGCAAAAACATAGCTCAATTTATGGATTACCATGCCAGGAACATAATTCAAGATGATGTTATCCAAATTCCTGTAGATGGTTCTGCTTTTAGAGATATGGAGGAAAAGTGACATCACTTTAAAGAAGAACCACGTAGTCCTAGGATTTCTTTGGCAGCAGATGGTTTTAATCCATTTGCACAGATAAAATCCATTTAGACGGTCTGGCCTATTTTTGTTATCAACAATAACATTCCTCCATGGTTGTCAATAAAGATGGAGCACATAATGCTGTTGATGATTATTCCAGGTTTTTTTGTCTACAACTGTTTTATTTATAATATAGTTGTGGCATCTCATTTGTCGTATTATGTTTCCTAATTTCATATATATA
>LPNX010912731.1:114142-139097 GCA_001517045.1 Pseudotsuga menziesii
GCATACATCAAACCTCTTATAGATGAGCTATTGAAGTTATGGAATGGCATCACTATGTATGATGTATCTAGACCAATACAAAAAAGGCAATTTCAATTCCATGCAATGGTTGTATGGACAATACACGATGCCCTTGGGTTAACTTCATTTTGTGGTTTGTAATTTTAAATTCCACTTTAATTGCATTTAATTATATGGAGTAGTTATAATAGTTTATATATGAATATATTTGACATAGATATTCCATATCTAAATATTGTAGGTCTTCAGACAAAGGGTAAATTTGCATGTCCAGTTTGTGGTCCTAAGATAAAATCTCATCGTTCAAAAAGATTAAGAAAGGAGGTGTTTAATGAGTATAGGCATTTCCTCTCTAAGAATCACAGGTATAGAACAACTGAAAAAATTCTTTTCAATGGGAAGTAGGAGTCTGCATTAAAACCATAAAGAATTACACCTCACCTTTGGAATATCGAATACAATAGAAATCGTCATCATGGTACATATGGATCATTGTATATGAATTGTTATGTATTTTAATTTTTATTGTGAGTTGTTTACTGTAGTGGCCATATTTGATTTATGATGTAATTTATTTATAAACTAATATTCATGATGTCCATCGTGATCATGAAGGCATTAATGGGCTTCCACGAGGAATGAAAAGTTATGCTATTCAATTCAGCAGGTTGCCCTACTATGAGCACCTACAAATTGCTCATTTGTTTGATACAATTCATATTGGAAATAATGTTACTGAAACCTGATGGTGACTATTGGAGCTAAGGAGGGAGAAAGATAAAGTTGTGAAAGCTTGCAAAGACATTCAAGAAAGAAACCATGCAATGAAAGACGTCATCCAATTTCATAGAAATGGAGAACAAGTTAATATAAAATCAATTCCATGGATATTTACGGAGCAACAAAGCAATGTTTTCAAAGAAGTAATGCGAAAAATTAAATTTCCCACTGGATTTTGTGCGAACTTGAAGAATATCATAACCAAAAAAGGTGATTTTGGGGGGGTCAAAACACGTGATTGGCATGTCTTCATCAAGTTAATTATTATTGTTATGTCCATATATATTTTTTTTCATTTTACTACGTATATTTTGTTTTCTTGTTTGTGTATTCTTTGTTTAATAAATGGTGTTGTTTGTATATTGATACAGTATGTTCTACCTCTCTCTCTCCCGGACAACTTCGACAATAATGTCAAAGAAGTTATATATAATATTGGTAAATAAATGAGGTAACTAGAAATTAATTGCATGTGCTTGGTGTTGTGGAAATTTAACCCAATATATAGAACAATTACACTCACAAAATTGCTAATCAAACATGCAAAATTCACACCAAAGGAGACTGAAATTGGGGCATAACATTGATCTGTATTCAATAAGTGTACAATAGAAAACCTTATGAAGTAATAGGCTGCTGAAATATATAATTACATGATATATTTGAATGCATAAGGATGCCATTTGAAATGGTCAAAAGGCAGGCTTACTAAATCTAGTCAAATCCCCCATAGGTGCATAAAGCAGTTTCCAAATCTACCAAGATGCTCACGAATTGGATAAGTCAAGTAGGAAAGCTAAAGAGGGATGGAAATAAAACTCATACATTATTTTATTAGTAGAAAAGGAGGGAGGATGATGTGGTCAAAAAAAATTCAACTACACCTAGTCTAGCTTTTCCTTTTGCCTTAAATCTTAATAAAACATGCAACTTTTCAGAAAAAGCAAATATGCGCTTTGGAGGATCTGGAATATAGAAGAAATGCTAAAATGGGTTTCTAGGATGTTTCCCAAGCACTCCATGACTCTTTTTTATCATGTGTTTACTTATAGGACTTGTAGAAGGCAACTAGCATAGAGTGGAATCTAGGAAACTAGGTAATCAGACAAAAATAATTAAAATTAATGTCTAAGGTAGGTAACTATGGGTTTATTATTCTAACACCCCCCCTTAAGTTTGAATTTATGAGTAAATATTAGAAAACTGTAGGGCATAGAAACAAGGCTTAGCCACCCTTTACATACTTCTTGTCCATACAACCAAGGAAAGAGGCAAAAACCCAGTGGGAAAATCCTCCCTTAAACATGGATAGGAAAAACAATTTTTTTGGAAATCTTGTAATCAATCATGCTTAGCAGCATGAATAGCAATCCCCAATAGTGATTTGAGATTGCTGAAGGTCTCTTCATAAAATTTTTTGGTGAAGATGTCTGCTACTTGTTCTGAGGATGCACGGAAGAGTAGATCAATGGTGCCATCATGCACAAGCTGTCTGATGTAATGCATATGGGTCTCAATGTGCTTAGTTCATTGTCTATGAACTAGATCATTGCATATTCAAATGGTACTTTGATTATCACAGTAGATAATAGTTGAAAACTCTAATTCAAAACCACATTCTCCAAGTATCCCCTGCAACCACAAACATTGAGTTGTTGCATTTACAACTCCTCTATACTATGCTTTTGTAGATGAGAGTGCTATGGCACTCTACTTCTTGCTTGACCAGTTGATTGGTCCTTCTGCAAGGATAAACACATATCTTGATGTATATTTTCAATCTTTGTTGTCACCTGCCCAATCACTGTCAGTAAACCCAATCAAATCAAGTTCATATTTTTCTTTGTAGAAGATCCGTTGAGTTCTTGTTCCTTGAACAAAGTTTAGGATCCTTTTGGCTGCTCTCCAATGGATCTCATGAGGCTGATACATGTATCTTGAAGCCCCATTTACTGCATAATATAGATCATGTCGAGTGTGTGTAACATAAATAAAACAACCAATCAACTGCCTTTACAGTGTATTATTTACCATAGGAGAAGAACCTACTTCTTCAAGCTTAACTCCTGAAAGGAAAGGAGTCTTTCTTGGCTTGCAATATTTCATGTTGAACTTGTTCAAAAAATCCATACCACACTTGTATTGATGTACTTTGATTCTATGTTGGGATTGAGCAATTTCAAGACCCAAGAATTGGCTCAACAATCCCAATTCTGTCATAGAAAAAGCATGGTTCATTGCATCCTTCAAGGAGGCAATATATTTCTTTGAATTTCCTGTAATCAGAAGTTCATCCACATACAATACAATAATAATCAAAGAACCGTGAATCAAATTCAAATAGACATTAGGATCAGACTTGCATTGAACAAAACTCAGTGATAGCAAAAATCCATCAATCTTGGCATACCAAGCCTTGGGGGCTTGCTTGAGCCCATACAATGATTTCTTTAACCTAAACACTAAATATGGATTAGAAACAAACCCTTCAAGTTTCTGCATGTAAATCTCTTCAATGAGATCTCCATTTAGGAAAGCACACTTCACATCCATGTGATGTACCTCCCACTGCTTTGAAGCTGCAATGGCTAGAGCTAGCCTTATGGAGTCCATCTTTGCCACTGGTGCAAATGTTTCATTGTAGTCAATACCATGTACCTATGAGTAGCCCTTGGATACCAATATTTCCTTATATTTCAAAGTTGAACCATCATCATCAAACTTAGTCTTGAAAACCCACTTACATTAAACTAGCTTCCTCCCTAGGGGAAGATCAACCAGTTCACAAGTGTTGTTCTTCTGGAGAAAGATGAATTCTTCCTTCATGGTTGTTTGCAATCTTGGATCATATTCTACATATTCATATGTCTTTGGATCTGATACAACCATAAAATAGCACTTCTCAGCAAATAGAGGCTCTTTCACACAAAGGGCACTCTCAAACTGAGATTTAGTCCTCCTAGTGTCACTAGGATTTCTAGCTAGTTCCCTAGCTGCATGAATGGTATTTGGTGCCCATTTTGGTATTGTAGGACTATTAGGATATGCAATCAAATCAGCATTATTAGACATATCAGAATCAGCAAATTCATTAGTCTCTCCACTTATAATCAATGGATCTGGTGGTGAAGAAGACTATCCAACTTCAACTACTACTAAAGGCTCTTCTTGGAAATGAACACTTCTTTCAATGAAAACTTTGTTAGTGCTCAATTTTATCAGCTTGTACCCTTTTGAATATTCAAAATATCCAACAAATAGGAACTCTTGGCTTTGGGGCTGCAAAGCCTTCCTCTTTTTAGTTGGAATTCTAGCCCAAGCCTTTGAGCCAAAAATCCTAAAGTGGGTCACATCTGTCTTGTTCCCACTCCAAGCTTTGAAATGAGTCATACCATCAAGATTATTATGAGGCACACTATTTTTTGATGTAGGATGCACAGTTTATAGCCTCGCCCCAAAACTTTGGTGGCAAAGTCTTAGCCTCCATCATGGAGGTTGCCATCTCCTTCAGTGATATGTTCTTTCTCTCAGCAACACCATTTTGATGTGGTGTGTAAGGGATTGAATGCCGCATCTGAATACTTGCATATTTACAATACTGAATGAACTTAGACTTGACATACTCACCACCATTGTCATATTTGAGGATCTTGAGTTTCCTGCCATACTAGTTTTCAACCAACACTCTAAAGATTTTGAAGAGGTCAAAAAATTCAGACTTATGCATTAGGAAGTAAACCCAACAATACCTGGAAAAGTCATCTATGAAGGTCAGTGCATATTTTGATTCACTCATGGACATATGAGGGAATGTACCAGCAATGTCACTGATGATCAGCTCAAGAGGTGTAGAGGTTCTCTCATGACTAGCTTTCTCATACTTGTGCTTCGGGTGTTTTCCTAGGTGTTGTAGCTGCAACATTTCCCAAGATTCAAAATTTTTTGGGACCCTCCTTTAATTCGCTTTGCTCATCTTTTTTGGTTTTTCTTGATGTTTGTGGAAGAATTACTTTGATGCCAGTGATGTTTTACGGTTTGAATTTATTTTTCCTTGCCAATGGAATTGTTTTTGACTATTGAGTTGAGAGTCTAGTTATCTGTGCGCCCACCATTGTGGAAAAGAACCGGACATCAAGACCGATCCAAAGGTTTTCGGTCTCCGATGTGTTTTTCATAAATCGGTGGCTTTTTAATAATATCATCGAAACATGTTGTCTTGATGATTTCTGCCATTGTGGACTATGTATTGTGAAGTTCCCCAACGATATTATTAACCTTTTTTGATTCCCGCAGTTTTTGTTTCGCAAGTCCTTAGTTTTTCAACTTTCGCCGTTGCGGCTCTAGAAAGCACTAGGCTTCCGATAGTTTGATTTATGTTGTCCTCTTGGTCGATATTTTTTTGCTTGATTCATGTTTATTTTACCTCCAATTGTGATTAGTCCACGGAACTCGGATCCTTTTTGGTTTCCACCATTACGGCTCTCCAACTATGTATTGATTCGAAGCCTTAGTCTCGCGAGCTCTGATGCGAGTTTTGATTTGTTTCTCTGCCAATTCCATTGTGGTTCTCCTAGTCATTTCATCATCCGCCATTGTGGAGGTGATACTGACAGGATCGTCGATCCCATAACCATTCCGCTCCCAATTGTTTATTTTTCCCGTCGATTATGGTTGACCGCGGCGTATATAGTGGGGTTGGGGTTTATTGTTTTTTATTGTTATTTTGCATTTTCCCTGTGCTGTCGTTATCGCTTAAGCAGACCAACGCACTTGATGTCGGTAACTCATTCCTAGGTGGCTCAATTGTGGAGGTTTACAGTTTTTTTTTCGACCAGTCGCGCAGCACAGTGCCACGTAGGCCCTTATGCCCGTTTCACCTTTCCGTTCGAATGGTCAAACTGATTTTTGTTTCTCTTGGTCGGTTCATTTCCTCTATGGTTAGTAGATTCCTAGTTTTCATTTCAACACATATATATATAGTCTATAGAGGGTCTGGTGGCCTGGTGGGGGGTGTTTGTGGTTTTGCATGATGATTTCTTCCACGGTCGTTATGGGTTTGCAGCCCACACTCGACTGCTATGGAAACCGGTGTAGACGATCATTACGCTATCCGCACCAGTTTCCCCCAGTCTATTTTTGGCCATCCGGGGAGGGCGTTTTCATGGTTTTCTTCCGAGATGCCGAGATTCTGGTTCCATAGTTTGGTCGCTCTCATTTTCGCAAACCAGGGTCATGATGTTGAAGTTACCTCTCGCTCAGGATGAGAGTGTTTAAACTTGAGTATGAACCCCAGACAATCTTAGGGATTCAAATGCAATCTATGTGGATCTTGATGTGGGTAGCAGTTTCCTCTTATGTTCTTTGAACTTATAGTGAGTCAAGTGCAATATCACAATGTAGTATCCTTCATCTGGGATTAGGCATCATAATTTTTCCATGAAAGGATTTAGTTCATAGCACCGAGAGGGGTTTTTGAGACTATTTTCTCCTTGACAAGAGGAGGGGGATATTCTTCGTTTTAGCAAAGGCCATAATATTTTAAGTTGATTCTACAAATAATGGTCATGAGCTAGTTTTAGCCTTTTGGGTAGATTGTTTTTATGTGGGAACATTTGGTTTTCGAGTAGTGTTTGTTTTATTTTCATAGCTGAAATCATGTTTAGAATAGATGAGGTAAAATGCTTATACATTTTGTCTCCATTTTTGAATGTCATCGAGGAATGCCCCAAAGGAACCTAAAAACAATTTCTGTGTATGACAGGGAAATTCTGTAGAATTTGAGATGTCTAAACAGTAAAAGAAGAAGGCTCCCGTAGTAGAGGAGGAAACCAAGGTTGAAATCGTCACCAAAGTTGAATATAATTACGAAGATACCAAATTGATAGTGGGTGTGGAATCTGAATATAAATGGGGAGAAGTTTATAGACTAATAATATGCCGGGAGGTACCTGACACCGGTTTTGAGGAGGAAACCATATATGCAAACCTAGAGAGATCTGCATTGATGAGGGTGGCTACTAGACCTGAGATTTTTCCATGCTCAGAGGTGATTGGGTGGATTCTGCTCAGGGCAGATGTAACGACCATGATTTTGGCAAACGTTGATAAACAGGGTTATGCTGTGTATAGCCCTAGGTATGTATCACTGGCCTACCACTTACTAGAAGCACAAGTATACTTGACTGAAGACTGGATAAAGGCAATTAAGATGGACCTAGTCAAGACACTGAAGAGAATTCCGGTGCTTGGCAAGAACTTCAGAACTAGGCCATCCGGGGAGTATGACACTACCACTCTAAGAACCCCTTATAGGTTCATTGCCCTGATGCTGAACATAATTTTGGGGAGGTGTCACATACCCCAATTTTGTAAAATTATGTAAATTGTTTTATTATATTTCTGAGACATTATGCTAAACTTAATCCTAAGTAGGGATTGATGACTCAGCAGAGTCAACAGTAATGGAGTGTGATTCAGAATATTTTATTAATAATAAATAAATTATGGAGACAACAGCATGGGAGAGCTGTTAAAAAGAGGTTACTGGTCAAACTGGTGGATGGAACTAGGTGGAAAGGCAAAATAAAAGTGGCAGCATCCTCAAACACTTCCTAAGTTGTAGGTGGCAACTTCCCTATATTTGGGGTCATGATTCCCCAAGAAAGTGGAATCAGAGCAGATGGCTCATTAAATGACATAACCCAACAAAGACCTAGGCAATCTTTTAAAAGTACTCAATGAAGAGAGCTGAGGCTGCTCAGTTATTTTCCAGAGAGAATTCATTCAGGTGAATGTTATTCAGGAAATCCATTGAGGAAGAGGGAAATACAGTAAGGAAGTTGTTTTAGGAGGATTGCTGCAGTAACTTGATTTTATTTACAGCTTTTTGGGCTGAGAGAACTGACTGATAGTTCCGAGTTAATACTGAGTTTGAAGACTGGTATCTAACTTTGCTACACCTAGTTCCAGCCAGGGAGACCAGAGCAAGCTTGGGGGTCCTGAGAAGTCGCTGTCTGAGCGCTCTCCAAGAGTTGGTAGGGAGGAACGGCCTCCCATTGCTGTTGTTGTCCATAGCTTAAACAGGTTTTGTCACTTATTTCTTTACGTTTACTGAGTATGAATAGACGCATGTTATGTTTATTTTATATGTCTGAAGAGTTAGTCAGTTTAGTAAAGTTAGTATCTCAGAATATCAGTAGTTAAATCTGTTAAAAGTTACTGTGTTTTTCCACATCTGGGATCACCAGACCGTACTCCAGCACAGTATCTCGGTATTGTGAAGTAGTATCCTTCTGAACCGAGTTTCCTATTTAATTACTTTTCATAACTACAAGTGTTTCACAAATTCTTAAATTGTTTTGCTTACAGTCTTCAAAACTATTTCCTAGTACTGTATCCTTGTTCCAGTAAATGCTAGCTGTAATAAAGAAAAGATAGACTAAGTAATTATGCTGTTTAAAGCTTATAACTGTTATCTTCTAGTTTGCAAGAATCTAACCTTTTAATGTGGAAAAAGACAATACTGACAGTAGGATATAAAATACTTATTGGATTGATTTTACAGTTAAAACCTACAAGGGATAAAATTGGATGAAATTTATCAAAAATTACAAGCTACAGCTAAAGAAGAACCGACAGAAAGTTTAATAAAGGGTTATAGTCTAAATAAAGATGGATTTTTATTGTTTAAGGATAGACTGTATGTGCCTAATGTGTCTAAAGTTAAATTGCTGATTCTGGATGAAGTTCATAAAACCCCTTACTCAGGGCATCCAGGCTACCAGAAGACTGTCACCATGTTGAGAAAAGGTTATTTCTGGCCTAATATGAAATCTGAAGTAGCTGAGTATATAGCTAGATGTTTGGACTGTCAACAAGTGAAAACAGAACATCAACATCCAGTTGGGTTACTGCAACCTTTTCCTATTCCTAGTTGGAGGTGGGAAATAATCAGCTTAGATTTCATTACTAGATTACCCAGAAATCAAAATCAGAATGATTCAATTATGGCGGTAGTAGATAAATTGAGTAAAGAAGCACATTTTATTCTTGTTAAAACCACTTACAAGGCTGCAAATATAGCTGACATATTTTTAAAGGAAATTTTCGGCTACATGGTGTACCAAAGGTTATTATTTCAGATAGGGATCCTAAATTCACAGGGAATTTCTGGAAATCCTTGTTTAAGGGATTAAACACAACACTGAATTTCAGCACCTCTTTCCATCCTCAGACGGACAGACAGACTGAAAGAGTTAATCAGGTGTTGGAAGATCTGTTAAGAATGTATGTTAAGGATCAACCAGGTAAGTGGGAGGATTACTTGCATTTAGCAGAATTTGCATACAATAACAACTATCAATCATCAGCTAAGTTTAGTCCTTTTGAAATTCTGTATGGGCGTAAATGTAACACTCCTATCTCCTAGAATAATCCAATAGATAGATTAGTGTTGGGACCCGAATTATTAAAAGAAATGGAACAGATTGTAAAACAAGTGCAGGAGAACTTGAAGGTTTCCCAAGATCGGCAAAAGATCCAAGCAGATTTAAAAAGAACTCCTAAAGAGTTCCAGGTAGGTGAGCACATGTCCATAAAGGTAAGACCAAAGAAGAGCTCCCTAAGACTAGGGAGTTGTGCAAAATTAGCGCCACGTTATTGTGGTCCGTTTGAAATTTTATCTAGAATTGGTCAAGTTGCATATCAGCTAGCGTTACCACCTAACTTAAAAGTGCACAATGTTTTTCATATTTATGTTCTGAAAAAGTATGTTCATGATGCTACTCATGTGATTGATTATAACATTGTACAGGTTGAACCAGAAGGGGAAGTTCTGGTGGAACCGAACTGTATCCTCAGGAGGAGGGAAATTACTCTGCGGAACCGCACAATTGGATAGCTAAAGGTGCAATGGAATCACCTTAGTCCCGAAGAAGCTACCTGGGAATTGGAAAGTAAGATGTGGGAAGCATACCCAAATCTGTTCTAGGAGGTTGCAGAGGATGAGGAATAAGTAACATCGAGGACGATGTTACATTTTAAGGGGGTGTGTATGTCACATACCCCAATTTTGTAAAATTATGTAAATTGTTTTATTATATTTCTGAGACATTATGTTAAACTTAATCCTAAGTAGGGATTGATGACTCAGCAGAGTCAACATTAATGGAGTGTAATTCAAAATATTTTATTAATAATAAATAAATTATGGAGACAACATCATGGGAGAGCTGTTAAAAAGAGGTTACTTGTCAAACTGGTGGATGGAACTAGGTGGAAAGGCAAAAGACAAGTGGCAGCATCCTCAAACACTTCCTAAGTTGAAAGTGGCAACTTCCCTATATTTGGGGTCATGATTCCCCAAGAAAGTGGAATCAGAGCAGGTGGCTCATTAAATGACAGTTAACCCAACAAAGACCTAGGCAATCTTTTAAAAGTACTCAATGAAGAGAGCTGAGGCTGCTCAGTTATTTTCTAGAGCGAATTCATTCAGGTGAATGTTATTCAGGAAATCCATCGAGGAAGAGGGAAATACAGTAAGGAAGTTGTTTTAGGAGGATTGCTGCAGTAACTTGATTTTATTTACAGCTTTTTGGGCTGAGAGAACTAACTGATAGTTCTGAGTTAATAATGAGTTTGAAGACTGGTATTTGACTTTGCTGCACCTAGTTCCAGCAAGGGAGACCAAAGAAAGCTCGGGGGTCCTGAGAAATCGCTGTCTGAGCGCTCTCCAGGAGTTGGTAGGGAGGAACGGCCTCCCATTGCTGTTATTGTCCACAACTTAAACAGGTTCTGTCACTTATTTCTTTACGTTTACTGAGTATGAATAGACGCATGTTATGTTTATTTTATATGTCTGAAGAGTTAGTCAGTTTAGTAAAGTTAGTATCTCAGAGTATCAGTAGTTAAATCTGTTAAAAGTTACTGTGTTTTTCCACATCTGGGATCACCAGACCGTACTCCAGCATAGTATATCGGTATTGTGAAGTAGTATCCTTCTGAACTGAGTTTCCTATTTAATTACTTTTCATAACTACAAGTGTTTCACAAATTCCTAAATTGTTTTGCTTACAGTATTCAAAACTATTTCCTAGTACTGTATCCTTGTTCTAGTAAATGCTAGCTGTAATAAAGAACATATAGACTAAGTAATTCTGTTGTTTAAAGCTTATAACTGTTATCTTCTAGTTTGCAAGAATCTAACCTTTTAATGTGGAAAAAGACAATACTGACAGTAGGATATACAATACTTATTGGATTGATTTTACAGTTAAAACCTAGTAGTGTTAGTCTGCATTTAGGTTAAGAATGCAGTCAGATAATTACTGAATCTTCTTGTATTTATAGCTAAAGCTTAAACAGATTATAAAACTGTTATTATATTTTCTTATATGGTTAAGGAATGTTACTATATACATAGAATTTTATATATATGAACATGAGGCAAAGATTAAGTATTATATGAGTATAATGTAATTATACACAGGCTTTATAACTAGATAAATAAACCAAACCATACACTGGATAATAGCATTAATAATAATCATAAAAACATTGGTAAGAAGTAACATCATTGTTGTATCACTAATAATGTATTTATATTACTTACATTATAAAAGTAAAACTTAAAGTAATATCTTATTATTACAATTACAAACCTAGACTATTTATACTCAATGTATAATTAAGTAAATTTTATGAATAAACTAATTATACTCTAAGTATTATAAAATGATTTATTAATACTTGAAAACAATTATAAAATATAATAAGAGTGCAAGAGGCTTATATAAATTGAAAGGTATGCACCTTGCTTTTACAAGTTTCTAATAAATAGAAGTCAGGGTATAAACCAGTACAGAAACCTTAACAACAAATCTATTTAACAATAAGCTGGAGAATACTTTGACTACCGAAGTATTTATATAACGAGATAAAATACAGTATCATAATATGACCAAGAAATATGCAAGAAAGTAGTACTAACAGCTATAATATTGGTTAAGGGTATAAACCCTGTATATTATAATATATAAATAGTAAATCAAAGAACATAACCCTACAGTAACTTTATAAAGAGTATATCAACAACATAATAACTCAGTTCTCCTTTTTAAAAAGCCAAGCTGATATCTTCAAAAGAAAAGGTAATAATAGAACTATTATATTGCTCAAACAACGAGCTTAATCTTTATGTTACAATCCATTTATTTTACTCACAGAAACCGACAGAGTTTATATTTTAATTCATAACGGCATATTAAGAAAACTGAACTTAATCTCAATTGTAAAATTAGGGTTAAACCCTGTAAATTCTATTTTATTTACAACTAAATCAATTAATGGTAAATTAACAGTATTTTTACTCATAGTCACATTTATAAGATTAAAAATTAAACATAATAAACATTTTAACTACTATAATATAAACAAGTAAGGAATGCAGGAAAAGATTCCAGAACTAGTTACAGGTATAATAACCAAAGCTAAATACCCAATCTATACAAAATACACAATGATTTAACTGTCAATACAAGCCGGTATCGAATTTATACCCACAGCAGAACTATACAAAGGCTTATAGCCCGTTCCATCTTATAAAGACAGTAAAAACGAAGGACGTACAGCCAGTTCGGAGGATCTGGAATAAAGAATACATGATAAATTGGGTTTCCAGGATGTTTCCCAAGTTCTCCATGACTCATTTTTAGCATGTGTTGACTTCTAGGACTTGTAGAAGGCAACTAGCATAGAGTGGAATCTAGGAAACTATGTAATAAGACAAAAATAATTAAAATTAATGTCTAAGGTAGGTAAGTATGGGTTGATTATTCTAACAAGTGTTTCTTTAATTCTCCTTATAATTTAGATTTTTTTTTTGTGCACTATTTCATCATATGTAATTTAATGGTTTTTTTTGTTAAATATCATTATTGGTTTGCGTCACTTGTAGATGGTTGACATCTAAAGAAATCCATAAAGAAGATATAAAGTATTGGAGGAGAGAAATTCCTCATCTCATGTGTGAAATGTAGAAGCATCTACCATCGACATTTTCCAATGCATAGGAACACTACCTCATACACCAAGTTGAGGAGATTGAGTTATGTGGACCTGTGCACTCAAGGTCCATGTGGATGGTTGAGAGGCACTTGAAATTTATGAAGGGTTTGGTGAGACAACAAGAACATGATGAGGGTTTTATGATGGAAGGATATATTATATACCAAAACATGTTGTATGTTAGTGAATATCTTCCTATTTTAGCGCCAAAGCTCAATTTATGTCGCATTTTGTGATCTGGACTCCAATAACAAGTTTGAAGGGGAGAAACTAAAGGGGAAAGGTAGATTGAGGAAGATGAAAGGTAATTATTAGCTAGTGGATGTTTATTATATCATTCATATTCTAACTATATTTTCTAGTTATAATTGCTTCAATTAAGAGCATATACTTTGTTCAGGGGATTTACACATTTATTTCGATTTAATGGTTATTGTCATCAAACAGTTGGTTGAGAATGGGATGCAATTCATTTATACATCGCAAACAATCTTGATTGGATGAAGGTATGGATTGAATGATGCGAACAATCAGGTCATGGAATATCATGGGAAGGTGTGGCTTCATTGGTAAAAGTAGCACAATGCAATGGAGATAGAAATCTAATAAAAAGGGAAATTGATTTGGCATATGGTGTAAAAGATAAAATGGAAAGAATATAATTAATCAATCCCTCTAAATCTTTTATTTTGCAAATTACATTTTGACGTACATGTTGTTCTTTTCCATGTATTTCTGTATAAGGACTGAATGGTTGTGTAATATTTCTATGTATTTCTTATTGCATGTAAAACACCATAAGGATATGGTCTGCAATGGAGGTAGATATCAGATCAAAAAATTGGATGAAACAAAGAAAACATCAGATTCTGGGATATCTGTTGTCTTTGAGGTTACCAATGTTTCATCTAGAAGTGATAGACATCCAGAAGTCTCAGAAAATTGATACTATGGGTATTTGGAAGATATTATATAGTGTGACTTTAAATCCTTTAAGGTAGTTCTATTCGTTGTCAAATGGTAGATGCTACGATTGAATCAACGTGATCCCGATAGAACTATTATTGAACATGATAATGGATTTACCATGGTAAACACAAGGTTGTTTGAGCTAGGAACAGAGCCTTATTTTCTTCCAAGCCAATGTGAATAGGTATTTTACTCAGAGGTTCTAGGTAAAGAGGGTTGGTCATTTGTTGTGAGACACGATCCAAGGGGAAGGTTGGTAAAGTATAACCTAGACGATGCTAATGAAGAGGGTTCTCTGGAAGAAGGATACAATGATGAAGAGCATGATCAACATGAGTTAGGTAATGATGATGATCCAACAGAAAATGTACTCCAATAAACAATTGAATCAGATGATGTATCACACAATGCCGATGAAAGTTATACCGACGATGACATGATGAGCGTAACTAATGATGATGGCGATGATGATAGCCAACCCTTACAATGTTGACTCTAGATCTGATGATACAGATGATGACTTCGATGAAGAAGATGATGACATGGATGAAGAAGATGATGAAATATAATTAATGAAAGGTAAATATTTAATTAGACCTATTCTTTTATCCTTTTTTTTAAAGAGTTACTAACATCATCACCATCACCATCGTCATCATGTTGATCATCATCGTCATCATCATCATCATCGTCTTCATCATCGTCGTCGTCACCATCAGACATCATCATCTTCATCATCATCATCATCATCGTCTTCATCATCGTCGTCGTCACCATCAGACATCATCATCTTCATCATCATCTTCATCGTCATCTTAATCTTCATCTTCATCATCATCACTGTCAATATCGACGTCATCATCATCATCGTCTTCATCATGATCACCATCATCATGATCATCATCGTCATGATCATCCTCATCATCTTCATCGTCATGGTCATCATTGTCATCTTCATCATCATAGTCATCATTGTCATCGTCTTCATCATCATGAACAACATCATCATCGTCATCCTCATCAACATAATCATCACCATTATCATCATCTTCATCATAATCGATGAAGATGACATTGTTATCCTCATGATCATTATCGTCATCATCATCATTGTCATCGTCATCATCAAAATCATAATTATCATCATCGTTGTCATCATCGTAGTCATCATCATCATCATCATCATCATCATTGTCATCACCTTCATCATCATCGCCATCATCATCATTCAAATTATCAACATCATCATTAAAACTATCTCTAAAATTAAAAATTAACTTAGATCAAATTAATTACTTCATGTCATCATCATCATCATTTGTAGCATCGTCATCGTCTTCATCATCATCGTCGTCATCGTCAACGATGAAATATAATGAAAGGTAAATATTTAATTAGACCTATTCTTTTATCTTATTTCTTTTTAAAAAGAGTTACTAAAATCATCATCATCATCATGTGGATCATCATTGTCATCATCATCATCGTCTTCATCATCATTATCTTCATCATTATCATCATCGTTATCATCATCATCGTCTTCATCATCATCGTCTTCATCATCAGACATCATCATATTCATCATCATCTTCATCGTCGTTGTCGTCATTATCACACATCATCATCATCATCATCAATGTCATCATAATCATCGTCTTCATCATCATCACCATCATCATCATCATCATCTTCATCATCATCTTCATGGTCATCTTCATCATCGTCGTCTTCATCATCATCACTGTCATCGACGTGATCATCACCGTCGTCTTCATCATGATTACCATCATCATCATCTTCATTGTCATGATCATCGTCGTCATCTTCATCATCATGATCATCCTCATCGTATTCATCCTCATGATCATGATCATTATCTTCATCATCATAGTCATCATCATCATCATCACCATCACCATCATCCTCACCATCCTCATCATCATCATCAACATCATCATCATCATCATCATCATCGTCTTCATCATATATAATCATCATCATCATCATAACCATCATCATCATAATCACCCTCATCATCATCTTCATCATCATCGTCGTCGTCATCTTCGTCTTCATCATCATGACCATCATCATCATCCTCATCCTCATCAACATAATCATCACCATCATCATCATCTTCATCATAATCGATGAAGATCACATTGGTATCCTCATGATCATTATCATCATCATCATCAAAATCATAATTATCATCATCGTCATCATCATCATCTTCTTCATCATCATCGTCATCACCATCATCATCATCTTCATTGCCATCATCATCATTAAAATTATCAACATCAATATCAACATCATCATTAAAACTATTTTTAAAATTAAAAATAAACCTAGATCAAATTAATTACTTCATATCACCATCATCATCGTCTGTATCATCATCATCGCCTCCATCATCATCGTCGTCATCGTCAACGATGAAATATAATGAAAGGTAAATATTCAATTAGACCTATTCTTTTATCTTATTTCTTTTTAAAAAGAGTTACTAACATCATCATCATCATCATCATGTGGATCATCATCATCATCAACATCAACATCCTCATCATAATCATCAACATCATCATATATAATCATCATCATCATAATCATCATCATCATAATCACCCTCATCATTGTCGTCGTCATCGTCGTCTTCATCATCATGACCATCATTATCATCGTCATCCTCATATACATAATCATCACCATCATCATAATCTTCATCATAATCGATGAAGATGACATCGTTATCCTCATGATCATTGTCATCATCATCATCATTGTCATCGTTGTCATCAAAATCATAATTATCATCATCTTCGTCGGCGTCATCATTGTCATCTTCATCATCGTCGTCATCCGACATCATCATCATCATCATCTTCATCGCCATCGTCATCATTAAAACTATTTTTTAAATTAAAAATAAACCTAGATCAAATTAATTAATTCATATCATCGTCATCGTCTTCATCATCATCGTCGTCATCGTCAACGATGAAATATAATGAAAGGTAAATATTTAATTAGACGTATTCTTTTATCTTATTTGTTTTTAAAAAGAGTTACTAACATCATCATCATCATGTGGATCATCATCGTCATCATCATCAACATCCTCATCATCATCATCATCAACATCATCATCATCGTCATCATCTTCATCATATTTAATCATCATCATAATCATCATAATCATTATAATCATCATCATCATTATAATCATCATCATCATAATCACCCTCATCATCATCTTCATCATCGTCGTCGTCGTCATCATCATCTTCATCATCATGACCATCATCATCATCATCATTGTCATCATCGTCACCAAAATCATAATTATCATCATAGTCGTCGTCGTCATCATCATCGTCGTCGTCGTCGTCGTCATCATCATCATCATCTTCATCATCATCATTAAAATTATCAACATCAATATCAACATCATCATTGAAACTATTTTTAAAATTAAAAATAAACCTAGATCAAATTAATTACTTCATATCATCGTCATCATCGTCTGTAGCATCGTCATCGTCTTCATCATCATCGTTGTCATCATCAACGATGAAATATAATGAAAGGTAAATATTTAATTAGACCTATTATTTTATCTTATTTATTTTTAAAAAAAGTTACTATCATCATCATCATCATCATGTGGATCATCATCGTCATCATCATCATCATCATCATCTTCATCATCATCGTCTTCATCATGATCATCATCGTCATCATCATCATCCTCTTCATCATCATCGTCTTCATCATCAGACATCATCATCTTCATCATCATCATTGTCATCATCACACATCATCATCATCATCAACGTCATCATCATCGTCGTCATCTTCATCATCGTCGTCTTCAGCATCATTATCAACATCATCATTAAAACTATTTTTAAAATTAAAAGTAAACCTAGATCAAATTAATTACTTCATATCATCATCATCGTCATCGTCTTCATCATCATCGTCATCGTCGTCAATGATGAAATATAATGAAAGGTAAATATTTAATTAGACCTATTCTTTTATCTTATTTCTTTTTAAAAAGAGCTACTAACATCATCATCATCATCATGTAGATCATCATCGTCATCATCCTCACTATCCTCATCCTCATCATCAATATCATCATCATCATCATCATCATCTTCATCATATATAATCATCATCATCATCATAATCATCATCATCATCATCATAATCATCATCATCTTCATCATCGTCGCCGTCTTCATCATCATGACCATCATCATCATCATCATCCTCATCAACATAATCATCACCTTCATCATCATCTTCATCATAATCGATGAAGAAGACATCGTTATCCTCATGATCATTGTCATCATCATCATCATTGTCATTGTCGTCATCAAAATCAGAATTATCATCATCATCATTGTCGTCATTGTTGTCGTCATCATCATCATCTTCATCGTCGTCGTCGTCATCATCATCATCATCATCATCATCATCTTCATTGCCATCATCATCATTAACATCATCATCGTCGTTGTCGTCTTCATCTTCATCGACATCATCATCATTAACATCATCATCTTAATCAACATCATCATTAAAACTATTTTTAAAATTAAAAATAAACCAATATCAAATTAATTACTTCATATCATCATCGTCATCGTCATCGTCGTCAGTTATTTTTAAAATTAATGGTAAACCTAGATCAAATTAATTACTTCATATCATCTTCATCATCGTCATTGTCATCATCATCATCATCATCATCATCAACACCATAATCAAAATTATTTTTTAAATTAACGGTAAACCTAGATCAAATTAATTACTTCATATCATCTTCATCATTGTCATTGTCATCATCATCATCATCATCATCATCAAAACCATAATCAAAATTATTTTTTAAATTAACGGTAAACCTAGATCAAATTAATTACTTCATATCATCTTCATCATCGTCATCGTCGTCATCATCATCAGCATCATTGTCATCATCGTCACTATCATCAACATCATAAGGCTTTCTCATCATCACCATCGGCATCAACATCATCATCATCAACATCATCATGATCATCAACATCATCATCCATCAACATCATCATCATCCATCATCATCATCATCGTCGTCGTTGTCGTCATCATCATCATCAGCAACATCATCATCGCCATCGACAACATCATCAGCATCGTCATCATCATCAACATCGTTATCATTTTCATCATTTCATATGATATCAAGATGGTCATCACCGTCATCATCATCATCATCATCTTCATCATCTTCATCATCATCATTGTCGTCACCTTCATCATCATCATCATCATCGGGTACACAGGGTACTCCCAAAAGACCGAACACCTTGAGCAACCGCTTCACACAAATAGATCACAGATCAACACACCGATGTTTGTCGCGTGGTTAAAACCCTCAAGAGGGAAACAGTCCACAGCCCCAGCCAAATAGCTACTTGGAGCAATTTATTATGCAAAAGAAATAAAGTTACATGAGCTTCTCATAATTGATCAACTAGCCAAGGACCCTCTATGCTCTTCAAATAGAGATCATAGACCAATCGGGTGTTAAGCCAAGGATCAATGGTAGGTATGATCTAAGAGAAGTTGAACCGTCAGATTACTCTATGTCTAGAACATATCGTAACCGTCGGATTAGAATATTTACAAATGCATACTAAAGAAACACATTTTTACCTAACAGATATATTACACAAGTTGATCTTAACTAACGCTTAAGTGTCTAAATATCCTAACATCCCCCCTTAAGAAAAACTTGGGATAGGATTGAAGGATTTACAAAAGTGACACTATTAGGCGAAGGAAGGAGGCATTAGAGCCTATCCCCCCTTAAGGACACATTCCTGAACTCCTAACATAGACCGAAGTTTAGAAAACTTCGCTTCTGTAAGAGACTTGGTGAAGATGTCTACAACTTGATCATCTGTAGGGCAATAGAGCACTTCAATAACACGATCATGAACAAGATTTCTGATGAAGTGTATGTGTAGCTCAATGTGTTTGCTGCGTTGATGTAGAACTGGATCTTTAGCAAGATTGATGGCACTTTGATTGTCACACCAAAGTGGAGTAGGCTACTGCTGCTCGAATCCAAACTATGAAAGGATCTGTCGAAGCCATAAAGCTTCCTGACTGGCATTAACTGCGGCTTGATATTCTGCTTCTACTGAAGAAAGAGAAAGAGCTTGTTGTTTCTTACAAGCCCAAGTGACAGGTCCAAATCCCAGACTGAAAACATAACCTACAGTAGACTTTCGATCATCAGGATCGTCGGCCCAATCTGAATCAATGAAACCAACCAACAAAGGTTTCCCCCCTGTACTGTAATGAATCCCAAACTGAATCGTACCTCGAATATATCGAAGTATTCTTTTTGCTGCTTTCCAGTGACTTTCATGAGGAGTTTGCATATAACGGGAAACACGACCAACGGCAAAGAAAAGGTCAGGACGGGAATGAGTCAAGTATAAAAGAATACCAACAAGTTGATGATACAAGGTGGCATCTACTTCAGGGGAAGTACAAGTGGCAGAAAGTTTGACTCTAGACTGGAAGGGAGAAGGGGCTGGTTTACAATCTTCCATGTGGAAGAGACGAAGAAGGTCACAAGCATACTTAGACTGGGAAAGAAAGATTCCTTCTTTGGTTTGCAAGACTTGGAGACCAAGAAAATAATGCAAATGCCTTAAGTTTGACATTTCAAAATTTTGCTTAAGACTGGATTTCACATGGGTTATAAGTTTTGGGTCACTACCAGTAAGGATAAGATCATCAACATAAAGAAAACGTATGATGAGATGGTTTCCTACTTTCTTGGTATAGACATTGGGGTCAGAATGGCATCTAGAAAAACCAGTGTCAAGGAGAAAGCTATCCATTTTGGCATACCAAGCTCTAGGAGCTTGCTTAAGGCCATATAAGGATTTCTTAAGCAGACAAACAAGGCTAGAGTTATTCTGAACATATCCAGGAGGTTGTTCCATGTAAATTTCCTCATGTAAATCACCATGTAAGAAGGCAGACTTGACATCCATTTGATGGAATTCCTAGTTATGTAAGGCTGCAAGGGAAAGAACAAGGCGGATGGAGTTCATTTTTGCTACAGGGGCAAAGGTTTCATTGTAGTCAATCCCTTCAACTTGGGAAAAACATTTGGAAACTAACCTTTCCTTATGTCTTTCAACACTTCCATCTGATGCATACTTAGTTCTGTAGACCCATTTACATCTGAAAAGTTTTCTTCCTTTTGGAAGAGGAACAAGATCCCAAGTATCGTTCACCATTAAGGAACGATATTCTTCATCCATAGCTGCATCCCAATCTGGATTTCCTAAAGCTTCTGCAAAAGTTTCTGGATCATGATTCTTGAAAACTTGAGCCCAAAGAGAAGAGGCTCGCTGAAATTGAGAACGTGTTCGACGTTGATCTCTAGGATCACCGGCAAGATCACTAGCTGCTTCACATGTTGAACGGACCCATCGAGGAAGT
Organism: Pseudotsuga menziesii; assembly: GCA_001517045.1. Taxonomy (NCBI): domain Eukaryota; kingdom Viridiplantae; phylum Streptophyta; class Pinopsida; order Pinales; family Pinaceae; genus Pseudotsuga; species Pseudotsuga menziesii. Next base: position 135,506 of record LPNX010912731.1, read on the forward strand.
ATTGGTGCTGGTGCAATTGGAGGAACATGAGCAAGTGGAGGTGGATTTTCATCCTCACTGTCATCATCAGAAACTGGAGTTGGAAACCTGTAAAGGAAGCTAGAAGAAGAAGAAGAAGAAGAAGAAGGCACAATCGCTGAATCAGGCTCACAGGACAAAGATGGCACACCCGCCAAGTTAGGCTCGTAGGCCAAGAGATTTTCATCAAATTTAACATCTCTTCTAATGATTATATCATGAGAATGTGGCTGAAGAAGTCTATAACCTTTTACATCTTCAGAATATCCAAAAAATATGCACTTTTCACTTTTAGACTACAATGCTTTCCGTTTTTCATCCGGAATGTGAGCCCATGCTTCACAACCAAACACACGAAAGTGACTTACATCTGGTTTAATTTTACTCCATGCTTCTTCCGGTGTTATAACTTGTAAAAATCTAGTGGGTGTGCAATTAACTATGTAATTTGTACAATTTATGGCCTCAGCCCAATATTGAAGACTTAGTCCCTTAGATTGGATCATACAATTAGCCATTTCTTTTAAAGTGCGGTTCTTCCATTCAACTACACCATTTTGTTGAGGTGTATATGGGAGAGTGTGCTATTGTTGGATTCCTTGTTCAGTGAAGAAAGTAGTGAACTTGTTGTTAACATATTCTCCTCCATTGTCAGATCTTAACTTAATAATTTGAAGACCAGATTGTTTTTCAACAAGGGCTTTGTAGGCCAAGAACATGTTAAATACTTCGCTCTTAATTTTTAGGAAGAAAACCCAAGTGCGTCTGGAGTAGTCATCAATGAAATTTAAGAAATATTTGAAACCAAAAAAGGGAGCAAATGGAAGAGGGCCACACAAGTCACTATGCACAAGCTCCAAGGGAATCGAGGCACTAATACAAAAGCGCGGATTTTTCCATGGAGGTTTTCCACGTTTCATACTTTTTGGTGTGAAATCGGAAGCAAAATGAACTTGCTGTCGCTGTATCGACGCTTACTCGTCGCTGTATCGATGTTAGTAATCTCCGCCGTCGCTATATCGATGCCCTAATCCTTCATCGTCACTGTACCCACGGACCCACGTCGCTATAGCGACGGCAATGTCAAGCTGACTTAAGGCATTGACATTTTTTGGCTTTTGGCATTGACATTCAAAACAATACTAATTTATAACTCATTCCTTAAATTGTTTAAACTTTATTATATCATATCCCTCCGACGCCTTGTTTAAAATTTCGATTCCAAAATGTATGTGTGATATTTAAAGGTTTATTAACATATGAAACCAGGCTCACGGGGATTCATCTATACCAAGCCATTTACCGCCTCCATTTTCGTCCCTCACAACCCTCGCATCTCCTCACAATTTCGTCAGGCCACCCAAATTCAGGAACAGAACACTTGGAGGCAGATTTAGAGCACCCGTGGTCCTAAATCAGCATACAAGGGTTTACCTGAGGCGTTGAGGTTTTTGACAATCTGCTACAGGGGTTGAGGGTTTATCTAAGGCGTTGAGGTTTTTGAGCATCGAACATGTCTGGCCAGGTATTTCTGGTGACGTTTTCAAGTTTTTGGTGCCTGTCATATTACGTCCTCGGCAATTTGGTGCCTGTCAAATATATTTTCATTTCTAAGTTTGCTATAAAGGAGCATACACTCTGTTCTTGATTGATACTGAAATACAAATTAATCACTGCTTATTTTTATTCCTATTGATTCTACTACGTATTGTGGGGGAAATTATAAACCTGCAGTAGTTTAGAGCAACTCGAGTGCTCATAGAGAGGGGTAATTTATAAATTTTATTCTTTTGAAAATAAAATAAACAATCTTATTTGCAGTTTATTTACCAACAGGCAATTTGTGCTCGAAGTAATCTACAGTTCAATTCATGCGCTAGCCAGGGATTTAAAAGTTGGGGTTTAGGGTTGCTGCACGCATTAGGGTATAGGTTTTTGGGTTGCAGCATACATTATGTAGTCATGTTAAATCAACAAGTTACAGTATTGCTATCAAAACAAAACACTGGCAGACAAAATTCGTTTCTTCACATCAACGCATAATCTCGGCTCCCTCCCCAAGCACAAATCCATCCTTCCTTTGCCCTTCCTTCCAAATTTCTTCATCTGAGATGGCATCTAACTGACCCATCTCTTATCCATAGGCAATGATTCCTCATTAGTCCACACATTTAATTGTTGGAGTCTCTTCCTTGTCAAGTTCCACCCCCTTTATGTTAAGCTCGTCCCCTCCTAGTTATGCTAATGTTTTGCTCAAAGAGATAGCACAAAACAACCTCCTATGTGGATCCTTTCCCACTCATTGGCATTAGGCCGAAAGGGGCCTAACTTTGACCATACCCATTATGCATTATGCAAGACGGTATAAACATGTTTCGTTTTAGAAAACTAAAGGTCGTGTTTGCATATTTAACAGCCTTTGTGTTATCCATTGAATCAGCACTTCACCATCCGAGTGACCATACTAAGTTTCAAGTCACACAAAGGAGTTAATGGATTGAAGAGATAGATTCATTATAGATAATCATGGCCTAGATTACCTCTTGTTTACTCCAGCATCCGCTCTTTTTTGTCACTAGCTTGGGGCATACATGCATGTGCAAAACCAACAACCTCCATCCCACACATGAGTTTCTCTTGTTCCACTAGCGTTTTTCCTTGAAAAGTTGCACACACAGGTAGCATGAAGGAAACTAGCATGTCACACACTAGTTGTCCTTGTTCCACTAGCATGTCCCTTATAAAATGGTTAAAATAAAAAGGAGATTAATTAAAAGGTGGTTGAGGTCGATTTCGTAACCTCCCCACCTTCCCCAACTGCCCTATCCTCGAAACTGCTCTCCTCATCCTTGTCATAAATGCAAGGGAGAGGCTATGAGGAAAGGTGAAGACACTTGCCTTAAGGTTATGCTAGAGAGATTCTGCTAGATTGATGAGCAAGGAGACATAGATCAGAGGTTCAGGAGTGCCTATTCAGACTGAGGGAACATGTATTTGTTGCAAGTTTATTGATTAATAAAAGAGATCTTCCTTTCCCACCAATTGTGTGTACTTTTGTATGTTTCTAATTTATGTTCATGAAATTTGATGCATATGTTGAGTTTATATCTTTATTCTATATGTTTCATATTCATGATTCTCAATAGTGTATGAGAAAGGTGTCTTTTGATTTTAGGTCTTGAAGCAGAGGCTTGGAGATTGATTGGGAAAAGCTCAAAGCTTAGATCGGCCTTCATAAATAAGGTACTTGATCTCTATTCTAAAAATCCCTTTATTTCATATAATACATGTTATGTTAGAGTCTTGCTTGTTTTAGTCTCAGTCTGTCTCTGTCTACCCCAGTATGTTGGTGGCCTCACCCCAACCATAGGATCAATTTCCCTAACAACAGTTTGACCAGCATCGGAAAATTTGCATCAATGGGCCACATGTCAATAATAAAACAGGAAGCTTTTATTTATCCTTGCGCTAAATGCTTCTTCATTGTGGATTTCAATTTAGCAAAAGACCATGATCAAATACTCAACTCAAGCCCTTGGTTTTGGGCCAACTCCATGCATGAAGGCCCTAGCTC
>LPNX010912743.1:6458-26248 GCA_001517045.1 Pseudotsuga menziesii
CCTTCGATACATTTGAGTGGAAATCACCTCAATTTTATTTTCCATCGGTGGTATCTTCGATGACATGTGCGTCTCATTTGGTTTAGTAGCTACTTTATTGAGATTGTTGCTACTTCATTGAGATCGTTGTTTTCAAAGTCTAATCATTAGTTCTTCCCATCGCTTCCGAGATTTGTTACTGTTAGGGTTTGTTATCATACACGAAGGTACATAATTTCCTGTCATGGTATAAACCCCGCGTTTCCACCTCGTAGACACTAGGGTTACGTGGTTTGGGCACTAAGGTATAACTCTAAATCTGTGTTTCATTCTTGTGGCTTTGTGTGCTTTGGATCTCTCCGTCAGTGAACCGTGTTCATGTGACATGAGGACTGCTAGGCTATAATAAAAATATTCAGTTATTTTCTGGTGTGTGGATGATTGTATATAAGTGGATATATCTGCATTGCTTGGTAGTAGGAGAAAGACTGTTGGTATCTCCTAAATCAAAAGAGGCTGACCATGATAATATTCTGGAAAGAAATCATTTAACTCCAATTACTTTCTTCCATTTATCAGTCATTTTGAGTTTATTTCACTCCTAACAACATTAGGTTGTGTTATTTGACATATTGAAAATTTGTTTTATGTGTTTGAGAGGGCACTAAGGCTTTGAATGTGCACCATTTATCTTAAAATCTGTTTATGAATCTTCTATGAAAGGAAAGCAAGATATTGCATTTGAAGACCAATGGATTCCTGTTTCGACATTTCGATTATAAGAACCATTCATTATTGTCTCTGAAAATTTTTAAAAAGAAAAGGGGAAAGAGGAAGAAATAAACAATGACAAAGAGGACTTGAAATTACTTGTTCAAGAGATGAAGAGAGCTTTTCTCAGCCTTAGCGTGAGAGTAGCACTTCTCATATGACATTCAAATAGGTGATATCCATTCATATGGATCATCTCTATTTATGTAAGCGATGTATATCTTTGTTATGATTTTATTGTTCCGAAGGGGTCTTCACAAAACAATTAGCTTTTCAGTATCATTATTGAACGGTTTGGAGGTAAAGCATTCCTTCAAATTCTGTATTTTCTTTTAACATATAGTTTAATCATTCACTTGTAGTTATCAAAATCAACGTAAATTTGAGTTGTAATCGTGTGCATACTTGTTCTATTTGGCACAGCGTTCGTTTTTGAGTGGGAGGTCTTGTTGTGAAAGGGTAGAGTTCAATGAAACACTTTGCGTCTTTAATTAATTCTTTAATGGCATACATTGAAAGACTATCATAGTTAGAAAACACTCTAATGCTTAAAGTTGTTGACTACACAATCTCAATTAGCAAGAAAACTCTACAATTAATAAACCAGTTTGTGTTGTTGAGTCTTGTTGTGAAAGGGTAGAGTTCACTGAAACACTTTGTGTCTTTAATTAATTCTTAAATGGCATACATTGAAAGACTACTAGCATAGTTAGAAAACACTCTAATGCTTAAAGCTGTTGACTACACAATCTGAATTAGCAAGAAAACTCTACAATTAATTAACCACTTTGTGTTGTTGAGTCTTGTTGTGAAAGGGTAGAGTTCACTGAAACACTTTGTATCTTTAATTAATTCTTAAATGCCATACATTGAAAGACTAGCATAGTTAGAAAACACTCTAATGCTTAAAGTTGTTGACTACACAATTTCAATTAGCAAGAAAACTCCACAATCTCAATTAGCAAGAAAAATCTACAATGTATACTAGCTGGTTTACAGGACTCGCAAAAAATAGTTGAAATTTTGGAAATTGAGTCGTGAACAACTCCAAGAAGAGGAAATACAGCAAAAAGAATAAACATTTAAACAAGATTCTATTGAGAACGTGATGAGCATGATGAACAATAAGTTGCACATATTCAAATGCGGGATACAGCTCCCAAAAAATGAATGAAGATGAAGTTTTTGATACAGACATTCCACTTGCACTTCTCAAGCCCATCAAACCTTGGGATGAAATCAGCCACTTCAAACATAAGCAAATATTGGATATAACAAGAAGTTAATTCTCACATTCTTGATTATTTCAAATCTATCTAGTTCAAGAGTGTTTGATTCCTTTATAGAAGTTTATTATATGGAAGCTTGAACATTTTGATCTTCATTTTTTAAAATATTGTGCAAAACGTGTTAATTTTATAGACAAATGTTTTATTTAAGAAAAACATATAACAAAAAAGATTTACTATGGGTGGATTGCTTCTTAGAAATGGTTATTAGTAGTCAAGAATATATGTGTATGGGGGGCTATATAGAAGAGTTTTGTCTTGAGTAATGACACATCTTATAATTGAGATATTTTCTACTACTCACATTGTTATTGAGAGGGGGACTTGATTGAAAGTTAGAAGCAAGTTAGTCAAAACAAGCGAGCCTAAACCAAAGGCAAAGCCTTAGTCAAAACCTACCCACTCAAAATGATTTGGCATCCGATCATCCAAAACCACCCACAATATAAAAAATAAATCTACTTCTACTAGATATCAATTTCTAGTGGTCCTTGAATTACCATTTTCCAAAGGGAACCATTGGGCACTTAAGCCAAGTTCTAGAAGGAATCCCTCACCCATAACCTAAGTTAGATACAAGTTTCAAAGGTAACCACTTAGGAAGTATAAGAGTGAGCTTGAAGTTCCTGAGTTTGTGGTCATCCAAAATAATTATTAGTAGAAAACATTGTTAGTAGAAAACATCATCTTTTGCTACCTTTTATTCAAAGAGAACATGTAACCATTTGCAACTATTCTTCTATAGATTTCACATATCTCACCTTTGAACTCTCATACACTCCTTTGTATTAAGGGGAATGTTGGAAACATCATTTCTTAAGGTTAAGTGAATATGAATAGGACATGTTTGATTTATATATACTCGTTTTTTATGATTTCAGCAGTATTCTACATCCAACAAATTAGATCATTTTTGTTTAATATTTGGTTATCTTCTCAATAAGATATTAAAAAAAATGTTTTTTCCTTATTTATTTAATATATATATAGAGACCAATATTCATTGATTATAAATTTTTTATGTTTTTTTTCATTTTTAAAATATTATTTTTACATAATTTTATATGGATTTTTTAAAAGTTTGTAAACATGTTTATTATAAAATTTTATTTTATATATATATATATAAAATAATGATTAACCTTCTATTAGACCAAAATTTTGTTTATCATTGTTTTTATAATTTTTTAATCACCTTTCTAATATTGAGGAGTTAAGGAAAGATCTCACACTCACACTAAATCTCAACAAACTTTTCAATTTCCAAAATTTGATCTATTTTAACTTAAAAGAAGAAACAACCAATGTAATATTTGGTTTGCTGTAAAATTTTGTTCCTATACTTAAAAAGCTTTGGAGAAAGTTTGTTAGTTCATTATAATTTTGACAAATTAAGAGGCTAGAAAAGTTTGCATTATAATAAATACAATAAAGATCTAAAGGTTTATATTTTTTTTTTTAGAAAAATTGTATGGGTAAGAATGTAAATTTGTAATTGTGTCTTTCTTTTATTAAATATAATTAGTTTTATGTAAAGAATTTACATAAAATTTTAAGTATATTTTATTGGACAGGAAAATAAATTTAAGGTTCTTCAATAATAAAATAAAAATAATTTTATTAAATTTAATAAAGTTTATGTAAAGAATTTAAAATAGTAAATATATTTTATTGTATAGAAAACAAATTTAAGTTTATAATTTTATCTTCAATAATAAAATACAAATAATTTTATTATAAATTGATAGTGTGTTTTAAAATAGAGCTAATTTTATTAGACAAATTCACACACAATTATATATATATATATATATATATGAAAAGTTTGCATATAAATTTGAAATATATATATATATGAAAAGTTTGCATATAAATTTGAAATATATATATATATATATATATATGTTGGAAAAGTTTTCATATAAATTTGAAACTTTTGTATTTCAGTTTAATGTAATGAATTTATATAGAATTTTCAAATTTTCATATTTTTTCTTTTATATATATTTCAATATATGGTTTTTGAAAAGTTATAAAAAAATGAAATAATTTTGAAACACTTTAATTTTATTTCAATGTAATGAATTTATCTAGAATTTTCCAATTTTTATATTTTTGCATATATATTTTATTTCAAAAGAATATTTTAAAAAACTAATTTTATAAAGAAAATCTTATAAAGATACAATAAAAAAATTAAAAAGTAAAATTTTTTTATATCTCTATTTTATTATATATAATTAATTAGAAATACTTTTTAAGATTTAAAATATTATTACCTTTCAATAAAGAAGATATTATGGTGTTATACAAATATAGATGATGAGAGGAAATTAAAATAGCAATGATGATTATAATGATATTTGTTAAGGACCACTTTATTATGGAGTTATAAGGATTTGTTTTTATTTTAGTAATGTTGATTTTAGTTTTTATTGTTTTGAGAGATATTTTTGATATTCTATGTTAGGTTAATGATCTCCATATAGTATCTTCATTTTCATTTATCTTCTAACTTTTTATTGCACCACATTTTTTACCTTATATGTAATAATGCTTTTAATATTTATTTCACTTGGCGTCTTAATGCCAACCTCCCTTAACAAGAATGTGGTTTTTTCTAGAATATAAAACAATCTTAGGAAGCCTCTTGTCTGATATGATATCTATCTTGTTCTTGTATAGAAGGTACCTAGTCATGCCCACCCTATCCATCATGAAGAAACTCCTTTCTATTAGGAAAATATGATATGACATATATAGCTTAAATAAGGGGGATTAACCATAATTTAGATGATCAAAATGAAATGTTTATTTTATTTTATCTAAATTAATTTAGTTACCAACTTGGTCAAAGGAAATTAAAAAAGTTAAAATTGAATTTTTAATGTGTATTATGAAAATCCTATATTTGAAATATTTGTAACATAACCAAATTATCTTTGTGTCATTTAACACATCCAAAACAGTTTTAAAACAAAAATAAATTTTTAAAACAATTCAAATAGTTCCTTGCATTTTTAACATTTTGGTAAAGCAAATTTAAACTTAATGAATTTAATCATTATCATCATTACCATCACTTTTACATAGATCATTTTATAAAAATAAATTTACATAAAATTTCTAAACCCATATCATTTTATTAAATAATAATTTTATTAAAAAACTAATTTAAAACAATTATATTTTATAAAGCTTTTATGTTTCTACTCACCAACCATGATTTGTTTAATTTACGTCATATGATTTTTCTAACAAACGTACAAACACTTCTATAAAATTTTATAATTTTATTTATTTATTCTATGATATGGGTTAACCTCAAGCCTCTATTGTGCTTTCTATGCATATCATTTCTTGCAAAATTGTCTTTTTTATCTCAATTTATGCTTTCGATCCTTGCAGCCGAAGTTACCGATTAATAAGTAAGCATACTCCAAACTTATGAATCTTATAACATGTCTATTTCTATATAATATTCATAAAGAAGTTCAAACTACCCGAACTACCTTGTTTGATTGTGCCAAGAGATTGCTCACTATCCGAGCTACCTCGTTTGGCTGTCCCAACGAATTGGTTGACTAATAATTCTTATGTACCTTGTGTATGTACCAATTATAAATTTTACTCTTTTTGGGAAAAAATTAGTTTATATTTAAATAAATTAATACAATTAAGACATTTTTATGATGGGTGTGTATGTGTGTGCATGTGTACACACATAATGAATGCTATATGTTAATTACAGAGAGCAGTAGGGAAAGACTAATTAGTGCAATATTCCAAGGGTTTGAGATGCTAGAGAGAAGGAGAAATATTTGTACCCTCACGTTATTATGTACTCTAGATTTGCTACCTCTTGAGAAATATTGGCATCCTCAAGTTTTACGAGGAGGCACCATGACTCATGGTGACCATGACATTATTTAGAGTGTTGATTTATTGTTGGGATCGGGCAAGGAAGACATTTAGAGTCAATCTCAACATATAGTTCTATCGTACATAAGAAAATGTATATTTCATTAATGAGTTGTCTAAGAGGAGGGATGTTTTTTACCAATTCCCCAATCACGCACCTAACATTGCAAGAGAGAGTAAACTCACATATGTTCATATATATGTTAGAAAGAACCCCTTCTATCTTTGAAGTTGTTCTCAAGACTAGTTGTATTTACACGTGTTATATGTAAAGGTGGTTAGGTGCCTCTCATTTATGGTCATGGTAATGGCCCACAACATATTTGATAGGAATTGCATTGGTTAACCCTTTTTTTATTATGTAGATTCTTTAGTTCACACACCTAGATGAATTAGGTTGTTTGTGATATTTTTGGAATATCTTTTTTTTCCATTTGGATTGATGTCATCGTATGTTTGATGGAAGGACAAACTCTTTTTTTAGTTTAGAGTTTTTTTTTTCTTATTTTTGGAGAGGTTCCATGACACTAGGCAATCATTTGAGTACATAAAAAATACCAAGGACCAATATCTATATGCACATATAGAGGTAGATGTTCCCAAAAATGGGATAGTTGAAGTTACCATGTAGGATCAATCTAGAGGTGTTAGAGATGCTCTCAAGTGAGGATGACTGCGACTATGGATCTTGTTCACTACTTAAAAGAAGAGCTATATTAGTGATGATTTCTGAACATCCTAGTAAATTATGATGAGACACTAGATTCCAAAGGTAATATTAGTGTTATATTTTGATTAATCAAGAGATGAATTTTATTAGTTTATTTAATGCACACATGATTTATTGTAACATTTCATTTAAATTGTCTAAATTTTGTTCGAGTTATCTAATTAATGTTGTCTACAATATTACAAACATTGACACATATGCAGAGGAGGTAACTTCCAAATCTAGAGAGGATATGGGTGAGAATGATGCACTGCCTTAGTTATAGGGACAAGGCCTATTACATATGCTAGATTGCATATTATACCACAAGGATGTGGATTAGTTATGTAGCATTAGAGGAAATTTGAGGTTTGAAATGGGCCTCTTAAGAAAAATTATAAAATAATAGTTTAAATAATAAAATAATAGTTATTAATTTTGGAGGATGAATGAAAAAAACTACTCTTTGTGTTCGTATTTTTGACATATCTCCCTGTGTTTTTACTCAAATTCTGAGTAGGAGAGCTCGTTGGATGCATAATTTAATCCTGCATCCAACAAGTACCCACAATGCATACTTTTCGGACCCCTATAGCCAAAAAACAAGAAATACCTGAAAAAATGTGATGATGACATCATCATCACGTTTTTTCAGGTATTTCTTGTTTTTGGGGTGGCTGGGTCCATCAAAAGTATGAAGTGTGGGTACTCGTTGTATGCAGAATTAAATTCTGCATCCAATGAGCTCTCCCACTTGAAATTTGAGTAAAAACACAAGGAGATATGTCAAAAATACGAACAAAAAAAGTAGTTTTTTTTATGACAAATATGTCAATTCAACAATTATGGTTGACTTATTTTATTGAAATTCTATTGTTTCTTGAATTCCAACTCACAAATTTTATTGTTGGTGCATTTTCTTATAAGGCCCATTTTAGACCCCAAATTTCCTCTAATGAATGATGGATTAGCATGGAGTGTGCCCAATATGAGCTAGAAATATTAGATGGGACTTAGATCTCGTAGCTATATGGATCACCCTTCCACATGATATGATTATATTAATCTTTGTTATGTTTTCATTGCATTTATCCTGCTCGAGAAGAGGACCAGTTGCCAACATTGGAATTCTTTTAAACTCGATATAGATTGCATGTGAGATATTTTGAAGCTCAAAATTTTGAGCCATCGATTAGGCATTGTTATTCATTTGATTCATATTATTCAAATAATGATCTTTCGCCTCTTCCAATTCCACCTTCTCTTCCTTTTCCATAGATAAATAATTGACAAACCTCTCATTTATAGGTCAACAAACCTCCATAGGTTGATTGACCACCCTCACCTCCTCACGAGGCTAACTGACCCCTCTCACATCCATAGGCCAAATGACCACCCTCTCCTCCATCATTAGTTGATAAACCACCCTATCCTCCTGACGGAGTTCACTGAAAACCATATCCTCCTGTGATAGTTGGCCAACCACCCTCTCCTCTTCTAGTAGATAACCTTGTAGGCATGGAATTGAGTTTACTCATCGATTCCTTAGACAATATGGTTTCATTGAATCATATTACCCGTTTTAGTAGATTTATATCAGTTTCTTTATTTTAAATTTTATTTGGTGAAAGTATTGGCATTTCCTCTTCCTCTAGTATAAGAGGATCTAATCATTCCTCTAGCTCTAGATATGGAGGTACTAATTCCTATAAATCTAGTGGTAGAGTAGCTAACCATGAAACTAGCTCTAGTGGTAAACCTATTGATAGCTCTTGCTCTCGTGGTGAACTAGATACCCTATAGAAGTTGTATTTGATCACATATATATATTTGACTGTAGCGATGTATATTTTACTTGTATGTTTTATTTGATGCATATATTTGACATATATGCATATTGATTTTGTTGTTATAGTTCATACTTATGTTCCATTTTTATATCATGTTGGTCTTGATGCTTTCTTTATGAAAAATATATATATTTTTATATTAATGATTTTTTTTTTTTGTATTTTTAAATTAAATTTGATATGTATAGCTCATTCAAATTTGAGGTGTCTTATTTGACATATTTGATGTGTATATTTTCCATATGTATTGATTTTCAAAGTAGCACTCATGTATGATTTGTCAAGTCATGTTGATATTGATTATAATATATGTGTTGTATGTTAATGATTAAAAGAAGTAATGATTTCATTATTTTAAAATCAATTTTAAAATATAATAAATTATATGTCTGTTACAAAAACACGATTGCATGGAAATAACAATAAAAAATAAAAAATAAACACAAAGAAAATATTAAAACACATTACAAGAGAGACATAGATATAACGTGGTTCTCCTAAGATGGGCTATGTCCACACATAAATTGCCAGTCTTTTATTACTATTTCGTATAGCAAAATGAAGGGATACAACCTGCAACAACCTCGATGCACTTTCTCTTCACTATCTCACAGTCTCTCTGACACAATCACAAAGATTGTTTTACAATGCTATAGTACAATACACAGCCGTATTACAATGCTTTCTATTTATATGGGAATTACCATGGGAAAATACCGTGGGTCACCCAATACCACGGGTCTCTAAATTGTTGGCCAATAAACATCCCAAAAATTTCTAGATTCCCTATTCCATGGGACCCATATAGGAACCCACATACTAATGGTGTAGGAACCCACATGGGGAACACAACATTGGGAACATGGGATTTTTGGGCCCATGGTATTTGGTGTCCAATGGTACTTTTAGATGGTATTGGTGGCCAATGGTATTTAGTGGTCCATGGAATTATCCCATTGTATTGCATGTAAAGAATCCTTTATAAGGATTAAGGAGGATCCATTGTAAAGTGGCCTAGAGGTGAGCAATGGGTAGATCACTTGGCCCAGTTGGCCAGTTTTGGACAAATTAATGAAGATATTCATTTGTGCTACTTTTCCCCATATGGGATTTTCTAGGGTAAATGGTTGTGTCTATGTGAATGTTGCTTGTAATGTTTATTTCTCAAATTTTTAAATTATGTATGCTCATTTAGATCCTAATAACTACTATCAGAGCCATGATTTGGCATATAGTTTTTCTCATTGTGTTGTACCTTGTTTTTTCAATTAATTGTGTGGTGCATGTTCGGTGATACCCAACACCCTAGTGGTATTTTTTGGTTCCCAGTTAGAACATAATTTCCCCATGTGCTAGAATCACAAGGTATCCCTCTTATGTGCAAAGAACGAATGTTGCATTAGGTGTGGAATGAACCACTAGGTAGGTACGAGGTTAGCAGGTGTATTCATATACTAACTTGATGTAGATCAAATAAGTCAAGTCTTCAACTGGAGGAGCTATGTCATATGGTTTAATATCATTTGTGGGACCAAGGTTAATGAACCATGTATGTGAAGAGAACTCCTATAGAACTGACGGTTACAGTGGATGTGGAGCCATGTAATTCAGTAGTTGCATTCTTCTTTATATGGAAGTCAATGACAAGGTTGGATGTAGGTACAAAAGAAGCATGGATGAAAGTGATAATGGAAAAGAGAGAGGATTAAGCAACATATGGTGATTGTGTAGGACCACCATGAAGGTGCATGAAAAAAATAATGGACTTGTTTGCATGTAAAAGGGAATATGGTTGTAAGACCTGGTAAGACATGTATACCCCTAGTAATTCACCAGTAAAATTGGAAAATAGAGTTATTTGATACGGTTGTGTATGTGAGATTCATCAGTAAAACTTTTAGTGGGGTTGGTGTTTACTCCAAGTCAATATTAAAGGGGGGATTGTTAGGGTTAACCTTGAATTGGGAATGAGTCAAAGGTCATGGCCAATGGTATTTGGTGGCACATAGTATTGTCCCATGGTACTGTATGTAAAGAATCCTTTATAAGGATTGAGGAGAATCCATCCTAAATTGGCCTCAATGTGAGTGGTGGCTATCTCACTTGGCTCAGCTTTGCTGGTTTAGGTCAAGGGATATAATATATCTATTATGTCGGATTTTCCCGGTTTTGGGTTTTCCACGTAAATATGGCATGTCTATCTTAAATGTGTTGCTATGTGTGTTTTTTTTTCTCTCATTAATTATTTATGTATACTCATTAAATACTAAGAGCCATTTTTTGGTAAAAAAATACCTTGTGGCCCCCTCAAACCCCTGCTCAGAAATTAAATTGTAACTAGGAATTTATCGAGTAGGAAGTTAATTTATTTTTACATACTAGAGAATGTGATTGGATATCCTTGAGTTCATATTTTTGTACCTTCTTTTTAATTAATATGTTGTGGGGTGCACATTTGGTAGTACTCGATACCATAGAAGTATTTTTGGGTTATTGGTTAGAATGTAATTTCCTCGGGTGCTAGAAGCATGAGGTATCCATCTTATGCATAGAGAAGGGATGTTTCATCAAGTGTGGAATGAACCACTGGGTAGGTACAAGGGTGGAAGATGTACTTGTATCCTAGCTTGATGTGGATTATAGAGAGGTAGAGCCTTTTATTGGGAGAGGAATGTGAGATGGTTTAATCTCAATTGTAGGACTAAGATTGATGAGCCATGTATGCAAAGAGAGTATAGAGAACAGACAGTTACAGGGGATGAGAACCCATGTAATCATCTAGATGGGTTCCTATTGATATGGATGTCAATTATAGGGTTGAATCCATGGAAAAAGAACCATGCCTGAAAAAGAGAAAGAAAGAGAGCATGGAAAAGTGAGAGGATGAAGTAACAGATGGTGATGCTGCAATCACCATGAATGCACATGAAAAATAATTAATGGATCCATTTTCATGTAAAATGGAACATGGTTGTAAGACCTTGTAAGGCATGAATACCCCTAGTAACTCAACAATCAAGTCAAGAGATATACCTAGGTGATAGGGGGTGTATGTGAGATTGATCGGTAAACATTTGAGGGGGGTTGGTGTTTACTCCAAGTTAAGTTTAAAAGAATGCACAACGAGAACCCAACATTTGTAAAGGATACCAATACCATGGGACAATACCATTGGTCACCAAATACCATGGGCCCAAGAACATGTCCTAGATCCATACTAAATTTCACCCATTCCCAATTCAAGGTTGAGGCTAAGAAATTACATTGTAACTAGGAACCTAGTTAAAGTACATACCCATGTGGCCACCACTCACCTCTAGGCCACTTTAAAATGGAGCCTCCTCAAGCCTTATAAAGACTTTCTTAAATGCAATACCATGGGAAAATACCATGGGCAAGTAAATACCATTGTCCACCAATACCATGGGACAAAACCATTTGTCACCAAATACCATAGGCCCCAAAAACATGTGCTAGACCTAAACCATATTTTACTCATTCCCACGTAAAGGTTAACGCTAACAATCCCCCCTTTAAACTTGGGTAATCACCACCCCCCCTAAAATATATACCAAGGAATCTCACATACACCCCCTATAACCTGGGTATATCTCCCCAGCTCTAAAAAAATTATGTTTTTCATAACTTTATTTTATTTATTTTATATCTCACTCACCTGCAATTTACTACATATACTAGGAAAACAATTATCTTTTACATTAATTTTTTGGTTATAACTCATAAATGTAAAAGATGTCTAAATAATTTTTTTGATGTATTAAATACAATCTTTACATTGATTAATTGATCCTTAGTTTAGCAACTATTTTCCTTTGAAAGAGTACCAAATATTTTGCAACAGTGAAAATTTTGATACTCCTTCCAACCCTTTTTCTTGTACTATGTTCCAAATTAGGCTTGATGATGGATCAATTCATTGGTTTGGCTTACATTCATCCTCATATGAAAATTAAAATCACATTTTAAATAATTTTAAATTTAAACAAAAAATTAATAAAACATCGGGAATATTAATCCTTTGGATTAAAAGAAAGAATTTGTTTAAATTTAAAAACAACACTTATAAAAAAAAAGTTATAGTTGTGTAAGCCATTCAGGAAATATGTGATCCCACATACAACAAATGCCATTATGGAATGACATGGAAATTCAAATTATTCAAATGCCTAAGACTAATCATGTTGAAATCGAGTATGGTGTAACAAGTATTTAAAATCCACTATATAAATATTAATTTGATTACATCACTTTCAAAACCCATTCACTAATGAATATGACACGGTTGTTGTACTGAGAATTGTAATTTTTAATTGCTTACTACTATGGCATAATAATGTGACTTACCTCTCTCTCTTGGTTTTTGTTGGTATCGTTATAATTTTCATATGAATGTTGAATTGATGTGTTGATGGTGAGTCTTGGTTATCTAATAATTTTCTCATATAAACAAATTATTCATGTAAAACACTCATCCTTTATGTAAACATATTTAATACAATAAAATTTATTAATAAAACTTAAATTGTTAATTTAATGAAATCATGGTTGTTACAGATAATACATTCAACATCCATACAATGCATTTTTAATAGATAATTTGTGTTTGATAGGTGAACATCTTAGAACAAAACCAAATCAGCCTAGTGTAATTCTAGTTACCGGATTTAATTGTTGGGGTCCCATCACTTCTTCCGGCACTCAATCCAACACTCAATATGCACTCCCGTCATCATTCCAAGAAGAAAAATTCAGGATCTGTTTCTCAGCAATCCATGAGGAATCTCACAAAACTATTCAAAACCCACTTCCTATATATGGTGGTTTACACCTTACCATGGGAAGTTTTTGGAATTTATTAATAGATATGGAGAAAAATGTGTCCTAAGAAACATGATTTCTCCAAAATTGGGGTTACGTTCGGTTTTTCAAATTTAGAGAATTTTTTTGTGACTTAGGCATTTGGAGATCGAACAAATAAATATTTTAATGAGGTTGTTGAGCTGCATTAAAATACAAGCTCAGATTTGTAATATAAATACACAGCCCTTCATATGTATTTACCAATATTCTTCGCGAAGATAGAATAATAACGAACTGTCACTACATTTGTGCATATGCACTATCTATGTGTTGTTATATTTTTATCAATTAGACAATACGATCTTACGATCTTATCTCATAGAATAACATGCACAACAATCAATCACAAGAGACAATAGACACAAATATTTTCCTCGGGGAAACTATAAAGGAGAAAAACCCGCAACTTCCTCAAAGATAGAATAAGGACCAATGGGAGCAGTAAAACCCAAAGACAAAAGTATGATCTCCAACAACTGTTCTCTCTCTCTCACTTGAGTGAGCTCCTCCTCTCTCACCTTCACGCTATAGCTGGGTGAGTGTGTTTTTCAAATAGAGAGATGCACTCTCTATTTATACTAGTTTTCGATTTGACAATAACTTACACTTTGTATAACTTTTTATATTTATATATGTATTATGTTTGTCTCAATAAATTATTTTTTATATACTAATTTTCATTATAGTTCTTTCTTTGAAAAAAATAATTGCTACTCTATATTCTTTTCCCTCAACCTTATTAACTTTCTATATGGATGTCTATAAGTAAATTAAAATACACCGCCAAATTCCTATGTAGATAGGTATATTGAATATCCCCCTACTTTTATAATAAGTGATATACTTCTCCTAAGTCGTATGTTGATTAACTTTATAGTAATTAAAAATACCTCGATATAAATTAGTGTGACTAAGTATTGTGTCACAATAAGGAAAGACTAAACGGAAGGGGACCCATGGGAACAAAATTCATTCCTTCAAAATGTGAAGGGAGGAATTGTCATTATTTTTAACATCCACATTAAATGAAGTAACTCAAATTTTTGACTTATAGAGCCTACCATGAATGCATGAATAGGTTGGTGAGGAAAGGACTATCATATATATATAAAATAATACGAGATAGGTGTATTCCATGAGGAAGTACCATATATTTAAACAAAGTATGACAATTTTTCATTTCATATGCTTTCTTTATAAATTGCATATATATATAACATTCTTACTTTTTGCTATGGATTAATCATTAATATTTTATTAGATTTTTAATGTACATTTACTTCTAACTAATACCATAGATTTAGTAAGTAACTAATACCATAGATTAAGAACTTATGGAGGTTTCATTTAAGTTAGATAGTCAAGAAAAAAACCACATAATAGAACATAAATTACCTTTTATATATATATATATATATATATATATATATAATGAAAAACTAGTGGAGCATAAGTTAGTGATGATATTATGAGGCATTGTGTAAAATAAGGAAAAATGTACTAGTTGTATTGTTCAAATTTTTATGAATATTCAAATGTTAAATATGAGTTTGAAAGTTCAAAGTTACTTAAATATATACTCTAATGGTTTCAATAATTTATTTGAGTGACATCATATTAAATAGATTTAAGCCATTATGTTAAATTGTTACATAAATATATCTCCAAATAAATCTAAACATGTATCCTAGTTATATCCATTATAGTGATAAGAATAGAGTAAAATATTTTTATCCACTTTTAAAATATTCACTTACAATGTATTAGTAAGATAATGGTTTTCCTTTAAGCTATAAGATTTGATTTTTTAATAAGTATAAAAATTTAAATATTCATTATCTCACATAATAAACAAAACTCACATATGTTTTTTTTTAATTCTTTGTACATGGCATACATAGTTTATATTAAATAAAAGTTTTATTTTTAAAATTATTTTAAATTTTTATTATTATATTTAAAATTTTATCTTTAAAATTACTTTAAAAATATTTTTAATTTATATTATAATATTTTAAAATTTTATCTTAAAAGTTATTTTAAAATTATTTTTACTTTATAATGATGATGATTAACGTTTCTTTAGACCAAACTTTGGTCTATCAAACTTAAAGAAACGAATTATTTAGTTTGTTTTAAAATTATATTTCTATGCTCAAAGAGCTTGGCGTAACTAGCTCACTATAATGTTGACCAGTTAAAAGTCTAGGAAGGTCAGAATTATAACAAAAATTATGAAATTGAGATCTAATGTGGGTGTACGGAGGGCATTCTAAGAGGAAGCGTTATTCATCCTCAATGTTCATATTCTCATAGAGATGGAAAATCCTTTCCACCCATGGTGTTTTACGAACTGCCCAATGACCAATTTAACTATGTAGCTCATGAGAGATTCTTATCTTGGGTGTATTAATTTTTTCTTAGAGATAATTTTGATCTTCTAGAGTAGGGTTAATGACCTTCTTATAATATCTTGATTTTATTTTGTCCTATAAGTCTTTCTCACACCACATTTTTTCCTTAAACTTAGAAGTAACAATATTTTCAATGTTATTAATATTTTGCAATGCAACTTTTTCGTAGACCTCTCGATGGTTTAACCAATCCCTAGTATCTTTATACCAACCTCACTTGAGCCTTGGGTGGTTTTGGCTGGAATTTAAAGCTAGCTTAGGAAGTATATGGTCTCCCATGTTATTTATTTTGTGCTTGTACAACAGGAGCCTAGCCCTAGCTAGGCTCTCGATAGGGGAAAGATCCACTTCTATAAGGAAAATAGGGTAGGGTGTATTGCTTTTAATTTTGAGGTTATACATTATAAAACACTTCTCAATTTGCTCAATCTTTCTCGAGGATTCTCTAGAGATGCTACAACTCCAAACCTCACACCCATACAAGATAGCAGCAGTGACTAAAGTTTCAAAGATGAGCTTCTTTTATCCCACATCACAAGGTTTGTTGCTTTACAATTATTTTCAAGAGCAAAATAAATTTTCCAGCCTTCATTAATCCTTTTTTTAATACTATAGTTCATGTTGAGCTTGTGATGTGATATCAATTCCTAGGTATTTGTAAAAAGACACTTCCTCCAAGTTACGATTTTCATATACAAAACTAGCGTAAGTGTCCTTCTTGGATTTGATAATCATAATTTTTGTTTTGTCAGTGTAAAAAGTCATACCCATGGTAGAGCAAGAATCCTTAAGAAGTCTTAGTTTCTTATCAAGATCAGATGGACACCTTGCTAGAAGAACAATATTGTGACCATAGAGAAGAAGGATGATGACTATTCCAGCTAAGATCGTGCCAACACATCCTGCTTCCTCTAAACAACCTTCTAGCTTATCTTTGTAAATGCCAAAAAGGGTGGGGGAGAGGGGGAAACCTTGTTTAACTCCAATATTACACTTAATATCTTTCAACCACCCTCGTTGGTCTTAAACATGGCAATGACATTCTTGTATAACCTTATTGCGGCGGCTCTCAACTCGAAAGGAACCTTTAGCTCTTCTAATCTATTCCATAGGTTATTTCTAGGTACCGTATCGAAATCCTTTCTAAAGTCGACAAAGCAACAAAAGGTATTGGGTTTATCATTATGACATTCCTCCACAATTATCCTAAGCATAACGAGATGGTCCATTTTTTAGTGTTTCCTTCTAAAACCCGCTTGGCCTTTAGCCATCTTACCTTCACTTTCAAGCCAAATGCTGATCTTCTTTTCCAAAATAATGCTATACAACTTGGCTAAGAGAGGGTTAATCATAATTGTCTCGTAATTAGAGGGGTTATCTGTATCCCCACTTTAAAAATAAGGATAATGAGGCATTGAGTCCAAGATTTAGGGAACCCTTGCTTGACCGTTTGATTGAAAATCTTGTGGATGTGAGGGTTGAGGACAGGACCTCCAATTTTTAAGATTTCTGCGTGGTAACCTCCAATGTCCTTAGCTTTTCCACTTGCGAGACACTTAACCCCAAAATCTATGTCTTCTAATGAGAAAACTTCTTCCTTTTTGAGAAGGGTTTCAAAGTTATCTATGCCATTTGGGGATTCATAAAGCTTTTTAAGACAAGAATTCGAGTTGTGTAAAGCAATTCTATTATTACCTTTAATTTTTCTAGTTAAAATCTGCCTCCAAAATTTCTTAAAAACCACCTTAAAAAATTATGAAATTTTTTCATATTTTAAAATGAATAACCAAAAATATATAAATGTCCAATATGAAATGGTCCAATGATCAAACAAATTATGTTTTAACAATATTTTCTAAGCCAAACCTACTGTAATATTATATGTTATTTTTTGAAAGCTCGATTATACATATGATTTGGATATGAACGAAAATATAAAATAATAAAGATTTAAACGTCTAAATATACATTCTAATCGACATGCGATTAACGTTTTAAATTTTGAATCACATATTGAAAGTCTAACTATAACATTAGAGGCCGTCTCTTTAACATTCAATGAGTGACATAATTAGCTTGCTTCAACATCCTAGAGCTTAATCATAGCGTTAAATGGTATATTTTCAAACCAATAACAATGATACATATATAATTTGAAATATTAAATTTATTTAGTTAAGAGTATTATATAAACTTATTTAAGATCCCAACATTTGCTAAATTCTCAAACTTATAGAATTTCGATCATGATTGACTACCACCAAAAGTTAGAAATACCAAGCATGTGTGGTATTTGAAAGCCCAAATATTCAGGCAACTTTTGAAGTTATAATTATAAACCAATTAAGTAACATTCCTTCTATTTAGCAAATATATGACAAAATTAAGTATTTTTGCAGTGAGATGAAGTACAAAATATTAATAAACGGACTTCACCACAAAGAAACAAATAACTCGAGAAATTCGAGTTGAAGTTAACATGAGTATCCAACAACCTGTAATCGACAGGCAAACCTCTGATGGAAAAAATGCGTTTCTATAAATACATATTTAGGTTTTAGGTGTTGATATTCATCTCTAAGGAGAGATATTTGCCTCAGTGTTTTCTGATATAGAGTACTGTAGAAAATGTTTGCTCAGATTTGAAAAGGTTTTTGCAGGTTGGCAATCTGTGTCCCAATTAATGCTGGTGGGTCATTCTAATACACGTTGAAAGTACGTGGACCCTCCAAAAATAATTAGGTTGAAAGAACGAAGCAGCTAGTACCTTTATAGAGGTTAAGCATCCACAGTTCTTTTCATCATTTATTTTTGTGTTGAACCAGACAGTGGTGAAAATTTGGACACCATGTCGCACGGAGCAGATTGCAGCAAGAACAGTAGCAGTAGCAGTAACAAGACGTGGCAAATGAAGAACATTAGAAGGTCAGATCCAAGGCATTCAGTATACGTTGGCGTAAGAAAGCGAAATTGGGGAAGTTGGGTCTCCGAAATCAGGGTGCCCAGAAAGCAGTCAAGGATCTGGCTCGGCTCTTATTCTTCCCCTGAAATGGCGGCCTGTGCCCATGATGTCGCAGCTTTCGCTTTGAGGGGCCACTCTGCTATTCTCAATTTCCCCCACTTGCTTCATTACTTGCCTCGCCCTCCCACGTGTTCACGAAAAGACATTAAAGCCACTGCTGCAGAAGCAGCAGCAAAATTCTTTTTCATATCGAAGAGCCTATCATTTCACCAGAACACAAACCCAGATGACATAATCCAAGAAGCGGGCACACATAACGCGAGTGATGAATCTTCGTCGATAGCTGCGAATTTTAATCCATCAGCAGAATGTGCAGCAGAATTATCGTCGAAGCACCATGTGACTCGCGTTGTTGGACAATTGTATCAAGATCAGCTTCCTACCGACTCAGTCAGCTCGCCAAAGAAAATAGAATTTGATCTGCCAACCGCCCCAATGGCACGCGTCGAGGAACAGGTGTTAGTTTCAAAGGGCGGAGAAGAACTGTTAGTTTGGGATTTCTCGCTGTAATATCCTATTCTATGGGTGAACAATAATAAATGGTTACGCATAGTCTTCTTTCTGTCGTTTCATTGATTCAGCGAAGCTATTAGAGTAATTGAACTGTAGGGTTTCTCAGAATATAAGACGAAATATTTCTATGGATTTTTATGCATGCCCTAGCCATTTGCAAATGTACCAGGTGTGAACATTATGCTAATATGTAATAAAAGCAAGCGAGTCGATTCTTGAAATTCTTGACATTGTTCTTTTCTTTGAGGCCTATATAGTAATGGTCAGCGAAAACCCTACAGCGAAATATTACTAAATGTTTTGAGGTACCTGATAGTGGATTCGATCCTTGAAACATAATTTTTACACACCGTTTGCAAAGTCCACATGAGATGGAAATGGAATTAACTGATGGCGTTGTGGATTTTCGAGTTCAAACAAGGTACTTTCCCTCTTCAAACT
>LPNX010912743.1:27083-88166 GCA_001517045.1 Pseudotsuga menziesii
GTCTAATCATCAGTTCTTCCCATCGCTTTCGAGATTTGTTACTGTTAGGGTTCGTTATCATACACGAAGGTAAATAATTTCCTGTCATGGTATAAACCCCGCGTTTCCACCTCCTAGACACTAGGGTTACGTGGTTTGGGCACTAAGGTATAACTCTAAATCTGTGTTTCATTCTTGTGGCTTTGTGTGCTTCGGATCTCTCCGTCAGTGAACTGTGTTCATGTGACATGAGGACTGCTACGCTATAATAAAAATATTCAGTTATTTTTTGGTGTGTGGATGATTGTATATAAGTGGATATATCTGCATGGCTTGGTAGTAGGAGAAAGACTGTTGGTATCTCCTAAATCAAAAGAGGCTGACCATGATAATATTCTGGAAGGAAATCATTTCACTCCAATTGCTTTCTTCCATTTATCACTAATTGAGTTTATTTCATTCCTAACAACATTAGGTTGTGTTATTTGACATATTGAAAATTTGTTTTATGTGTTTGAGAGGGCACTAAGGCTTTGAATGTGCACTATTTATCTTAAAATCTGTTTATGAATCTTCTTTGAAAGGAAAGCAACATATTGCATTTGAAGACCAATGAATTCCTGTTTTGACATTTCGATTATAAGAACCATTCATTATTGTCTCTGACAATTTTAAAAAAGAAAAGGCGAAAGAGGAAGAAATAAACAATGACAAAGAGGACTTGAAATTACTTGTTCATTATACTTGTTCAAGAGATGAAGAGAGCTTTTCTCAGCCTTAGCGTGAGAGTAGCACTTCTCATATGACATTCAAATAGGTGATATCCATTCATATGGATCATCTCTATTTATGTAAGCGATGTATTTCTTTGTTATGATTTTATTGTTCCGAAGGGGTCTTCACAAAACAATTAGCTTTTCAGTAACCTTCACACCACATAGAAGTATCATTATTGAACGGTTTGGAGGTAAAGCATTCCTTCAAATTCTGTATTTTTTTTAACATATAGTTAATCATTCACTTGTAGTTATCAAAATAAACGTAAATTTGTGTTGTAATCGTGTGCATACTTGTTCTATTTGGCACAGCGTTCGTTTTTGAGTGGGAGGTCTTGTTGTGAAAGGGTAGAGTTCACTGAAACACTTTGTGTCGTTAATTAATTCTTAAATGGCATACATTGAAAGACTAGCATACTTAGAAAACACTCTAATGCTTAAAGTTGCTGACTACAAAATCTCAATTAGCAGGAAAACTCTACAATTAATAAACCAGTTTGCGTTGTTGAGTCTTGTTGTGAAAGGGTAGAGTTCACTGAAACACTTTGTGTCTTTAATTAATTCTTAAATGGCATACATTGAAAGACTACTAGCATAGTTAGAGAACACTCTAATGCTTAAAGTTGTTGACTACACAATCTCAATTAGCAAGAAAACTCTACAATTAATTAACCACTTTGTATTGTTGAGTCTTGTTGTAAAAGGGTAGAGTTCACTGAAACACTTTGTGTCTTTAATTAATTCTTAAATGGCATACATTGAAAGACTAGCATAGTTAGAAAACACTCTAATGCTTAAAGTTGTTGACTAGACAATCTCAATTAGCAAGAAAACTCCACAATGTATACTAGCTGGTTTACAAGACTCGCAAAAAATAGTTGAAATTTTGGAAATTGAGTCGTGAATAACTCCAAGAAGAGGAAATACACCAAAAGAATAAACATTTTAAACAAGATTCTATTGAGAACGTGATGAACATGATGAACAATAAGTTGCACATATTCAAATGCGGGATACAGTTCCCAAAAAAATGAATGAAGATGAAGTTTTTGATACAGACATTCCACTTGCACTTCTCAAGCCCATCAAACCTTGGGATTAAATCAGCCACTTCAAACATAAAGCAAATATTGGATATAACAAGAAGTGAATTCTCACATTTTTTATTAGTTCAAGTCTATCTAGTTCAAGAGTGTTTGATTCCTTTATAGAAGTTTATTATGTGGAAGCTTGAACATTTTGATCTTCATTTTTTAAAATATTGTGCAAAACATGTTAATTTTATAGACAAATGTTTCATTTTAAAAAAAATGTAACAAAAAAGATTTACTATGGGTGGATTGCTTCTTAGAAATGATTATTAGTAGTCAAGAATATATGTGTATGGGGGGCTATATAGAAGAGTTTTGTATTGAGTAATGACACATCTTGCAATTGAGATATTTTCTACTACTCACATTGTTATTGAGAGGGGGACTTGATTGAAAGTTAGAACCAAGTTAGTCAAAACAAGCGAGCCTAAACCAAAGCCAAAGCCGTAGTCAAAACCTACCCACTCAAAATGATTTGGCATCCGATCATCCAAAACCACCCGCAATATAAAAAATAAATCTACTTCTGCTAGACATCAATTTTTGGTGGTCCTTGAACCACCATTTTCCAAAGGGAACCATTGGGCACTTAAGCCAAGTTCTAGAAGGAATCACTCACCCATAACCTAAGTTAGATACAAGTTTCAAAGGTAACCACTTAGGAAGTATGAGAGTGAGCTTGAAGTTCACAGTTTGTGGTCATCCAAAATAATTATTAGTAGAAAACATTGTTAGTAGAAAACATCATCTTTTGCTATCTTTTATTCAAAGAGAACATGTAACCATTTGCAACTATTCTTCTATAGATTTCACATATCTGAGCTTTGAACTCTCATACACTCCTTTGTATTAAGGGGGAATGTTGGAAACATCATTTCTTAAGGTTAAGTGAATATGAATAGTCATGATTCAAAGGAACATGTCTCGTTTTTTCTGATTTCAGCAGTATTCTACATCCAACAAATTAGATCATCTTTGTTTAATATTTGGTTATCTTCTCAATAGGATATTAAAACAAATGATTTTTCCTTATTTGTTTAATATATATATAGACCAATATTCATTGATTATATAAAAATTTTATGTTTTTTTTCATTTTTAAAATATTATTTTTACATAATTTTATATGGATTTTTTAAAAGTTTGTAAGCATGTTTATTATATATATAATTAATGATTAACCTTCTATTAGACCAAAATTTTGTCTATCATTGTTTTTATAATTTTTTAATCGCCTTTCTAATATTGAGGAGTTAAGGAAAGCTCTTACACTCACACTAAATCTCAACAAACTTCTCCATTTCCAAAATTTGATCTATCTTAACTTAAAACAAGAAACAACCAATGTAATATTTGGTTTGCTTTAAAATTTTGTTCCTATACTTAAAAAGCTTTGGGGAAAGTTTGTTAGTTCATTATAGTTTTGACAAATTAAGAGGCTAGAAAGGTTTGCATTATAGTAAATACAATAAATATCTAAAGGTTTATATTTTCTTTTTTAGAAAAAAATTATGGGTAAAAATGTAAATTTGTAATTGTGTCTTTCTTTTATTAAATATAATTAGTTTTATGTAAAGAATTTACTTAAAATTTTAAGTATATTTTATTGGATAGGAAAAGAAATTTAAATTTCTTCAATAATAAAATAAAAATAATTTTATTAAATATAATTAATTTTATGTAAAGAATTTAAAATTGTAAATATATTTTATTGCATAGAAAACAAATTTAAGTTTATAATTTTATCTTCAATAATAAAATACAAATAATTTTATTATAAATTGATATTGTGTTTTAAAATAGAGTTAATTTTAATTAGACAAATTTACACAGAATTTTATATATATATATATATATATATGAAAAGTTTTCATATAAATTTGAAACTTTTGTATTTTAGTTTAATGTAATGAATTTATATTGAATTTTCAATTTTTTATATTTTTTCTTTTATATATATTTCAATATATGGTTTTTGAAAAGTTATAAAAAAATAAAATAATTTTGAAACACTTTAATTTTATTTCAATGTAATGAATTTATCTAGAATTTTCCAATTTTTATATTTTGCATATATATTTTATTTCAAAAGAATATTTAAAAAAACTATTTTTTATAAAAAAATTCTTATAAAAATACAATAAAAAAATTAAAAAGTATAAATTTTTTATATTTCTATTTGATTATATATAATTAATTAATACTTTTAAGATTTATTAAATCTTTCAATAAAGAAGATATTATGGTGTTATAAAAATATACATGATGAGAGGAAATTAAAATAGCAATGATGATAATAATGATATTTGTTAAGGTCCATTTTATTATGGAGTTTATAAGGACTTGTTCATATTTTAGTAATGTTGATTTTATTTTTTATTGTTTTGATTGATATTTTTGATATTCTATGTTAGGTTAATGATCTCCATATAGTATCTTCATTTTCACTTATCTTCTAACTTTTTATTGCACCACATTTTTTACCTTATATGTAATAATACTTTTAATATTTCTTCCACTTGGTGTATTAATGCCAACCTCCCTTAACAAGAATGTGGTTTTTTCTAGAGTATAAAACAATCTTAGGAAGCATGTTGTCCCATATGTTATCTATCTTGTTATTGTACAGAAGGTACATAGTCATGCCCACCCTATCCATCATGAAGAAACTCCTTTCTATTAGGAAAATATGATATGATATATATAGCTTAAATAAGGGGGATTAACCATAATTTAGATGATCAAAATGAAATGTTTATTTTATTTTATCTAAATTAATTTACTTACCAACTTGGTCAAAGGAAATTAAAAAGGTTAAAATTGAATTTTTAATGTGTATTATGAAAATCCTATATTTGAAATATTTGTAACATAACCAAATTATCTTTGTGTCATTTAACACATCCAAAACAGTTTTAAAACAAAAATAAATTTTTAAAACAATTCAAATAGTTCCTTGCTTTTTTAACATTTTGGTAAAGCAAATTTAAACTTAATGAATTTAATCATTATCATCATTACCATTACTTTTACATAGATCATTTATAAAAATAAATTTACATAAAATTTCTAAACCCATATCATTTTATTAAATAATATTTTTATTAAAAAACTAATTAAAAACAATTATATTTTATAAAGCTTTTATGTTTCTACTCACCAACCATGATTTGTTTAATTTACGTCATATGATTTTTCTAACAAACGTTCAAACACTTTTATAAAATTTTATAATTTTATTTATTTATCCTATGATATGGGCTAACCTCAAGCCTCTATTCTGCTTTCTCTGCATATCATTTCTTGCAAAATTGTCTTTTTTATCTCACTTTATGCTTTCGATCCTTGCAGCCGAAGTTACCAATTAATAAGTAACCATACTTCAAACTTATGAATCTTATAACATGTCTATTTCTATATAATATTCATAAAGAAGTTCAAACTACCCGAACTACCTTGTTTGATTGTCCCAAGAGATTGCTCACTATCCGAGCTACCTCGTTTGGCTGTCCCAACGAATTGGTTGACTAATAATTCTTATGTACCTTGTTTATGTACCAATTATAAATTTTACTCTTTTTGGGAAAAAATTAGTTTATATTTAAATAAATTAATACAATTAAGACATTTTTAGGATGGGTGTGTATATGTGTGCATGTGTACACACATAATGAATGCTGTATGTTAATTACAGAGAGCAGTAGGGAAAGGCTAATTAGTGCAATATTCTAAGGGTTTGAGATGCTAGAGAGAAGGAGAGATATTTGTACCCTCACGCTATTATGTACTCTAGATTTGCCACCTCTTGAGAAATATTGGCATCCTCAAGTTTTACGAGGAGGCACCATGACTCATGGCGAGCATGACATTATTTAGAGTGTTTATTTATTGTTGGGATCGGGCAAGGAAGACATTTAGAGTCAATCTCAACATATAGTTCTATCGTACATAAGAGAATGTATATTTCATTAATGAGTTGTCCAAGAGGAGGGATGTTTTTTACCAATTCCCCAATCACGCACCTAACATTGCAAGAGAGAGTAAACTCACATATGTTCATATATATGTCAGAAAGAACATCACTACCCCTTCTATCTTTGAAGTTGTTCTCAAGACTAGTTGTATTTACACGTGTTATATGTAAAGGTGGTTAGGTGCCTCTCATTTATGGTCATGGTAATGGCCCACAACATATTTGATAGGAATTGCATTGGTTAACCCCTTTTTTATTATGTAGATTCTTTAGTTCACACACCTGGAAGTCATTAGAGGAAATTTGAGGTCTAAAATGGGCCTCCTAAGAAAAATAATAAAAGAACATTTATTAATTTTTACGGAAGAAAGAAAAAATATTTTTTTGTTTGTATTTTCAACATATCTCCCTGTTTGTTTACTCATATTTCAAGTGGGAAGGATCCTTGGATGCAGAATTAAATTTTGCATCCAACGAGTACCCACATTGTGTACTTTTGACACACCTTGTTGCCCCAAAAACAAGAAATACCTGAAAAAATGTGATGATGACATCATCATCACATTTTTTCAGGTATCTCTTATTTTTGGAGAAGCAGAGTTCGTCAAAAGTATGGATTATGGGTACTCATTGGATGTAAGATTTAAGTTTGAATCCAACAAGCCCTCCCACTCGAAATTTGAGTAAAAATACAAGGACATATGTTGAAAACACGAACAAAAACAGTGGATTTTTTATGACAAATATGTCAAGTCAACCATTATGGTTGACTCATTTTATTGAAATTCTATTGGTTCTTGAATTCAAACTCACAATAATTTATTGTTGGCTCATTAAAGGCTCATTTTAGACCCCAAATTTCATCTAATGGGGGTTATGCTTGTATGGTACCAATGTAAACCTAACCGGGTACTCAATAGACTTGTTGGCCATGGGAAATGTCGGGTAAAAGAAACATAGTAAACATATTGCTATGCATATGGATCAATCAAACAAATACTCTTAGTTCATATATACCTGGTTAAGCCAATTCATTTGTCATTAGAGAATAGTTGTAAGTTGAACGTAGACCCTGTTATCTAATTCAAACTACATCTAGGATATTACTATCCTAGAAGCGGGACTCGTAATTGTAGAATATTAACCAACTCAAAATGTGAACTTTATCCTTATTCCTTGGACAACAATAAGTCTTTGAAAAATGAGTGAGAGATGACATGTTTCCTATAGGATTTCCAGACCATATATAATCTCATGTTTTCTATCTAAGAACACAAGGGAAATTCCCTACATAAGCTTTATGGTCTTAGTGAGCATGTATGAGATATTTTCAATCTTAAAATATATAAATATTTAAGTCATTCTTATCACTTACCATTTATCCTTCTTTTTCTAAAAAATGTTTAGTTTTCTTTTAGAATAATAATAATGGCTTCCTAGAATTGCTTGTTGATTATTGTTGATTATCCAAAGTGTTCACATAAAACAATATGAGCAGGTTTCAAAATATTAATGGCTCGAGAACGTGCCATATCTTCAGTCTAGGGTTTGATCAGATCTAAAATAATATGCTTTTCATAACTTTATTTTATTTATTTTATAGCTCATTCACCCACAATTTAGTACATCTAGTATTAAAACAATTATCTTTCACATGATTTTGTTGGCTATAACTCATAAACGTAAAAGATGTCTAAATCATATTTTTTATGTATTACATACAATATTGACATTTAGTAATCGATCCTTAGGTTAGCAACTTTTGTACTCTGAAAGAGTATGGAATATTGTGCAATGGTGAACATTCTGATACTCCATCCGACCCTTCTTCAAGTACTTTGTTCCACATAAGGCATAAGGCTTGCTGATGGATCAATTCATTGCTTTGTCTTACCTTCGTCCTCCGACTCTTGTTGATCGTGTAGTACTTGCATTTGAAAGTTAAAATAACGATTTGAATTATTTTATATTTAAACAAATAATGAATAAAACATTAGGATTATTACTACTTTTGATTAAAAGAAAGAATTTGTTTAAATTTAAAAACAAAACTTATAAACAAATTTATATTTGTGTAAGCCATTCAAGAAATATGTGATGTCACATCAAAAAAATGTCATTATGGAATGGCATGGCAATTCAAATTATTTAAATTCTTAAGACTAATAATGTTGAAATTGAATATGGTATAACAAAAGGCAACTATATAAATATTAATTTGATTACACCACTTTCAAAACCCATTCACTAATGAATATGACAAGGCCGTTGTACTAATAATTGTAATTTTTAATTGTTTAATATGGCATAACAATGTGACTTACTTTGGTTCAGACCAATGAATTTGATTCTTTAAAATTTCCTAGAATACGTTCCCTCCCTGAGTTAAAGCGTGTGCTTTCACAAACCAATTTTCACAGGTCATAGTTATTGCAATGATTCGAGTCTGCATCATTTAACTAATTCTCATCGTTGGTAGATTAATCTATCTAAATGAAAACCAACTACATGGTTTCATAGAAACCAGCCACAAGATTTTAAAGCATCGATATATTCGCATATCATAATTCACAATTCGTATGTCAAAGTATTCGTGTAAACTTTATTTTTTGGTTAATCCCATCTCTTCCAATTGCCAATATATAATGCATTGCAATCTTCTTAAAGCATTATGATTTCATTCCAATCCATCTCACCCCATTTCAAAACTATATAGTAATGATTTCCTCCCTTAATACTGTCAATTCGTTCCAGTCTAATGAAGTGTTATATTTAAAGCATCTACATACATTTAATGATCCATTTTTTTCAAATAAATCCACTTCTTGTGATTACTATGTTAACAAGGTAATTTAAATAGTTCATTTTATATATATTGTTTTTTGATTTTGTAACACATTTTGTCTCTCGTAAATTTAATTTAATTTGTATTTTAGAATCTTGCGATATATTTGGTTTAGTACATATTTTATATTTTGTAAATACAATTTGCAATTTTTTTGTTATTAGAATATTTAATGTGCCATTGAGTGAATGAAGGGAATGGACTTTGAGTAGAGTACATGAATATTTAATTAGCTTACTATAGGTCGTCTTCATTAATTTTGTTTGTGTTTTCTTTTGTTTGTTTTGTTTTCTATAGCCTAGCTTAATTTTCGCATTTCAGATTTATACCCTTGGTTTCCTACAACTTGTATTTGATTCTCGCACTTTTATTTCTAACTAATTACCAATGGAAATATTAAATACCTAACTCGTGAGATATGGTCTCCCTACATCGAATTTCTTCCTAAGGAGATTAGCCCCTCTTCTTTTGTTTGTCTTGGTTCTAAGTGCATTTACCTGCATTAGGTTAAGTTAGATTAGGCTCGATCACTTTGAACATGCACATACTATGCTTGTACCTCGAATCTTATGATTCCCACACTGACAATTAAGTGTTGAAATAGATAGCATATATTTTAGTCGTCGGTACCGACATTACTAGTGAGTTACCATGGGTATACATTCCTTACCAGGTCTTACATCCATATGCCCATTTACATGCAATTTGCTCAATTAATTTGTTTCATGTGTCTTCATGGTGACCACACCATCACCATCCATTGCTTCATTCTTTCATTCTTCCATGCTCACTTTCCTTCTCATTTTCTACCATGGTCATTTTGTACCTGCATCTAAACTTGCCATTGATGTCCATATAAAAGGAATCCATCTACGAGATTATATGGGTCCTTGGCCACTGTAACCACAAGTTCTCTAGGAATTCCATTCACATAGATGGTTCATTAATTTTAGTCCCACGAATGAGAAAAAATCTCACATTTCTCCTGCAATCAAAGACTCAACCTCTCTAATCCACATCAAGTTAGGATAGAAGTACACCTTCCATGCTTATATCTACCTAATGGTTCATTCCACACTTTATGAAACATTCATTCTATGTGCATAAGAGGGGTACCTTGTGTTTCTAGCACCCATGGAAATTAACTTTTAACAAGGAACCAAAATTTTTGGGTTGTCGTGTACCACACACATGCACTCCGCAATTAATTAAA
Source organism: Pseudotsuga menziesii (assembly GCA_001517045.1). Taxonomy (NCBI): domain Eukaryota; kingdom Viridiplantae; phylum Streptophyta; class Pinopsida; order Pinales; family Pinaceae; genus Pseudotsuga; species Pseudotsuga menziesii. The sequence continues at coordinate 36,961 of LPNX010912743.1, forward strand.
TAAACTAGGTACAACACAACGAGCACACCTATATGCCAAAACATGTCTTTGATACCAATTATTAGAGATTCAAACAAGCATACACAATATTAATATTGAGAGAATAAAATACCACATAACAACCATTAAAGATAGATACACAATCGTGGAAAACCCAAAGATTGGAAAAATCATGATAATAGATTATTATCTCACTTGACCTAGACCATACAAGCAGATCCAAGTGAGCTAACCACCACTCACCTCTAGGCCAATTTACAATGGAGCCTCCTCAAGCCTTATAAAGACTTCCTTACATGCAATACCATGGGCCACCAAATACCATTGGCCACCAATACCATGGGACAATACCATTGGTCACCTAATACCATGTGATAAAAAACATGTGCTATACCTAAACTGACTTTGACGCATTCCCAAGTCAAGGTTAACACTAACATTGTTGATGTTGTGATTACTAAAAGTTGCATTCATACTATTCATTGACGTTAATTAAATAATATTTAATTTGAAACTCTTCCTTAGTTAATTTAGTAACGATATTTTCAAATTAATTAAAATTTCAATTTTATCAAAATAAATTATATCCTTTGGGTAAGCTTTGACTAAAGAAAGTTCATTTTCATTCAACCTTTCCATACAATGGATAAAAAATAGTAGATAGATAAAACAATTACACGTTAAATAGGTTTTCGAGCAACCAAAATGTTTTTAAAAATCATCAAAACTATTCTTAGAGATATACTTAGAAATGAAATATATTAATGTTTAGTAATGCTAAATTTGTTTTTTGAAAGTGTTATGAATTATATATGATGTAAATTATAACATTTTATAAAAATTTGTCTTTAAGATCTTAAAAATGAACTATAGTTAGTTATAGTTATAATAATTTACCTCGATTAAAATTTATATGGTAACAAAATAGATAAATCTAGCCATACTAAAATTTAGAATTACCAACTTTAGAAACTTATATCCATAGCATCTAATTATTTTGAACTCTTACATGTAATTGATACATACTCTTTTTTGAACTATTAGTATAAATATTAAGAACAACTATAACCATAACTCTTACTCCATGTGAACTTTAATATAACATATTTCCACTACAACTTATAACTTATATTAGTACCACCCCTAACACCAATATTTCATAACTATTATAACCATGATCATAATTAATTTCTTAAATACTAACTATAACTATTGACACTTCAAAACCCTGAAATCTCCAAAAAAGTATTTTATTGAAATATGTCTTTAAGATCTCTCTAAACATTTAAAATTATAGTTGATTATAGTCTGAATAATTTAAATTAATTATAATTTATACGATAATAAAACACATAATGTTGACCACAATAAAATGTAAAACTAGTAACTCCTGAACTTATATGTCTAACACCTAATCTTTTGAACTAATACATGTAAATGATACATCTCTTCAACTTCAAAACTGTTAATGTAAATATTAAGAACCATTATAATGCTAACTCTTACTCCATTTAACCTATAGACCATATCTCCACTAAAGCTTAAAACTTCTATTAATACCAACCCTAACACCCATAGTTCATAAATTTCTAACCATAATCACCCTTAATAGCTAAATTATGATAAAGAATAGTCATTAAATGTTTCAAATGCTAATACCTAATCATTAATTCTCATTTAAATACTACAACCCCTGATACCTTTAATCACACATATTTATTATAAGCTAATAAAATTTAACTAATATAACTTTTATAACCCCTAACCGCTAGAAAATACATAACCCTTAGCCTTATAATCCTTTTTCCCATTATCAACTAGAACCTCCTAACAATGGGATTCCTTAACTCTTATAACTCCTAATCCTAATAACCCCTACCCCCCTACCACTAACTTATATAAACCATAAGCATAATAAACACCAACAATTACCCTTAAGAACACTTATATGCTATCCCTTATAATTCTAATTTGTCTACTTATCACATTAATTACTTGTATAACCATGATCATCTCAACTATATTGATAATCCCTTATCATTATAAATATTATACACTAGTAGAAAAAATGGTGATAAATGATGAGGAAACCAAATAAGTTTGTCACCATGCAAAATAAATTACTAAACCACTAAAAATGTTGGTCACCATAGTGTTTTTACGTGAAATATGGCCAAATTTGAGCACTTTTATGTAATAACATATAAAAATGACTAAAATAAATAACTAGATTACTCATGTGATAAAAATATGACTAGTTTAGTTATGAGATAAAACAAATATGACTAGACATACTAAGTTAATAGCTATATAAGATGTCCTAATTATCAAATATTTCCTTATACATAACACACAAATTAAGAGTGTATATATATAACATAATATAATATTTTATAATTATATATAATATGTTAATTCTATACAGCTCTAGCTATGAAACTATTGTAATTGACATGATAGACCTAATTAGTTTGCAATGACTATTTAGTTTGGATTAATGACAAGAAAGTAAAGACTGGTTCATGATATTTAGCCTGTTGCATTTCCTTGGTAGTATAGTGTTGATTCTAAACATCGACATGATTCTAAAGTGTTGAAACATGATGCCATATGAGAACCTACTAAACAATTTTGTAAGATCATTCTATCCATAACGTCAAATCTAGTTCAATGTGCTTATAATTTCTACATATTATTTCACTGTTTTTATTTCATATTATCCCTTTGACATATTTTCCAAGTTGCATTGTTTACTGTGTCATCATAGTGTGGTTGAGTCGATCCATGAATATTTTTTTGTTTTTCCCTATGGCTATCATCATGTCATAAAGTTGGTTTCATTGTATTTAGCTTGTTGTACTCGTCGTGTTCATATTTTTCTTAAGCAAAATCATTATCATTTGACCGTCTTGATAGTTTGTTAAAGATTCGGCAATTACTTATATTTTGTGTCAAGTTAACTATAAAATATCAATTTCAGAGCCTCCATTATTTCTCCATATGCATCCATTCATCGTGGTTTTCCTCATGATTGAGTTTTGAAACATCTAAAGTTCATCAAGTTTGTCATGTGCAAAATATTTAATGTCTTATATACTTATTATATATATTTAATATATTAATATATATATTGTATTAATATTAATACTAACACATTATAAATAAAAATATAAATAAAAAATTATAATAAAGAGAGGGAAACCAAATAAAAAGAGGACAAATGGTTGGAAAAAAGGTAAATTGGAAAATAAATTGGCACAAAAAATAAGAGAAAATAAGTTAAAATAGGTTTCTCATTGAAGATAATGGCCTTTTGTGTTTTTGAGGATTATTCAATAATGTGTACAAGGATCACTTATGAGAAAATCAGGGTTTTGATTTGGGTTTCAGCTTCAAGTTGATGCAGTGAGAAGTTATTTTTGTTTCTCATACCATGAGGAGTATGAAGTAGTTTGTTATGTACATAAAATTACTTTTGACTTTCAAAAATTTGGTTGGTTTGTACCTTCTGGATAGAGGTAAGGGTTTAACTCACTCATGTTTGGATTCTTTTTTTATTTATTTTCTTTGTGTTGGTTTGTGCCCTCTTCATAGAGGTAAGTGTTTAAGTAATTGGTGTTTGGATTATTTATTTTATTTTCTTTCTCCTTTGGTTTTCAATAAAATTCCTAAATATATATGTGCTTATTTTTATTCTTATTGTACATGTAAATATATATGCACTTATTTTTATTCTTATTATATAGGTCAGATATGGGAGATTGATTTTTCTAGGTTCTCAATACTAGTCATAACCCTCTTTCTACAAAATTAGTTAGCTTAGAACGATTATTACTCTAGTATACATAGTTATGCATATGTGTATATCCGTTTAACGTTTTATGGTGTAGTATAAGAAGTCTCAAATGTTATTAACGGATAGGTTCTTCTATAGAGATGAATCTCTTCTTTGTTGAGTCTTTTGCTTAATTGTTCTTTTGGGTTATAATACCTTAACAATATTTTCTAAATTTATTTCTTGTTGTATGCTCATAGGTTATGGGGACTCCTATAGATATGGTTTTATTGTGCCTATCCTCATACCTTGTAATTTATTTAGACATCTTGGTCGGTGGGGTATAGGCCTTTAATGGATATGGTAAGATAATTATGGTATTGATATATTTGTACAAAAAACATTTATTGCATTTGCATATTTTAATATTAATTTGGTTCAAATCTATCATTTACAACTTTTTATATTAATTTAGGGAATTTTAATTATTATTTTTCCCCAAAAATGACTTTCTACTATCTATTAATCTTGGATATTTGAGTACTTGCATGGTTTCCCAGGGTCTTTACTTAGTGAAACCATGTCATAGTTCCTTCGTTCATGGGATATTAAAGAATACCCCTAATTTCACTAAATATTGATAACTACTTACAAAAATCATTTTTGTTGAGATCCCCTCCCAATACACATTTCCAATTTAAAAACCCCTATTATTTTTACTAGAAACCCCTCTTTATACCCTCCATATACCTGTAAACCCCTCATACCCTATTCTGTCCCCCGAATACCTACAATATATTAACATTATTCTTCACAATTAAAAGCCCCCCTTTATGAATGAACATGATAAGATATTGCTCAGCAAGGTGAATCGCCCATGCAGGGTTGTAAAAACTTGTTGGTATTAAGTTATTACTATGAGTGGGGAGTGAATCATTAATTGCGTGGATATGTACAAATTATGTAGATTTTCCTCAGAATTAGAACAATTATAACAATAAATAAGATAGTGCACAAGTGCTTGAGAAAACATTTATATCTATAAATATTTATGAATATAAATAATTACATCAATGGGAGTTTACAGACTCTGAACATGAGCACCCACTCATTTCAGATGATAACTTGGTCTCAAGTAAAACTTGTAGTTTGTTGGCCCCAACGTATACCAAATTCTATCCATGTAATATTCAACTCATGATCTCTAGGTACTGACCTGAACAAATATCAGTCTAGTCACACAAATTGTGAGTCGTGGCTTCAAGCTCTAATCTACAAAAGAACTATCCTCTCCAAGTATGGAAGTTGCAACTTCCTTTTGTTATGCAACACCTACTGGAAGGGGATTATGATCCCTTAAATTTTATATCTACCCACATATAGGAAGCTACTACACCCTTCTAGTATTTTCCATCACCGATTGGAAGGATGATATGACAAACTTATTTTTTCCCTCTCTGTCATCCTTGATATGAATAATGATGATATGGCAAGTAGAGAAACATCTCTCCTTCAATTTCCACAATTGTTGAATTCTCCTAATATGTGTCTGTGTATCACATCAAAATGTTTCCCAAAATATAAACACATTTGTGCCTTCCTTTTCAAATTCCACAACTAATGCCATACTTGATTTCATTTTTGTATATGCATTAGACAGTTCCCCAAAATACAAACAATTTGAGATTTGTGTCTGGGTGTCTGCATCTACGCCAAACTATTCTTCAAAATATGATGTGTAGAGCTAATTGTGATATGTGTGTTCTCAACTAATTTGCATTCTGCATTTATAGAAGACTCTCAACCCAATTTTAATTACATTTCTATGAACTATGTATAACTAAGCATAATCATTCACACATCAGAACTCCATGTATCCAATCAAATAGTGTTGTTCATCTTGCATTGTGGCTCCAGTGCAAAACAATATTCATCTGCGATCAATGAGCCATTAATAATCTAAAAAATAAAAACTTCAAAGCTGGTTAAATAGTTAGATCTTCATTTCCACAAGCTTATTTCACCACATTTATCTCTTTCTTATTTAGAATATTTTGACTCAAGAGATGTGTCCACTTGGTGAAGTATGTTTACTTCAGATATCATCTTATTGAGTTTCATCTCTAACAAGTTAATGTTTTCATCAACGTGCCATGTTTGTAATTAATATTTGTAGTTTAAGGTTAACATATGCCAATACTCTTGTTGGAATTTCACACACACAATTTTCTTAATTCACAAATCTCATAATTAGCATTTTGTTGGGTTAGGAAAGAGCATAAGGAAGAAATAGAAGCGCAGGAACAGGAAGGAAAAAAATGCACGTGACGAAGTAAAGGAAAGTAGAGGAAGGTAAGGGAAGGTAAAGGAAGGAAAAGAAGAAATCAAGAAAGGAACTTGCAACGAGGAGGAGTGCGATGAAGGAAAAGAGAATCTTCTAGCATGCAGAAAAGCAACGGCTAGAAAGCGATAGGTCAAGAAGATCGTGGTTGCTAAAGTCGGTGCAAGAAGGAAAATGATGCACTTATGAAGGAATATTTGTAAGTCAGGTCAATAGTGCCTTGTGTCAGTCAGTCTGTTAGTTTGTAACTATTTTTTACCACTGATGACGACCTTCACTAAGTGAACTATATGTAGTCAAACCTGCCTAGTTTTGTAGAATTTATAAATAAGAGGAACCCATTTTGTATAAGGATTAGAAAATAATTGAAGGAATCAGAAAGAAGTTTGATAGTAGAGTCGTTGAAGGATGTTGAGCCGTAGAACCCATTTTGCAGAAGGGTTGTCGATTTGTAGGAGTCATTCTGCAGCTCAGTGCGCAAATAGTAGTTAGAAGAGTCGATCTAGGCTGTGTGCGGATTAGTAGGATTAGTTAGAAGAAAATCATAATAAAAATAGAGAGCATGAGGGAGAGAAATAATATGAGCTAAAAAGAAATATCTCAAAAAGTTTGCAGTCAAGTCATAGAATGAAAGGTGCATATATTTCTCATGCCAGATGAAGAGCACCTTTGTTTTTTTTCCTGGTTGGGTTTCCACGTTACATCATGTGTCAAATGAATGTGCTTATTGAATGTTTGTGGGTTATTTTGTATTTTTATGTTTATTGCTTGAGTGAATGTCGCAATATTGAGAAAAGTAGTTGAATGAATGAATGAATAAAGCATCGTCAAAGCATTTTCTATTATTTCACAGTCAAATACTGTTAAGTTTTAATACAATCACGCCATTGTCATTTAATGTTAAGGAATAATTTGCATTGCATAGTTGTACTAGTTATTAAGTTGTCAAGGAAAAGGTTGCATCACACATTAGGGGTGTCACACTATTAAGCCACTATCGAGTTAGTCCAAGAATCCATCCTTCAGACTCTGTTGAGCACCTTGGTTGCACGCCAGGGGACAATAATCCCTCGCCTACTGCAGAAACATGGTTATGGAAGTTACCTATTAAGATATCTCGGGTGAGACTGCGCCTGCACTACAGATGTTTCTAACTAATCTTTCTCTTTCAAGATGATATCTTAGGGTGTTTTGTTGGTGTTTTATTGTTTGTTGAACCTAGGTCGCGAGAGTGAGGAAAAGTAGCCAAAAAATGGTTATGTTGCTGGGACCTTAATCATTTGTGTCGAGAATTTTTTTTGGGAATCTGACAAAGAAGGAAATCGAGGATTGGATGGAGTCCAAGACATTATCATTTGTGCAAGGAGAGAACAGAAGATCATGGTTGAGCATAGAAAAATGGTTGGACCGAAACCTGTACACACATATTCACAAAATAGTATTTACATAGTTTCCTATTGTGTTGTATGAGTGGTTGTCAATATTGGCGATTCAACATACAAACTTTCATAGAAGAGAAGCAGTCAAGTGGAATGCTCATCTGATCCGCGAATTAACAAGTGTAAGTAACCCCATCTATAGAGCTATGATTTTTGGGTTGATAGTATTTTTCAAGGATATATTACTAAGTTTGCAGTTGAGATGACAACCTTGTACAGTGAGGTGTAGTTTTTTTTCCAAGGACCCCGAAGGAGGTACTTGTTTTCTATAAATACAAGGATAAAGATGCTTGTCTATGATAAATTAATTTTGCAGTTGAGCAATTGAGTCGCATATCCAGGAGGAAGGATATGTCGCATATGAACTATAAAGAAAATGGGAAATGGTGAGCTAAGATGTTCCCAGGAATTACAGAACCTGAACTAGAAGCTGGATTTCTAAGGAGTGGAAGAAGATTCCAGTCAGGAAGAAGAAGAAAGACAATAGGAGGTAGGAGGAATCCTAATATTTTCTACGAAAGGGAGTATGATTTTGAGTCGCATCTAGACGAAAGGTTCTGTGACAAAGAGGAAATAACTCAATTTATGAAGGAGAAAAAGATTCAGAAGAATTTGCAAAAACACCAAGATCAAAGCGCAACTATACCACACCAAGAACATCACCGAAGGTAAGGTCTAGAGCCTCATTTTCTGAAAGAACTGTTAATACTGGTAGTACTTATCCTACAACTAGCATGCAAGGAAGTTCACCTTCATTAAATTGTTCAATGAACATCCTCGACACCAAATCAATGGCTGGGGATGATATTAGATTATATGCATTCAATGGGAATGGAGCAAAAGATCCAGAGAAACATTTGTTCCTTTGCAAAGCTGTTTGGACAGTTCACCAAGTTCACAATGCAGACATAAGGAAAGCACAGATGATTATGACTCTACAAGTTTGCGCACTAGACTAGTTTATGAAGTTTTCCATATTACCAGCAGGAAACCCACATAAGACCCTTGATGAGATATGACTCACAATTATTTGTGAGTTTATAAAACCTAAATCTGAGTCGTAGTGTATCAATGAGATCATGGAAATAAAGCAATTACCAATGGATTGCATATGGGATTTCAATCAGCGATTTAAAAATTTGATGTCCAAAGTTAGTTTCCAAATGTTGGATGTACAACATAAAGAGTGGTTTATTGCTGCACTATTACCACACATTCGAGCCCCTTTGATGCAACAAAATATTGTGTCGTAGACAGAAGCACTAGAAATAAAAATGAATCTAGAAGCCTCGCCGATCAGAGATGGTGGCATAGGAATGATGCAAATTTAGTCGCATTTGGCTAATCTGACAGTACGATTTCAGGATAATAAGAAGGGAAAAGAAATCCAGGAGGATTTATGGTGTACATGATGCAACACAAATGGACACCACAAGGATAATTTCCCATCATACATGAACTATATCTCATAGGGTGTGACTAATCCATTGAGTACCCAAGGACTACCCTAGTGCAGAATATGCCAAACTAGAGGGCATCATGATGAGGAATGTCTATACTTGCAGAATATTGTAAGTACCTCAACCAACTTTTTTTGTAAATTTTGTAAGTCAATAGGACATGATGAGAATAATTGCAGAGCATATCAACTCTTGAAGGAGAAGACAATAAAAACCTACTTAATGAGGAATGACGGGAATATTTGGGCTGATAAAGTGCAAGCACACTATCATCCTACGCAATACCTACAGTATTAGCCTCAATACCCGTAGAATCAATATCCACCGTAGCAACGACACCCTCATGGTAAGGGGGTGGAAATTTCATAGGTAGAGGAGGAGGAGGATGTGGTAGAGGAAGAGGTCAAATTGTATGCTATAATTGTGGGTAGCCATCCCATTATACTAGAGATTTCAATGAGCCTACAAACACATGTTCATATTATAAAGCGCGGGATCATAATGTGGAACAATGTTCACAGTTGATTGAAAAGTGGTAAGCTCCAACCGTCAGAGGTCCTAACCCAATGCAGAATGCCAATCCAAATCATAGACTAAATGTTCAAATGATTGCTGCTGAGCCAAGAGAACCAAATGTTGTTGTCATAACATGAGGAGGTGCTACGAGTGGATTCGACCACAATATACCACAAGGACAACCACAGGTGCAACCCATGGTGCAAAAGAATGTAGCATTCGACATTAAAAAACAAAAGAAAGTATTTTTGGATGTGCACCAAGAGTTTGTAGATGTACAACAACCGTTGACCTCAGTTGAGTTCAGGGAGGTGCCCAAAATATTTCAACAGTTATTCCAAAAGCATATTTCAAACAAGGTTAGTAAGTTCAAGTCATTCCTCTCAAGTTTCTTAGTGATAATCAATGATAAAGATGTCGTCACGAAAATACAACCACTTATTGAATAATCCCAATAGAGTCACAACCTAAAAGAAGAGTTAATCATGTCAAAAAGAAATTCAAAAATGGGTGCAAGTTGAGAATGACTACACGGATAGAGGATTACGACATGGATTACATTATCCTAGATCTAGGGTTAGACATCAATATTCAGACACGACAAACTTGGGAAAGCATGGGAAAGCCATGCTTGGACTGGTCCCCTGTCTAGTTCAGGCTTGCAAATAAAGCGAAGGTCCTATCGATTGGTAGGTTAATTCAAGTTTTTGTCAAAAGTTGAGGAGATGCACACATTTTTAGATTTTGAAGTTATCAACATTGTCGATGACAAAAAACCATACCACATGCTTCTGCAGATATATTGGGAATTAGACAATCAGATGATCATAAAATTTTAGAAAATAGTCCTCTCATTGGAGGATGATGAGATGAGGGTAGTATCTCCCATTGATCCACTGGAGGGACAAAGAAATGTCGAACCAGTCTATAGTGAAGGATGGGGTGATTATCTAGACCATATCTATAATTTCACTTCCTTCAAATATTATTATGTAAATCCTAAAATGGATGGGAACCTGAGCTAGAGGAGTATTAGTCCCTACACATCTAATTCAGGAGAGGCATTAGAGAATTGGAAAAATAGTTTGCATGAAGTATCTATGAGTAGATGCGCTAGGATTACAAGGTCTTTGCGACGAGTGAAGAATTGGTTAAGGGAGTTACCCACATATGAGGGCTTACCTAATCTTGCGACCTTCCTAAGTGATTTTGAATGACTGGTAACACAACCATAATTATTATTCACATTGGGATACGTGTTGAAAGCTACACTCGCTAGATGGTGGGGTGCGCATAAGCAATCTATATTTGAATGACCACAATGCAGAATATTAATGTATGTCAGAATCGACAAAGAATTCACAGTTTTGGGTAAAAAGTACACAGGGTTATCAAACCCTACCAAACACCTCAATCAGTGTCATACGGAATTTGCAGGATACCTGCGAGAGGAATGGGTCCATATTTTTATACACATGTTGGAAATGACACACAGGAGCTAGTATACATCCATTGAGTTGAGACAAGGAACTCGGGATTGGAAGGAAATAGTTAAATAATTCACGCATACATTTGCATTTGCTGATGAGCAGCCAATAGTTGATGTTTTGCTTCAAACGATAAAGGATAAAATATTTTCTAAAATCATTATCGAAGTGGCGAATTCCCACCAATGCAATGCAACCATACAACAATGGATGTCTTGTTACAATCTAGCCAGAGAGCCAGATGACGATCCTACCATCCTTAACATACCAGATTCGAAGGGTATACGTGAGGTGGAAGGAAGTGGTATTTCTAGTGAAGAGTTCCTCAAGCTGCTCAAAATTAAGAAAGTTAACATTGGTTCACCGGAAAACCCAAAGTTTTTCAATATAGGAGATTATTGGGATGATGAAACAGTGGAAAAGAACACAGACTTGCTGCATGAATTTCAAGATCTTTTCCCTACCAACTTCTCAGAGATAAAGGGAATAGTAGGATACCTAGGGGAGATGAAAATACCACTAAAACCAAATGCAAAACTAGTTAAACAACGACCTTATAGGTTGAATCCAAGGTATAAAGAGAAGGTGGAAGATGATTTGGATCGAATGCTCATTGCAGGAATCATTGAACCTATTTGGGAATCAAAATGGATCAGTCCTATAGTAATTCATGATAAGAAGACAATAGGTGAAGTCAGGATCTTCGTCGACCTGAGAAAGCTGAATGATGCATGCTTGCATGATCCATTCCCAACACCATTCATGGATGAAGTAATGGAAAGCATCAAAGGACAGGAGATGTATTCATTTAGCAACATATTTTATGGTTATCACCAAGTCAAAATAGCGAAGGAGGATCGACACAAAATGACCTTCATCACAGAATGGGGCTGCTATCAGTATACGGTAATGCCTTTTGGACTTAAGAATGCTCCTGTTATTTTTTCTAGAATAGTAGTTTCTACTTTTAAAGATTTCATAGATAAATTTCTTGAAGTTTACTTTGATGATTGGACTATGTTTGGTCTAGTAAGAGACCATATTGAGAGTCTACACATGAATATGGAGCGTTGTTTCCAGTATCAGATCGCGGTTAATTCAAATAAATGTATTTTTTGCACACAATTTGGTGTATTGTTAGGACATGTTGTGTGTCATGATGAAATTTTGGTTAACCTAGTGAAAGTTGCGATTATCTTTAACTAGCCACCACCTACATTAGTCACACAACTTAGGTCAGTGCTAGTTCAGAAACCCTTTCCTCATCAATTAAGGCTATATTTATAGTTCTATGGGCTCCCAAGACCAATCTCAAAATAGATCCGAATTAAATTACAAAATGGGGGAATCAATCTCGAAGCATCATTAGAAATCCTAACAAGCCTCATGAGGTGGAAGGTTCACCTCGATTTCCTCTTAAAAGAAGAAATAGGAGATCATAGAGACACTGGATAAAAAATTACAATGCAACATTTGAGAGGTGGGATCACCTGCTTTAAAAATGACGTTCCACAACAACTCTAACTGTTTTATTCTTCAAGGGGAATTCTGCAACGTCATATTTATCTATGCTTCGTCCTCATTTTGCACCTACACAGATCCTTTTACTCCTCAAACCATTGATTGCATGAAACGATCTACAGTCATAGATCTATGCTACAAGATATCTCGACCATCCCACGATGTGTCCCTTATGATATTTTGTGATCCTTTGCCTCATTAGCCTTCGCACATATTTATAACGTGAAATCACCCAGGACCGTAGATCCAACCAATTCCCTGATCTTCATTGTTCAAAAATTTATGGCCCATAAGATTTCGCAGTGCCTCCATTTTTCTAAACCACATGTAATTTCTCAGTGCAAAACCACTTTGAGCCGATGATCAAACCCCCTCAATATCATGGTCGTTCAATGCCATGGGGTCTACCATCATTTTTGTAGCCCCTCTATGGCCTATCCTCTGCACAATTTTCCACCACAAAATTCCTTTGGACCGTAAATATTCATCCTCCTCAGATATTGGCTATTGAACTGTGCGAGTCTTATGCCATTTAATAGCCCCTACATTCTTTAATTCTCGAGTGCTTTTCCATCGTGAAATATTATCTCACTATAGATCATAAACATCTATAGATATCCGCCATTGAAACAAGAAGGATATAATGGATTTTGTGATCCTCCAAATATTCACAAATTGCACATGTCTTCCCCACAGAAAACCTCCTCCGCCATCAATCTGCTTCTGCTATGCATCCACTCCATTTATTTTCCCCACCACACAACTAGTAGTGCCTTATGTGCAACCTTCAAGGTCCTATGATAAGGAATTTTCAGACCTTATCCCTTCCTTCATTTAACCTACTCTCCTTCTAGCTGCATAGCCCATAATGATGCTAACATATATGCAAAAGATCCTCAAAATTTATCACGAGTTCTTATTAGGTGCTAACAATGACTCCAACTCGGGGATGCTATCCTCCCTATGAGGTAGCAAAGAACTCCGTATACCATGTGCCTTATCCATTGGGATGGTCCTAAGTATAAACATTCAAAATTTTCTCTGGTGTCTATAATCTCAAAAAGAAAGACCAAGTGACAGCTTCTCTTGGGGACCTTACAGCCTCCACCTCGGGCTTTAAGTCTGTCAGAGAGCTATCTACACATGAAATGTTAAAAGGAATAGTATATATAATGAAAATTCAGTCGAACTTACTTTACATAAATTAATGTTTGAGGAGCCTCCCATTTATAAGAGCTCCACATAACAATCCAACCTCCATTTCTTCCAATACATAAGAATTCTTTCCTCTGAAGGCTGCAATTTTATATGGGCCTTTTTGTAGGTGATCAAATTTTCCATGTTTCCCCTTCTCCTCATGTGGTGCATCCCATTTCAACACTACATCCCCTATTCAGAAATCATCAAGTTTTGTTCTCCTATCAAAAATCTCTTTCATCTTGTCGTGAAATTTCTGAGTTCTATGAAAGAACAAGCTCCCTCTGCTGCTACAACTCAACCAACTAATACATCCTTCTCTGGGTTGGGTGAGTTTCAAAATCCTCTTCTTACAATAATATCATCACTGGCAGGCTCAGGGAGCTAGGAAATATTACCTATGAACCATAGACCAACTAGAATGTTGAAGTGCCAATAGACTTTTTCACACTAATTTTTTCATCCCATAAAGCATGGATTAACTTTGTGTGCCAAGATTTTTTTATTTTCCTATAGAATATTTTTAATGATCCTCATAAGAATCTTGTTTGAATATTCTTCCAGCTCATTTCCTTCTGGGTATTAGGCTATGGAATGCACCATTTGTATTTGGTATTTGAAAAAAAAAATCATCTTCTTTGACTTAAACGTTGCAGCATTATCAGTGATTATCTTCCTGGGAAATCAAAACCTTGACAAGATATGTTCCTCAAAAAATTGCATGATCAGTGTTTTGGTAGCTTGTCTTGTGGGGATGGCCTTGATCCATTTCATGAAGTAGTCAGTAGCAGTGAGGATCCACCTATGTTTCCCTAAGGAGGATGGATTGATTTCTCCAATAAAATCTATCTTGCATTGCTCAAAAGGGGATTCAACCTCAATAGGCTTCAAAGGAAATGGAAAAAACTTCCTTCTTCCTTCAACAATATGACATTTGTTGTAGGAAACCACCTTCTTATAAGTATTGGAGAAGATTGTAGGACAATAGAATCATGCTCTCTTGATCTTTTTTACCGTGGTTTTCCAGTGGTGATGCCCCCCACATTCCCCTCCATGAAACTCTTCAATGATTCTCTTGGCCTCCTTTTGATCCACACAGTTGAGTAAAACTCCTCTCGGCTCTTTACAATACAACTTCTCATTGAGGATACAAAACCTCATTGCTTTCTGTTTAAGGAATATGGCCATTGTTTTTTCTTTGCCATGCAAAGCTTGCAGATGCTGTAAGAAAAAAATAACATCAGTGTACCCCAGGGATGACAGAAAATGCTCACCTACTGGGGGACTTGGATCTCCCTGGGGTTTTTTCTCTTCTGCTAACAATTCAACAATCATGTGCAAGCTAAGAGCATTACATTTGGACTGAGCCATGATCTTATATAGTCCTTGGCCTTTCATGAAATTTGTAGGATTTATTTCCATGTCATAATCAAGTATGCTGCAGGAGCATTGTGGCATGCCAACAATGCGATGAGTTGGTCACATGTTGTGGCATATTTTATTGTTTTGATGAGTCATAGTATGTTAGTACCCCTAGGAGTGATTTTGTATCATGACTTCCCGCATGGAGATCAAGCTGTAGTTTGTTTGTGGAGATAGGGATGTTTTCATCATGCCTAGTAGTGTTTGTTTTTTGTTGTAGGACCACTGAATGTAGGAGGTTATAGTTTAGCTTAAATAGGAAAATTAGAGAAGGGATAAGGGTTCTGCTATTCAGCATTAGAATTTCGAGTTTGTAGAGAGACGGACAGACCTCCATCTCGTTCTTCTTGTAAATATTTTGAATAGACAAAAGAAGAGGAATGAGTTGTGTGTTTGTGTGTTTTCTTAATAGGAAGAGTAGGTGTGTGCTTCTAGTGTTATTAACCTAGATGCATTTACGATTTGACCTATGAATCTGTGAAGGGACGACTTCAGTCATTTTCTGAACATCTGTGTGTTGCTATGAATTTATTACTTCAAGTGTTAAATTGTTGCTTGAATGGATGAAATATGTTGTAAATTAATACATAGAAGTGTTAGGCTAAGGAATATTACATATTGTAGGCTGGATTAATTGATTCTTGATCAATTGACGCAGCACACATATTTTCCACCTTAACTAGTTTTTTGTAGAGATGCACAGTGTAGATTAAGTCTACAGAAGAAGATCTGATGTTCCAGGAGATATCTGCAATGGAAGTTGCGAGGAAGATAACATATCCACAAAGATCTGTGAGATCCACACCAAAGTGTAGATCGACATTTGTGGAGAATGTTGAAAAGATATGACGACTGACAAGAATTATAGAGGAGAAGTTGTGGAAGGAAAATTATGGAGGAGCAACTTTGGAAAGTTGACATCCCTCATCCTGCATCCCACAACCCAATGCGGAAAGTCTATTTTGGAAACTCTGTTGTGGAAAGAGAGTTGTGGAAAGGTGGTTGCGGAAGCAGAATTGTGGGGAGGAAATTTTAGAGCAGAATTCTGCCGAAGGCTAAATTTGGCAATCCTGCTAAGTGTAGGAGCCACCAGATCTTGGAGGTGCTGGTTGGGTTGGTTGTGGTTAATCCTAGAGCAAGTAGAAGCTCAAGGAGAACCCCGTGTTAGAGATAAGTGTAGCAGTAGAAGCCTAAAAGAGAAAATAAGAGTGCTCAAGAGGTTCTAGATAGAGGACCACCGTTACCAAAAGAACAAGTACAGAGAAGGGGCTTGGTGAGGTAAGTTGTAGAAGTGTGAAAGAGAACTATTATTGCAGAGGATTACTGTAAGAGGATGACTGCATGCATAGGCAGAGAAAGAGGTCATGACATAGGTAAACCACCGATGAATGTCGAAATTATTGAAAAAATAAGGGAGATACGAACGTCTGGAAGCCATGGAGTCAGAAAGATGAAGAGACCCAAAAGTAGGGGATGTTAGTGAAACCAAGGATGAACAAAAAAGAGAAGAATCTACACCTATGCAGGAGACACCTGAGATAAGGTATATCAGATGGATTCTAGGAGAAACTTCAAGCCCAAAACATGAGTTTCCTACCTATGATGCAAGTTTAATTGTTGAGTATCTCATTGACTGCATTAGTGAGTTGGATAAGTACTTTGAGTATGATGAGATTTAAGAATACAAGAGATTCACATTGGATGTGACAAGGTTGAAAGGGCATGCATCCTTGTGATGGGATAGTGTGTAAGAAGGAAGAAGGAGGAAGAATGAGCCATTGATAAAGAGCGGGGATAGGATGGCAGCAAAGATGAGGGCTAAGTTCTTGCCCAAATATTACCATTTAATTATTTATAGATAGGTACAGAACATTAGACAGAGATTGTTAGCAGTGAGAGAGTACACTAAAGAGTTCTACAAAGTAAACCTGAGGGAAGGATATGTGGAAGAGTCTGCAGAAAAGGCTGCTAGATATGTCAATGGTCTAAGAAAGGATATGCAAGAAGAGATCAGCATGATATCACCTAGAACAATGGAGGAGGCATATCAATGTTCCTTAAGGAAAGAATAAATGATAACAAGGAAGCAGATCTTCAACAGAGGTCGAGGTCCGACTAGAGGAAGAGGACAAGGAGCTAGAATAGGAAGATTTGCAGTCCAAAGAGGAGAATCCAATAACTCTAACCAATAAGAGCATCATGGTAGAGGAGGTGACTATAGTAAAAGAGGACCTTACAAAGGATTTAGAGGTAGAGGAAGAGGCAAAGAAACTGTCTATAGGTGTTACAAATGCAACCAGTAAGGGAATAAATCGTTTGAATTTCTAGGGAAGGAAGATGTAGGACAGAGAGGAGCCTATGTAGCTCAGAATGAGCAGTACCAAAAATAGTCGTCGGTGGCAGAATTTTTTCTAGAGACAAGACAAGATTTGATGATAAACAAGGTCTTGTTGAAACCTGAGAAGGAGGAAGTAGATCCTTCTCAAAGAAAATATGTATTCAAGACTACGTTTAAATTCCAAGGGAACTTCTGTAAGATGGTGATTGAAAGTTGAAGAATTGACAGTCTTGTTTCCAGAGAGATGGTGCAGAAGTTGAGTTTAAGGAGGACCAAGCATCATGTTCCATACAAAGTATCTTGGTTACATAAAGGACATGAAATTCTTGTAAGTGAGCAGTGTGAGGTTGATTTCCAAATAGGTCCATATAAGGACAAGATTCTGTGTAATGTTATTCCCATGGATGTTTGTCATATATTGTTAGAAAGACCGTGGCAATTTGATAAGAAAGTGATTCATGATGGTAGCAGTAACTGTCATTGTTTTGAGAATAATTAGATAAGACATGTAATTAACCCATTACAAGAAGTTAGTACACTAGGATAGTCAACACCCAAAGTCCTGATGTTGTCAAGAAAAGAATATTTGCAACAGATTGAGAACGAAGAGTTGAACTACGCTGTGGTTTGCAAACCTAGAGTGGTGACGATGAAGACTAATATAACAGATCTACTTGAGGAGATTCATGAGATGCTGAGTGAGTTTAGTGACATAATGGTGGATTATTTACCCAATGATTTACCACCAAGGAGGGATATAAGCCATCAAATTGATTTTATTCTAGGAGCTAATTTACCAAACAACTCAGCGTATAGGTTGACCCCTCAAGAGAACGAAGAAGTGACGAAAAGATTCCAAGGATTGTTGGACAAAGGATTGGTACAGAATATTTTGATTCCATGTGAATTACTATGTAAATAGAACCCAAGTGATAGATCAATTACACACAAAATTTCTAATCAAACATGCAAAATTCACACAAAAGGAGACTGAAATTGGAGCATAAATTAATCATGTATTGAATAAGTGTAAAAAAGCCAAAAATATGAAGTAATAGGATGATAGAATATATAATTACATGATATATTCAAAATAACTAGGTTTCTATTCAAATTGGTCAAAAAGCAGGCTTACCAAATCAAGTCAAATCCCCCATAGGTACAAAAAGGACTTTCCAAATCTATTAAGATCCTAACGAATTGGCTAAATCAAGTGATAAATATAATAAGTGATGGAAATACAACTCATTCATGCTTTGTTTCAGATAAAATGGAGGATGATGTGGGGAAAAAAATGTAAGCTCCCCTAGACTAGTTTTTTCTTTATGCCTTAAAACTGCTGTAAAGCAAGGCATCTTTCAGAAAAAGTAGATATGTGCTTTTAGGAACCAGGAATAAATAAAAATTTCTAAATATGTTTCTAGGATGATTCCAGAGCTCTCCGTGACCTAGTTTAGAAGGTATTGACTTGTAGGAACATGTGGAAGTCAACTAGCATGGAGAGGGAATCTAGGAATCTAGGAATAAGAAAGAAATGATTTAATTAATGTCAAATATGGGTAACTATGGGTTTATTATTCTAAACCCCCCCTTTAATCTTGAATTTAGGAGTAAATATCAGAAAATTATAGGGCCTAGCAACAAGGCTTAGTCACCCTTTTACATACTGCATGTCCATACAAACAAGGAAAGAGGCAAAAACCCAGTGAGAAAATTGTTAAATTTTTACCATTTAAGAAATATGATCTAGGATCTTATGTGACAGAATAACATGCACAGCAAAAATCGCAAGAGACAAGAGACACAAATAATTTTCTTCGGGGAAACCATAAAGGAGAAAACCCCACAACTTCCATAGAGATATAATGAGCACCAATGGCAGCAGTAAAAACCAAAGACATAAAATATGATCTCCACAACTATTCTCTCTCTCTCTCTCACTTGAGAGAGCTTCTCCTCTCTCACTCATGCATTCTGATGAGTGTGTGTGTGTGTGATAAATAGAGATTCTCACTTTCTATTTATATTTGTTCACTTAATATTTCACTTTGTTATGTGGGATCGAGTAATCCTAACTCAATTATGTAGGCTAGAGTAAACACAACTTGGGTACTAATGACCCGACTTACATTAACTCACCTAGAGCCGATTTATCTAGGAGAGTCTAATAACCCTAGTTCCCCGAAACTGTGGGGAATTTAACCCTTGAACAATAAGGAGGGTTACCCTCTATGACTTTACATGACTTGTTTACATTATTGATTCTCCCGATAGGAACATCGGGGTATGACATGACTCATTTACATTACAGATACTTCCCAAAATAAACATCGAGGTACAATACATAAAATATACAATTGAATAGATTCTGGAGTTACAAATGCATCAACACTCCCTCTTAACTAGGAAGGTATTCTATTGAAACAATTCATCAGCATAAGTATTCTTCTCTAGATCAACATGAATTCTGGATCATCGGATCATCATCACTGGATCGACATCAATTCTGGATCATCTGATCATCATGATTGGATTATCATCATCATCACTGCTTCCACCATCTCGATCAACCATTGCTATCTCTCAATTCTACTCGTCATGGGAAGTTCTACAGATCCAATCATTTTTCATGATTGTTGTAGGCCTAGCCTCCATGTAGGTCTTTTTCAACGCTTATATCTAACTTTAAGTCAGAATGGCCCACCTAACACTTACATATGACCATGTGAGGAACAAATCCAACATACATGTTAGAAAGGCATGCCCAACACTCACATCTGACCATGGGAGGAACACATCCTGAGTCCATGTCAGAAAGGCCCAACACTCACATCTAACCATGAGAGGAACCAATATAGCATTCATGTCAGAAAGGATCTGCACTTACATTCGACCATGCGAGGAACCAATCCAACATACATGTCGAAAGGGATCTACACTTACATTTGACCATGTGAGGAACCAATCCAACATACATGTCGAAATGGATCTACACTTACATCTACCCATGTGAGGAACAAATCCATCATACATGTCAAAACGGCTATGCAGTTACATCTACCCATGTGAGGAACCAATCTAGCATACATGTTAGAAGGGTTATGCACTTACATCCAATCATGTGGGAACACATCCCACAGTCACATTAGAATGGATCTTGCACTTATATCTGATCATGTGGGAACACATCCCATAGTCATATCAGAATGGCTCCTGCACTTATATCTGATCATGTGGGAACATATCCCACAGTCATATCAGAATTCCTATGCACTTACATCTGATCATGTGGGGACACATCCCACAGTCACATCAGAATGGCCCTCAGCTCCAAGCTGAGTATTCCTGGTAACTGACCAAGTTCCTCCATTCTCCTACAGAATGGCCTTTAGTGCTTATATTTGATCATGTGGGAACACATCCCATAGTCACCTCAGAATGGCTCAACACCTACCTCTTACCATGGAAGGAACCAATCCTCTCACCATATCAGAATATCTCACGGACTCATCACTTCCCCTTGGAGGGAACCTCGATCTATAGAACACCGAGATTCTCCCTGAAGTACTCAAACTTCACTCTGGCCAATGGCTTAGTCAACACATCAGCTATCTGTTCATCTGTCGCAACATACGGGAGCTTCATTGCTCCTCTCTACACCATATCCCTGATATAGTGATATTTGATCTCGATATGATTTGACTTGTCATGGAACATCGGGTTCTTAAAAAAATTCACACAACTCTAGTTGTCGCAATATATACAAGTAGCATCCAACTAGAGATCAAATAAATCATACAGCAGCTTCTTCAGCCATACTACCTCACAACTAGCTGAACAAGCTACAGCATACTCTACTTCAGCTGTACTCAATGCCATGCAAGATTATTTCCTACTAAACCAAGAGATCATACCTGATCCCATACTAAAGAAACACCCTGAAGTGCTCTTTCTATCGATGGCACTACCTTCCCAATCTGAATCAACATAACCTTCCAGGTTAATCTTCTGATTCACCTCATACTTGAGCCCATGATCAATTGTACCCTTCAGGTACCTCAGAATATGCTTTGCAGCAATCAAGTGAACATGTCTAGGATCTGTTAGGAAGTGGCTCAATGTGTTCACAGCAAAGCAAATATTTGGTCTTGTATTCATCAGGTACATCAAGGACCCAATCATCTGACGATACATCATAGAATTAACCACTTCTGATGAATCATCACTCAATAGCTTCTGGTTAGATGCCACAGGTTTGGTCATGCCCTTGCAATCCATCATCCCGAATCTCTTTAGGATATCTACCACATACTTTCCTTGTCCAAGGGAAATTCCATCTGCATTCTGCCACACCTCCATGCCTAGAAAGTAGTGCATCATATCCAATTCCTTCATCTCGAACTCGACAGCAAGTCTCCTCCTTGCAAATTTAATGAGTTCCTCTTTTCTTTCAAGGACAAGTCATTGAGATATAACAGGAGCATCATTGGTATTCCACGTTCAACCTTGAAGAAAATGTTGGAATCCTCTTTACTCTTAGTAAAGGCTAGAGTCATCAGTAAGCTATCAATCCTGTCGTACCATGTCGAATGTCGGTATATTCTGTAGTCACTCCCTCTGAAGCGGAGCATCATTCTCTCTCTATCTTTCATACTCTATGCACTGAAACATTCTGTACCAGAGTGACAAGTAGCTTCCTTTGCTACTAATATTCTATGTATCCGTCTAGGGTCACTGGATACCAAAATCCTCTATCTTGAACCTTTTCAAAAATTATTCTCACACCCATCTATGAGCTTGTCATCCTCTATAGGATTTCATCTTCAACCTTGTAGAAAAGGTTAAGATATTCATCACTGTATGTGTTATCCCATGGGTGTCTTCTGAGCTCGTACAAGGCCTTCTTTCATTTGCACACATGATTATTCCTTTCATTTGACTTCACTTCCAGTGGCTGCAATTGTCTCTTCATATTCTATTTCTTCTTTCTGTGAGAATCCTTGTTCTATAAACCTTGTGTTGTATCCCACGATGTTTCCATCTACGAACTTACCTTCAAGTCTTGATACTGCATCCTAGACATCATTCTTCTTGGCCTGGTCTTCCCTTTCTTCTTGGCTACTTCTTCATAGCTGGAAGGTTCTGCATCAATGATGTCATTGCACTCGTCTTCATTCTTAGATTATTTCTCAAACTGTCATTAATTGTTCTTTGGAACAAGTCTCATCCTTCTTAGGCTTGTAGGTGATTGTACACAATTTTTCCTACAATTCAAATGCATTTGTATGGTTAGAAACATTTCATAAGGCATATTCATAATGGAAAATTCTTATGCATAAATATATGATCATGCAACTATTTTAGCCAGTACAACATTCATCCCTATCTCATGGAAAATTTTCTATGTGCCTTCCATATCTTCGAAGACATCATTGATATTTTGCACTAATCCAATATGTCAGCAAAGAGGTTTCATTCTAGATAAGTAGCAATGGAGAGTTGTATAGCACCATGATTTACTTACCCATCACATGCGTATTAGTATTTAAAAACCCGATGTTTGTCACACGGTTAAAAAACCTCACAAATACAAATACATACATCACAGATCAACACACCGATGTTTGTCACGTGGTTAAAAACCCTCGAGAGGAAAAAAATCCATAGCCCCAGCCAAGTAGCTACTTGGAGCAATTTATTATGCAAAAGAAAAAAAGTTACATGAACTTCTCATAATCGATCAACTAGCCAAGGACCCTCTATGCTCTTTAAATAGAGATCATAGACCAATCGGGTGTCAAGCCACTGATCAATGGTAGGTATGATCTAAGAGAAGTTGAACCATTGGATCACTCTATGTCTAGAACATATTGTGACTGTCGAATTAGAATATTTACAAATGCATACTAAAGAAACACACTTTTTCGTAATGAATATATTACACAAGTTGATCTTAACTAACTCCTAAGTGTCTAAATATCCTAACATCCCCTCTTAAGAACAACTTGGGATAGGATTGAAGGATTTACAAAAGTGACACTATGAGGAGAAGGAAGGAGCCATTAGAGCCCATCCCCCATTAAGGACACATTCCTAAACTCCTAACATAAACTGAAGTTTAGAAAACTTCACTTCTGTAAGAGACTTGGTAAAGATGTCTGCAACTTGATCATCTATAGGGAAATAGAGCACTTATGTTGGGGCGCGCACCTTAACGGTCCCTAATTTTTGTAACTCCGCAGTTTTTGTGGAAGTTTGTAAGTGGAGTTGCGACTCAAAATTGTCTTAGGGGTGTCGGGGTTGAGTAAAAACCTTCTTTTTTGTAATAAACCCATGGTTTAAGTCCAGGGTTTAGGGCTCAGGGTGACCATGGTTTAAGCCCATGGTTTTCTAAAAAGTGCACTATAAATAAGCACTCTTGTAAAGAAGTCAGTTTAGGTTTTTGATGTAAGATGAATTGATGCGAAGCTAAGGCTTGTGTGTAAGGAAGGTTAAGTCCCAGCTGTGTGCGTGGATGACCTCTGCAGCTGTGTGCATAGAGGGTTTTTGGGTGATTAAGAAGATCTATAGCTATGTGCACAGAGGCCTACAGTTGTGTGCGTGGATTTGAGGACTTGAAGGGATCTGCAGCTGAGTGAGCAGATCAGAACTGTGGTTTTTGTAAAGAGTTGAATAAAACACAGTTCTGTGGACGTAACCCCTAAACTGGGGGTGAAACATGTTATATCATGTGTTGTGGTTTTGTTGTATTGTTTTTATGTTCTTTTATGCATTGATAAATATATAACTGATAAGTAAGATCACTGCAAAATACTAACTTCGTTGTGAATTCCCAGTAAAGGGTTAAGAAAGGCATTGTTTGTTTATCTAATAGCGAAGCTAAATAAGTAATATCAAAGCTCTGTATTTAATGTTTATCATTGGTTAGAAGCTAAAGGTATAGTAATATCCCTCTTTTGCTTGCAGAAACCTAATTCTATGGCACCCCATAGTTGTTTTGGGTGAGACTGCAACCTGTTCGCAGGTTGTTGCTGAAAGGGCCAACACTGTGGGTCTTTTGTTGGTGCGAAGTTAATGGTATAAAACCCAGGTCTGCCCTATAGCCCAACAAATTGGTTCCGTTGCCATTTGAACTCAGTATCTGCTCAAGAGGGGTTTACGTCGTACCACGAGGGCTATGTTTTGGAGGCCCTCAGTGAAAGAAATCAGTGATTGGATTGAAGAGACTTATCTGAACTTTGCTGTACAAGAGAACAAAGATCCGCGTCGTAGTTCAAGCGAATTTTTACAAAGGTACATTTTTTCTGATGTTTATGAAATTTTCTTTGGTAGTATCCACATAGAGTTGATCCAGTGGTTATCCAGGTTAACAGAGAGAAGGACGAACTTCCAAGAAGTTCAGTTTCCTTATTGGACGCCCACAAGAATTAATATATTGAAAAGGGTGAACAATGAGATATCCCACACTGTTGATTTCTGGACAACGCAAACCCTTGAAGCATTTGTGATGGAGTTCGCCATCGACACAAGTATGTCCTTCAGGGAAGCCGAACGACAATTTTTCAAAGGGCCAAGGGGTAAGTACTTGAATTCATTTAGTTTGAGAATTAAAATGCTATTGGCTGAAAAAGGTATATTTCTCATTGAATTAGACTGTTAGATTTCGTATTACTAATCTATGTTTGCAAGTGAAAGCACCTTCGACGAGCAAAGTGGTTTGTTGCGAAGTGGCAAAAGGTATAGGAGAAATTTTGAGTCCTATACCCTAGGTCAGAATACCGAGTCTAACCCAATAAGTCCCGCACCCTTAGAGCCCGAAGAAACCCCTTCTGTTGGAAACCCTCCGGTAGCCTCGCAGCAAAGACCCATTATCCTTGAGAACCCGTTGCAGTCTAAAAGTAACCCTAGCCCGAGTATTTCTGTCGCAGGTCATTCTACCCCAGTAAGTTCCTCCCCGCCTACTATAAGTCCCCCTCCCTCCCCCCCTAGATCCTCAATGGCTCATATGAATGATGACATTAAGCTCCCTGTTTTCAAAGGAACTGGATCAGAGGATCCAGAATAGTTCTGGTTCTTATGCGAAGCAGTGTGGACTGCTAAGAACATCATGGATCAAGATACAAAAAGAGCGCAACTGGTTACTTCTTTTAGAGACTGCACTTTGACCAGGTTCATGAAGTATTCCAGTACTAAGAACCATGTCTTGGATGATATAAAAGCAGCAATGATAAAGGAATTTAAGAAGCCTAAATCAAAGTCGCAGTGTATCACTGAACTCAAGGAAATTCAGTAGAGGTGCGGAGAATCGGTGTGGGACTTTGATCAGAGGTTCAAAGTTCTACTAGATCAAGTCAGTTTCACTATTGGACCAACGCAGCATAAGGAATGGTTCATTGCAGCTTTGTTACCGCACATAAGGACTCCACACACGCAGCAGAAGGTTGCGGATCAGCAGGAGGCTTTGGAAATCACTAGGAAGCTTGAAACAGCCCCTGTCGAAGATAATTATGGTGTCGCTCAAATACAAACGCAATTGGAAGCGATGGCTTTGGAGCTTCGTGATATGAAAAAAGGGAAAGCTAGTCATGAAGAGGTTTGGTGTACATGATGTCGGACAGAGGGTCACGACAAAGAACAGTGTCCTACGGTAAGAAATTTCCTGAATTCTAGTGCACCAAACCCATTCAACCCTAGTGTTCTATATTGTGAGATCTGTAGGACAACTGGCCAGTATCGACCTGAAGACTGCTATCTTTTGCAGAGGTATTTGCAAGTCCCTAAGAACCCTTATTGTAAGTTTTGTAAATCAGTGGGACACAACGAAGATGAGTGTCGCAGCTTTGACCTCATGAGAGAACAAACTTATGATGCTTATCGGGTACAAAATGATGGCCAAGGCAATGATGGATATGGTTACCATGGTACTACATCAGGTTGCGGAGCTTTTGGAGGTCATGGTCATGGTGGTATGGATGGAAGAGGTCGAGGCCAGGTTGTGTGCTATAACTGTAACGAGGCAGGACATCTAGCTAGAGACTTTCGGAACCCCACTACGACATGTCAATATTGCAGAGCTGTCGACCATGTGATTGAGAAATGCCTGCAGTTGATAGCGAAGATTCAAGAAATAAATAGTGCCCCTACTCAGAATATTCAGCTAATTGCTGTGGAGCAACGACCTGTCCCAGCCATTAATGCTGTTACTAGGAGTGGAGATACGAAAGAAGTGCAGAACAAGGAGAAACAGCCTGCCGAGGCTTGGGTTTGTAAGGCCCCAGAAAAAATCCCAGCATTTGATGTCGAAAGAGAAAAAGAGACATTTATGGAATCCAAGAGAGACTTTGCTAAGCCCAACACATCAGTAGTACCTGCGCAATAGCCTCAGCAGCAGTCGTAGCCGCAAGAAGCTTCGACGGATAAAGTAAGTACAATGTCCTCCTTTTTATAGAGTTGTATGAAGCTCTTGAGAAATCCGACTGGTTTAAATGAGTTGCAGAAAGTTATCGCTTCTTGAGAACCCCAGCGAAGTCCTGGTAAGGAAAAAACTGTTCATAGAGTCAAAATAACTGGTAGGGAGATGAGATTGAATGCTTAGATAGGAGAATATGACATGATTCATGTCATCTTGGACCTAGGATCAGAAGTAAATATATTAACTAAGCAGACATGGGAACAAATGGGAAAACCTACTCTAGAATGGTCCCCTATACAGTTGAGATTAGCCAATCAGCAGAATATTGTGCCCCTAGGAAGACTCCCTAGCGTATCTGTAGATATTGATGGAGTCAGTACATTAGAAGACTTTGAGGTAATTGAAATAATTGATGACAGCAATGCCTATCCAGCACTGCTAGGCATTGAATGGGCAATAGATAATGATGCATTAATCAACCTGAAGGAGAGGCAAATGAATTTCGAAGGAAAAGGACTGAGAGTCGTAGTACCATTGGATCCTTATCAAGGAGAGAGGTACACCGAGCCAGTAAGAGATGAAGACCACGATGTTTTGGACCATATCTACAATATCACAGTGAAGGAAGAATATTATGTTGATCCTACTACCGAAGGTAGCATGGATTGGCAGTGTGATAGCTCCTGCATGACAGATTTAGATGATGGCCCAGAGAATTGGCAAAATATACTATACGAGCTACATGGACATCGATGTGCAAGAATTGACAAGTGCCTCAGATGGCTTAGTTCACAGACAAGAACCGTACCTGTTTTTGATGGTTCAACAGACCTAGAAGATTTTATTGGGCAATTCTCAGAGCAGGTACCAGACTCATAGAAAATGGAGACTCTAGATTCAGCATTCAGAGCCACAATAGCTAGATGGTGGAATGGTCACAAAAAGTACATTCATAGTTGGGAAGCGTGCCAGAATTCCCTTTGTGTAAGATTCAGGGACCAACTTCAGGAGGTGCGAAGCAGTTTTAATGGTAAGACTAGTCCCCAGGGACATTTGGAGCAATGCTACGAGGCATGGAAGCATGTACCTCGTGAAAAATGGGTTCATAGTTTTGTGCACACCCTGGAACCTATAGCAAAGAACTGGTATGCGGAGGTCAAGCTCCGCCATGGTACTATAAGTTGGGATTGTATCGTTGATAGTTTTGTGCTGACATTTTCTATTAATGAGGTTTCTCCTGCCTTGGACGTAGCTGTTAGGTTGATCCATACTAAAGTATTTGATGATCAAGAAATAGCAGAATACCAACCTGATTGGAAGGAACAAGAAGCCAATGCAGTAGAATGTTATAACCTCACAATTGACGAGGATGACGATCCATGCAACATTAACATTCCTGAGACAGAAGGACACTGCGAAGTACATGGACCAATAGTTGAAGCACCTGAAGTGATTCATCCCATGAAGACACGGACCATAAACATTGGGTTAGAAGAAAACCCTAAGTACGCTACCGGTGGAGATTATTGGGATGACGAAATGGTGAGCAAGGTGACCCAACTTCTCCATGAATATCAGGACCTATCTTTGACAGGGTTCTCAACAATGAAAAGAATGGTTGAGGTGGTGGAAGACATTCTGTCATGGGTTGAATTTCGAAGCCAGTTTGAAGCTGGTATCAGGAAATGTCGAATGTCCTTATTTTGGCGTAGCCAGAGTCACTGCTTGTGCCAAAGAAGGAAAGATGTGTCAAAGCTTAAAATATGACCGTTGGAAGAAATCAAAATTGACAGTGTTGGTACGCTACCTGTATTAATGAGATCTTGGAAAATCTACCACCGTTTGGACAAGATCTCTATCAGATTTGGTATCATCAATGCACAATTATGACAGATGTTGCGGATGGATTCTATAAGAAGACACCCACACCCACAATGTTCGCATTTTACAATTTCTTGAGTTTTACAATTGTGTCCATGTCAGTTGATAGCGAGCTTCAAAAGTTAGTGAGAGAATTTGAACAGGAGGGTCTGCTGCACCTCTTCAGCCACCCACCTGCGTCTGCACCCGGCGAAGTGACTCCCCCAGCACCAACCCAGCCAATGCAGACATGCTATGCTAGGAAAAAATTTAAGCCCGAAGTTCATTCTAAGCGGAACGAAGACAGACACAAGCAATCAGGGAAAACACCAGAGGATCCCGAGATGAATCCGTCTGGCTCAGCAGAGGTTCCGATTGAGGAGGATGAGAAAATTGCACCGCAGTGTCCACAGTATCTTCCGCCAGTTTTACCAAGAGTTCAGCTCCCTTGGCGGACGAAGAAGTTCACATTACACACCCCTTCGCTACCACCGGGTGTGCAGCTAGTCAGGACAATGACAGGTAAAATCGATCGGCTTAGGTACGTCGACCACGTTACAAATGATCAGGGGAAATTTCCACAGTTCACACCCGGGACATACTTACACTCTGTCCGCTATCAAGAGACTGGAGAGACATTATTAGAAGTGAAACAATGGGCTGCTGGCTTGGACAAAGCTGGTTTGTTGAAGATGCTTGATGTGCCCCACTTCGGTCATAGCATGCAGGTAACCATGGTGGTCAAACAATTATTGGAATTGGTACATGATGGGTACCTATGGATCGGAAACCATAAAATTGCTATCAATGGAGAACTAATTCACCAGATTACGGGCCTACCAAAGGAACGACCTGACCCTAGCATTGATTTTTTGGGTAAGCATGAAGATGTGAAGCTAGCACATAGCATGAAGGAACGCTTCGGGCTAATAAAAGGGAAGCGAGGGTATCAAACCTCGGCTATTCAGCATCACAACATTTGCTTCGCAGCTGAACTCATAGCCTGCAAATTGATGAGAAAGTGCAGACCATATGAAGTGCATGCCCCGATTGTAAGTATTTTTGCAAACTGTGCGGAAGGCTACATTTACAACTGGGTAGCATACATCGCTAAGGAATTTCTTGAAGATGCCCGCAATGCGCAGGAAAAAGATAGACCCTTTCACTATTCATGGATGAT
Source organism: Pseudotsuga menziesii (assembly GCA_001517045.1). Classification (NCBI taxonomy): domain Eukaryota; kingdom Viridiplantae; phylum Streptophyta; class Pinopsida; order Pinales; family Pinaceae; genus Pseudotsuga; species Pseudotsuga menziesii. The sequence continues at coordinate 66,909 of LPNX010912743.1, forward strand.
TGTACTTATTGCCCTAATCAGGTGGAAAGATCCCACCGAGGTGCATTTTATTGATGTACCTCCAAGCATGTCAGGTGCAATGAGGTACACATCACTTTGGGTGTCATAGGATAAAGCATCCCAGCAAATGACGAACATTGTGTTCACCTTTTAGGCCATGAGTATCTCATATGAGATTGTCAAGACCCCGCGGCTCAGTAATGAGCTATTCTCTCAATATGATGGAGTGGCCAACTTCAAGGCTGACATGCACAATGTCTTTATCTAGGCCCACACCGATCAGAAGAAGGCATGCTGGAATTTGCCATATGTGGTGACCAAAGAAGACATCGTCGCGGTAATTCAGCAGTGGCTGGATGAATGGATGAAGAACGCAGGAACAAAGCCCGGCATTCCAATCCCTCTGGTCACCAATGTGGGCACTGGCCCTAGTAAGAAGCAGTATCAAGAGCCCCTAGAGGACAGCGAAGAGCCAACTGAGTCGCAGCAGAGTGAAAGCGACCAGGGTGGAGATGGAAGAGATGAAGGAGAAGAAGAGGAGTCAATCAAAACTATCTCAGACCCTAATCAGCCAGATAAGTGCAAGTCACCAGAGGCCGAAGAAGTGACCAAAATTCAGTCCCGAAAAAAATCGAAAGCGTCGAAAGACAAGAATATCGACGAAGATCCCACCCTGACAAGTGAAGAGATTAATTAGGCTCTGTCGAAATCCACAGAAGTTCTCACCAAGAAATGGTTAGAGTTTGCAGACACGCATCTTGATGCCATCACCGACATAACAAAGCAAATCTCGGAGCTGAAGGAGTTAGCAGAAAAATCAGCGATGGGCACTGCAGCAAGTAGTGCCCCAGTAGCTACGTAGCCAGACACAAGACAATGACCAATTAGAGAACACCGGGGACAAGTGTCAAGTGTTGCGCTCATCATAACCGATGCAGCATCTCGCGTGGAGATGAGCATGATAGTTGGAATAGATTACACTAATATGTCCATGATGGAATTACATCTCTGTCAATCAGCTATCGCAAAGGAAATCCAAGCCCGATACCACCACTCACAAATACAGTTGGAAAATACCAGGAAGCAGAACGATAGCCTCGCAGCACAGTTGGAGGAAGCGGAGCAGATAAAGAGCGCTGCAGAACATAAGCAGGTCTCATTGGCGCGAGTATTGGAGGAGGCGTGTTGAAGTCTTCCTGACTTCGACATCCAAAATGAGGAAGAATCGGAACAAAGAATCGCCAAACTAAAAGACTACGCACAGCAGTCTTGTAGTGAAATAGAGAATCTTACAGCAGAGCATGAGGCTCAGATTGCAGAGCTTCAACTCCGCATTATCCCGGAAATACCACCAGAGGTCAGATAGTAGCGTCACGTAGACATTCAGGCCTCAACAGAAAAAATCTCAGATATCGTTGGCAGCGCAGCCAAGATACTAGAGGAAAGCGTCGATGCTTGGACAACACTACAGGAAAAACGCGAATTACAGAAGCTGTAGGAAACCATCAAGTATCGACAAGCAGAGTTGGACACAGTAAAAGTGGAAATTAAGACCCTGCCCCCTACGCAGAAAATGCTCAAGGTAAAAAAAAGCAAGGAGCTCTAGTAGGAGATTGACTCATATAGAACAAAAGAAACACTACTGGGAAATGATATGCATCCCCTTGTCAACGAGGCCTTGGAATTGAGTACTGCTGTGGACAACCAGCTCACAGTTCTCAAGGAGTATGATGCATTTGCATGAGAAAAGGCTAACGAAGACTCAAAGACAGCATTGCAGGAGTTGGTGGAGAAGGAGCAAGCAACCGAAAATATCATGCACGGCCTCAACACGTAATTCACTATATTCACCAACAAATTTCTCCCACCAGACCAACAGCAGCGTGTCCCGAGACAGGACACTGGTGAGTCTTAGGGGCCTGTTGGGGCGCGCACCTTAACGGTCCCTAATTTTTGTAACTCTGTGGTTTTTGTAGAATTTTGTAAGCGGAGTTGCGACTAAAAATAGTCTTAGGGGTGTCGGGGTTGAGTAAAAACCTTCTTTTTTGTAATAAACTCATGGTTTAAGTCCATGGTTTAGTGTTCGGGGTGACCATGGTTTAATCCCATGGTTTTGTAATAAGTGTACTATAAATAAGCACTCTTGTAAAGAAGTCAGCTTAGGTTTTTGATGTAAGATGAATTGATGCGAAGCTAAGGCTTGTTTGTAAGGAAGGTTAAGTCCCAGCTGTGTGCGTGGACGACCTCTGCAGCTGTGTGTGCAGAGGCCTGCAGCTGTGCGCGGCTTTGAGGACTTGAAGGGATCTGCAGCTGAGTGCGCAGATCAGAACTGTGGTTTCTGTAAAGAGTTGAATAAAACACAGTTCTGTGGATGTAACCCCTAAAATGGGGGTGAACCACGTTATATCGTGTGTTGTGGTTTTGTTGTATTGTTGTTATGTTCTTTTATGCATTGATAAATATATAATTGATAAGTAAGATCACTGCAAAATACTAACTTCGCTGTGAATTCCCAGTAAAGGGTTAAGTAAGGCATTGTTTTTTTATCTAATCGTGAATCTAAATAAGTAATATCAAAGCTCTGTATTTAATGTTTATCATTGGTTAGAAGCTAAAGGTACAATAATATCCCTCTTCTGCTTGCAGAAACCTGATTCTGCGGCACCCCATAGCTGTTTCGGGTGAGATTGCAACCTGTTCGCAAGTTGTTGCCGAAAGGGCCAACACTATGGGTCTTTTGTTGGTGCGAAGTTAATGGTATAAAACCTGAGTCTTCCCTATAGCCCAACAACTTCAATAACACGATCATGAACAATATTTCTAATGAAGTGCATGTGTAGATCAATGTGTTTGTTGCACTGATGTAGAACTGGATCTTTGGTAAGATTGATGGCACTTTGATTGTCGTACCAAAGTGAAGTAGGTTGCTGCTACTCGAATCCAAACTCTGAAAGGATCTGTCGAAGCCATAAATCTTCCTGACTGGCATTAACTGCAGCTCGATATTCTGCTTCTACTGAAGAAAGAGAAAGATCTTGTTGTTTCTTACAAGCCTAAGTGACAGGTCTAGATCCCAGACTAAAAACATAACCTGCAGTAGACTTTCAATCATCAGGATCGTCGGCACAATATGAATCAGTGAAACATACCAACAAAGGTTTCCCCCCTGTACTGTAATGAATTCCAAACTAAATTGTACCTCAAATAAATCGAAGTATTCTTTTTGCTTCTTTCTAGTGACTTTCATGAGGAGTTTGCATATAACGGGGAACACAACCAATAGAAAAGGAAAATTTGGTATGGGAATGAGTCAAGTATAAAAAACTACCAACAAGCTGACGCTATAAGGTGGCATCTACTTCAGGGGAAGTACAAGTGGCAGAAAGTTTGACTCCAGACTGGAAGGGAGAAGGGTCTGGTTTACAATCTTCCATGTGGAAGTGACGAAGAAGGTCACAAGCATACTTAGATTGGGAAAGAAATATTCCTTCATTGGTTTGCAATACTTGGAGACTAAGAAACTAATGCAAATGTCCTAAGTTTGACATTTCAAAATTTTTCTTAAGACTGGATTTCACATGCGTTATAATTTTAGGGTCACTACCAGTAAGGATAAGATCATCAACATAAAGAACAAGTATGATGGTATGGTTTCCTAATTTCTTGGTATAGACATTGGGGTCAGAATGGCATCCAAAAAAATCAGTGTGAAGGATAAAGCTATCCATTTTGGCATACCAAGCTCTAGGAGCTTGCTTAAGTCCATGTAAGTATTTCTGAAGGAGACAGACAAGGCTAGAGTTATACTGAACATATCTAGGAGGTTGTTCATGTAAATTTCCTCCTGTAAATCACCATGTAAAAAGGTAGACTTGACATCCATTTGATGGAATTCCCAGTTATGTAAGGCTGCAATGGAAAGGACAAGGCATATGGAATTCATTTTTGCGACATGAGGCAAAGGTTTCATTGTAGTCAATCCCTTCAACTTGGGAAAAACCTTTCACAACTAACCTTGCCTTACGTCTTTCAACACGTCCATCTGATGCATACTTAAATCTGTAGACACATTTACATCTGACAAGTTTTCTTCCTTTTGGAAGAGGACCAAGATCCCAAGTATCGTTTGCCATTAAGGAACAATATTCTTCATCTATAGCTGCATCCCAATATGGATTTCTCGAAGATTTTGCAAAAGTTTCTGGATCATGATTCTTGGAAACTTGAGCCAAAAGAGAAGAGGCTCACTGAAACTGAGAACGTGTTCGACGTTAATCTCTAGGATCACCGGCAAGATCACCAGCTGCTTCACATGTTGAACGGATCCATTGAGGAAGCATTGGTGCTGGTGCAATTGGAGGAACATGAGTAGGTGGAGGTGGATTTTCATCCTCACTGTCATCATCAGATTCTGGATTTGGAAACCTGTCAAGGAATTTAGAAGAAGAAGAAGAAGAAGAACAAGGCACAATCGCCGAATCAATCTCGCAGGACAAGGATGGCACACCCGCCAAGTTAGGCTCGTAGGCCAAGATATCTTCATCAAATTTAACATCTCTTATAATGATTATATCATGTGAATGGGGCTGAATAATTCTATAACCTTTTACATCTTCAAATTATCCAACAAATATGCACTTTTAACTTTTAAGTTGCAATGCTTTCCATTTTTCATCCGGAATGTGAGCCCATGCTTCACAACAAAACACACGAAAGTGACTTACATCTGGTTTAATTTTACTCCATGCTTCTTTTAATGTTATACCTTGTAAAAATTTTGTGCGTGTGAGATTAACTATGTAATTTGCACAGTTTATGGCCTCATCCCAATATTAAAGACTTAGTCTCTTAGATTGGATCATACAATTAGACATTTCTTTTAAAGTGCGGTTCTTCCATTTTTCTACACCATTTTGTTGTGGTGTATATGGAACAATGTGTTCTTGTTGGATTCCTTATTCAGTACAGAAAGTAGTGAACTTGTTGTTAACATATTCTCCTCCATTGTCAAATCTTAACTTAATAATTGATGAACATATTTTTTTCAACAAGGGCCTTGTAGTCCAAGAACATGTTAAATACTTCGCTCTTAAGTTCTAGGAAGTAAAACCAAGTGCATCTAGAGTAGTCATTAATGAATGTTAAGAAATATTTGAAACTAGAAAAGGAAGTAGATGGAAGAGGGCCACACAAGTCACTATGCACAAGCTCCAAGGGAACTGAGGCGTGCCAAGAGGAACGTTTGTCAAATCTGTCTCGATGATGTTTTTCGAGTACACAACCAGAACAAACACCATCCTTGCAAGATACCATCAGAAGACCAGTCACCATATTTTATTTACATAGTTGTTGCAATGAGCGATAATTTAAGTGACCAAATCGCTCATGCCAAAGTTTGCTCAAGTTATCACTATGAGAAACAAAAACTGAAGGAAAAGGTGATGACCCAAAGTTGTTAAATTTGTACAACCTGGTAATGTCATCAACAGCTGAGTAGCGAGGACATTTTGAGGATTTTTAAAATCCTTGATTACAACTTGGTGAGGTGTAAACATCGCATTTTTACCTTCACCTGAATGAGTAATTTGATAGACTGATAACAAATTGCAGGAAATTTTTGGAACACATAGTACATCACTGAAATGACCATTTTGTACTGGAACTGTTCCAGATCCTACAACACTTAGATATCTATCATCACCAACATATATTTGTTTCGTTTTATATTCATACATAGTAGAAAAGAAGGCTTGATCCTTAGCCATATGATAAGATGCTCTCGAATCAACGACCCATTCATTTGAAGTAGAAGAAGAAGATGCAGTATAAGAGTAATGAGAAGCACAAAGTGCATGTCCATGAGAGGTAGATTCTGAAGACGAATCTAGGCTGATGTGGTGCTTCTTCATTGCTACTTCCAAGGATACCATCTTCTTGAAACACTTAGATTCATCATGATTATCTTTCCCACAGAAATTGCAATGACGCTTAGTATTCTTTCCTTTTGGCTTGGATCCTTTGTCATTTTTTAAAGAATAAATTGACTGAGAGGGTTTGGGACCCTTATTGTTTGGCTTATTATTGTGAAAATTATTTTTCTTGGGAGGCTTGGACTTTTCTTTTTGTTGGGACAATAAGGCTTTCCCAGATGTATCTGCATTGTTAATTATTCCAAGATGAATGAGCTTATCTTTCTCTCTAATTAAGGAATCACAAAAGGATTCAAGACTAGGCTCTTGATAGCTAGATGCAGTCAAGGATTCTTTCATGGATTAGAATGTAGATACAAAAATAGAATATGCAGGTCCAAGTTTGGAAAGAATATGATAAATACATTGTTTGTCTTCTTTCTTAATCTTGGATTCTGCACATAAGAGTCTAAGAGTTTTATACTTATATATATAGTCTTGAATGCATGAAAAATCATTTGGATTCAAGGAAATCAACTCATTCTCAAGTTGATGACCCCGAATTTCATTGTGTTTACCAAACACAGATTCCAACTTTTTCCAAGCTTGATCAGGTTCATCAATTCCATATATGTGGAATCGCAAATCAGTAGAGATTGACATCCTAATAAATCCACAAGCTTCATCACATCTATTTTCCCATTTAATTTTCTTATCATCATCAGTGGGTTCTATTTCATTCCCTGAGGTTATTTTGAAAAATACCCTACTTCGCAAAACATCTTCCATACGATATTTGCATGAGAAATAGCTAGAACTTGTAAGTATAATATCACAAGGGGCTGCCATACTGTAAAATAATGACTGAAAGAATAGAAACTAACTATCTGGATGCAAAAAATTGTGGTTAAAAAAAAATAGCACTAAAAACTGATTCTAGATGATGAAGTTATGCTTGATCAAAGAAAATGTTGAATATGTCCCCAATAGTGACATGGTAGATATTAACTTGACCAACTAAAAAAAAGAACCCTCCTCTTTCCAAGATCAACCTTTGACAATAACTTTACATTAAAGTTGATTTTTAAGTGAATCATTTTTGTAAAATAAGTGATGTTCACTTTTACAATAATGTTACTTTTAAATCGTGCGACAATAAATTAAAAGACTTAAGTGACTCGCTTTTTATTTTATTTTATTTATGTAAGATGCACTTTTACAATAAAGTAACTTGAAAATAGAAATTGCATGCACTAAAAGTAACTTAATAAGACTTTAACTCAAGACCTATTAAGGAATAAAGCAACTTTGAACCAAGTGAGTTAAGTTTAAAAGGTATGCAAAAGAATGGAAAGAGGAAGGGGGCTCTTTTTTTTACTCTTCTCTCTCATTCTCCGTGCTTGCCTTTTTTTTTTCTTCTGCAAATCACAAAAAAAAAACGAAAAAATAAACAATTTTTTTTTTTCCACACAATGGGATTAGATATTAGTTAGCTTACCTGGAAAGTATACGTTTTCAAGTTTTCTCGTTGTTTCAAATTTTCCGTGATCGCACAAGGTGCATGGCAAAGAGCATACGTAGCCAATAAGACAAGAAAAAAAAAATTCCCTTTCTGTTTCTGATTTGCTGCGATTGCACAAGGTGCATGGAAAAGAGCATACATAGCCAAGGAAGGAAACAGTCCAAGACTAAAACATTAAAGATCTAATAATAAAACTTAAAAAAAAATTAAACAAATTCGTCGTTGTAACATTATACCTTCCGATTTGCCAAAATGGGTGTTTCTGGATCAAACAGAAACGGTTTTGGTGAAATGAAAACTATTTCCCAATGGAAATGGTGCTTTGAATGCAATGGAATAGCTCCCATAGGCCACAAATGCACAAAAACTATAGAACCAGAAACCATTTCAAAGTTTCGGCAATACCGGTTCCAGATCTTGATCAAAACCGAAAGCGGCTCTTCATAAATGCTCTGATACCATGTTCGGGTACACAGGGTACTCCCAAAGGACTGAATACCTTGAGAAACTAGTTCACATAGATAGATCATAGATCAACACACCAATGTTTTTCACGTGGTTAAAACCCTCAAGAGGAAAATAGTCCACTGCCCCAATCAAATAGCTACTTGGAGCAATTTATTATGCAAAAGAAAAAAAATTACATGAGCTTCTCATAATTGATCAACTAGCCAAGGACCCTCTATTCTCTTTAAATAGAGATCATAGACCAATCAGGTGTTAAGCCATAGATCAATGGTAGGTATGATCTAAGAGAAGTTGAACCATCATATCACTCTATGTCTAGAACATATTGTGACCGTTGGATTAGAATATTTACAAATGCATACTAATGCATACTAAAGAAACACACTTTTACCTAATGGATATATTACACAAGTTTATCTTAACTAACTCCTAAGTGTCTAAATATCCTAGCATGGATAAGAGGTTATTCAAGAGTTGAGTCCTTTGTATTCTTCATCGCTTGAGGGATCTTCTTTGTATGGTGAAATATTGATCTTTAGTTTCTCTCATCTTCTCTTCTCTTATTATGAGTCAAGCTTCTTCTTCTTCCTAGAGTCTGCTGAAAGTAATCACTTCCTTATGGCATACGTTCGTTGAATGAATGAATCCCATGATATTGGGAGTCCATTCAAGGTATTTATCACAACTTCTGCATTCTCCACTTTTGCTTGAAGTTATTCTTTGATTTGAGAGACCCTTGTAAAGTATGACTGTATGGTCTTTGCATTCTGGATCTTCACATTCTACAACTTTTTTCTCAAAGTCATCTTCTGATTTATGGTATTTCCTTCAAATAGCATTGTCAAGGAATCGAACATCTCTTTCGGTGTCTTTAGAGAATACACTTGTGTTACAATTTGATCTGTGATTCTATCAGCAATGATCATCTTGGCCTTGACCAAGTTCTTCTTGTGTAAGGATTTTAGCCTCATCTCCCTCTAGAATTGGAACCTCTCTACTTATGTAGGTGTCCAATTCATTTCCTTAAAGAACTAGTGACATCCTATACTTCCATGCTTGGAATTTTTCATCCTCACCAAGATTTTCATCAAGCTGATGTGATAGACCACTTTGAAATGAGAACCTCAAATGAAAATAACAAAATATTAGATCTTACCGATTTGAGGTGTTTGTCCTGGTTTCGGAGTTGGTCGATCTACGGTTTTTTAGAGAAACCCTAATTTTCAAAACTTGGAACCTTTCAGATCTGATTGGATAGAAATATATACCTCTTTAAGGTGATCTTTCCAATGTACTCCTTTTCTAAAAATAGTGGAGGGAAGATCTCGAAACAAGAATCCCTAGTTTACCAATTTCTTTTGCAAAAATGTGTGATACTGTTTCTATAGTATCTCCAAAAGTACTACTCTTATATGTCTAAAATTGTGTACTATGGTATCCTCATCTATCCTTTTTCCAAAACCATGGGTTTTATCAGAATTGGTTTCACCAATTTGGACTTATGAGAATTTTCCCAAAGTGACCTGTTTGAGGAATGTTTAGAATAGTGAAGTTGTACGAACTTCCACGTGTCACTGTTTAATATTCGGGGTCTAAAACTTGTATCATTGAAAGTAAATACTGGTTAATTTTTGGAACATCTTGATAAATTTCATTTGGACCTTCGTAGCCCAAGATATATAAATTCTCCCCAGGTGTCTTTTTTAGGGATGAATCCTTGAAGAGGCTGGAACCTTAAGTTGGAATAATTATATGTCCTAGAATATATCGATTATGAGGTGGAAACTTGGACACAATGTACATCAAGATGTTATATTTGACCTATGAATGTTTCGACCCTTGATACTTCTGCAATCCCCATATATAGCAAATTTATCAAAACTTATTAGTTTTAGTATTTAAGGTTTTTCCAGCCCGGGGTCAAACTAGGGTTTGACTGTCCCGAAGTTACACCCAACCAAAAATATAGACCCAGGTCTCTAAAATTCGATTTTGATGAGGAGATAAATCCTATGTCGGGCTCACTCAAAAATTTCTCTTCTATAAAAAGGCCTAATTTTCCGCTCCAAAAACTGAAAATGCTCAAAATCAAATTTTGCTTCGAGAAAAAGATGTGCCCCTCAATGGAGAGTTAGCCTAGCCTTATTTTGCTGATGGATTGTGAAGAGAGACCCAAAAAGTAAGAATCACTAGCTTTTGCAACTACATAATGTCTTCTTCTTAGGTTGGGTCTGATACCATGTTATATTTTTATCATTTAAGAAATATGATCTAGGATCTTATCTGAGAGAATAACATGCGCAACAAAAATCACAAGAGATAAGAGACATGAAGAATTTTCCTCGGGGAAACCATAAAGGATAAAACCCCACAAACTTCCTCATATATAGAATGAGCACCAATGGAAGTAGTAAAACCCAAAGGCATAAAAGATGATCTCCACAACTGTTCTCTCTCTCTCACACTTGAGAGAGCTTCTCCTCTCTCACTCATGCGCCCTAATGAGTGAGTGTGTGTGTGATAAATAGAGAGTCCCACTCTCTATTTATACTCTTTTTTTCACTTAATATTTGACTCTATTGTGTAGGCTCGAGTAATCCTAACTGAGTTATGTAGGATTGAGTAACCACAACTGGGGTACTAATGACCCAACTTGCATTAACTCACCTAGGGCCAACGTCTCTACGAGAGTATAATAACCCTAGTCCCCAGAAAATGTGGGGACGTTAACCCTTGAACAATAAGGAGGGTTACCCTCTATGACTTTACATGACTTGTTTACATTATTGATTCTCCTGATAGGAGCATTGGGGTATGACATGACTCAATTACATTACAGATAATTCCCGGAATAAACATCGGGGTACAATACATAAAATATACACGCGAATACATTCCAAAGTTACAAATACATAAAAAACCTCCCTTAAACATCGATAGGAAACAAAATTTGAAAATCTTGTTATCAATTATTCTTCACCACATGATCAGAAATCCTGAGTAGTGATTTGAGATTACTGAAGGTCTTCTCACATAATACTTTTGTGAATATATCTGCTACTTGTTCTGAAGATGCGTAGTAGAGTAGAGCAATGGTACCATCATACACAAGCTCCCAGCTATATTGTATATGGATCTCAATGTGCTTGGTTCTTTACCTTTGAATTGGACTAGTGAATATTTTGATGGTGCTTTGATTGTCATAATAGATGACTATTTAAAAATATGATTCAAAACCACATTCTACAATTATCCTCTATAATTTTCCTATGTAGATGAGAATACTATGACACTCAGTTTCTTACTTGACCAGCTTATTGGTCCTTCTACAAGCATGAACACATATCCTAAGGTATACTTTCTATATGTGTTGTCACCTGCCTAATCACTGTCAATAAATCCAACTAGCTCTAAGTCATATTTTGCTTTGTAGAAATCACAATGAGTCCTTGTTCCTTGAACAAATTTTAGGATCCTCTTGGCTTCTCTCCAATGGATCTCAGGAGGCTGATCCATGTATCTCAAATCCACACTAACTGCATAAGATAAGTCAAGTCAAGTATGTGTAAGATAAATCAAACACCCAATCAACTTCCTATATAGTGTTTTATTTACCATAGGAGAAGAAACTAGTTCCTCAAGATTAAATCCTGAAAGGAATGGAGTCTTGCTTGGATTACAATCTTTCATGTTGGAATTGTTCAAAAAATATTAAGCATACTTTGACTGATGAACCTTAATTCCATGTTGGGATTGAGCAATTTTGAGACCCAAGAATTGGCTCAACAATCTGAAATCTTTCACAGAAAAGGCATGGTTCATTGCATCCTTCAAGGAGGAAATCTCTTTCTTTGAAATTCCTATAATCAGTAGGTCATCCACATAGAGAACAATAATAATTAAAGAACCATGAATCAGCTTCAAATAGACATTAGGATTCGACTTGCATCGAACAAAACTCAATGACAACAGAAATCCATCAATCTTGGCATACCAATCATTGGGGTCTTGCTTGAGTTCATATAATGATTTCTTGAACCTGCACACTAAATATGGATTAGATACAAAACCTTCTAGTCGCTACGTATAAATATCTTCATTCAGATCTCCATTTAGAAAGGTGCACTTCACATCCATGTGATGTACCTCCCATTTCCTTGAAGCTGTAATGGCTAGAGCTAGCTTTATGAAGTCCATCTTTGCCACTGGTTCAAAGGTCTCATTGTAATCAAAGGTGAACTATCAGCAACAAAATTAGTTTTAAAGACCCACTTACACTTCACTAGATTTCTTCCTGGGGGGAGATCAACTAGTTCCCATGTGTTGTTCTACTGGAGCAAGCTAAATTCTTCTTTCATGAATGTTTTCCATATTGGATCATGTGTTGCATCTTCATATGTCTGTGGATCAGAATCTATCATCAAATAACACTTTTCAGAAAAGAGTGGATCTTTCACACAAAGGGCACTCTCAAATTGAGATCTAGTCCTCCTAGTGTCATTAGGATTTCCAGCTAGTTCTCCACCTGCATGAATGGTCCTTGCTACCGACTTTGGTATTTTAGGGATGTTAGGATCTGCAATTAATTCACCATTATCAGACATATCAAAATCAACAAACTCATTATCCTCTTTACATACAATCAATGGCTGTGGTGGTGAAGAGGACTCTCCAACTTCAAGTACTGCTAAACGCTCTTCTTTGAAATGAACACTTCTTTCAATGAAATATTTGCTAGTGCTCAAGTTTATGAGATTGTACCCTTTTGAATCTTTAGAATACCCAACAAATAGGCACTCTTGGCTTTGGGGTTGCAAAGCCTTCCTCTTTTCAGTTGGAATTCTAGCCCAAGCCTTTGAGCCAAAAATATTGAAATGGGTCACATTTGGCTTGTGCCCACTCCAAGATTCAAAAGGAGTCATACCATCAAGCTACTTATGTGGCACCCTATTCTAAATATAGGATGTACATCTTATAGCCTCAGTCCAAAACTTTGGTGGAAAATGTTTATCTTCCATCATGCAAGTTTCCATCTCCTTCAGTGAACTGTTCTTTCTCTCAGCAAGACCATTTTTTTTTGTGTGTAAGGAATAGAATGTTGCATCTGGATACCTGCATATTTGCAATACTAGATGAACTCAGACTTTACATACTCACCGCCATTGTCATATCTGAGGATGTTGAGTTTCCTCCCATTCTGGTTCTCAACCAAGGCTCTAATGACTTTGAAAAGGTCAAAAACTTCAAACTTATGCTTTAGGAAGTAAACCCAACAATACCTGATGTTAACAACCTCTAGCTACAAGAGGTTCAAAGGGAGCATGTTAAAGAGAAATGATGGTTGCTTGAAACTTTGGTTAAATATAATAGTGTGAATGTATGATAAAGGGCACATAAAAAATGAAATTATCACATGATCCGATGGTGTAGAACGAGGAAGTGAAGATCGATGGCTTATAATATATCGACTCTATGAAGATGCATGGAAGATAAGGGCATATGGAGATAGTTAACAATATGCAAAGATCAGCGGTCATAAAGCTAGGTCGACTAAATATATGATCAATAAGAAGTCCGCTCCGTAAACTTGCATGTTAATTAAAACAAAAGGGCTCTGTGGAATCAGTACATGTAAGCTTATCCAACGGCTGGAAAATAAAGTGAAGATGCATCGACGGTCATCATCGGATCCGGAGGATAGAGTTGCATGATGGTTGGAGTAGAAAAACGGTAGCGGAATTGAAACCGTCGTACATGTGGCAGTTTGTGGTACATTCCGCGGGGAAAAACGGTTTGAGGGAAACCACTAAAGGGAGTCTCCGGAATGGACTTCTATATAAAGTGGAGTTCACTTGTTTGAAAAATTATTTTTTATTATGCCGGGATGAATGAAAAGGACTACCCACCACCCTTTCACAGTCAACCTCGAGTATATACGGTTACAGTAGCAGGTAATTTTCAAATAATTGAGCTTTATCTGCAAAATTATCGTTGCTTTTCTATATTATGGATAAAGAGAAAGGTTTACAAGGGTTTAACCAAATTATGGACGAAAGAGAAGAATGCCTGGTTGATAGAGATAGAGGAGTATATGACCCATTCTTATCTGTGGGAAGTGTATCTGTTATTAAAGAAAGATTATGGCAATATAATTCGCAGGGAAATGACATTTTAAATGCTTGTAAGTCGTTTCTGTATCATTTTTCCATTGAACAGACCCTACACTTCCCTGAGTTTGCCGAGTGCTGTGCAGTTAATTATTTGTCTTCTGAGAGAGTTATTGTAAGCCATTCTACATCCAAGATATTGTGTAAAATTGATGCAAAAGCTATCCATGCAATCCTGAATTTACCAAATAATTACCCCGATAGTCGTGAGTCTGTAAACGAGTCTGTTTTTGTTGAAGTGTACAGAAATTGTGAAACTGAAGTTCGATGTAAATTCTTGTCTAGCATTCTTAATGAAGGTCAGTCACTGGAAGGTATTTTTTTTCCATATTGTGTTCGTATCTTCAGGGAGGAAGTTCAATTGGTTGTGTCTTTGGTCTGTCAGGTCTTAGGTCTAGACGATGACTGTCATGTTAGTGAAGTTATTTTGGGTTTCTTATTAAAAATGAGTTCAATTAGTCCTGAGTCTGAGTCTGAGTCAGTTCATGTCTTCAGTTTGGATGAATATCTAGCAGAAGCTATCCATATCCAATTGGATGAGTTTTCAAAGGTCAGGTTTATCGAGTTTCAATCATATTTGCTAAAATGTTATTATGTTCGAATGTAACTGAATTGAGATTCTTGAGTACCATGTTCTCTTCAGATTTGCCTAAGCAAATCAGTATGTACGAATTTGTAAACTCCATTATGTCAAAAATATATAGGCTGCTGTTTGATGAAGTGTTACCCAGAGTATTGGAAGAAATGAAGAGTATGATGTAATCCTCACCTGAGGATAGGATTGGAGATTGGTTCTTGTATAAGGACTTTAAAGTTTTGAGAATATATGGTTTCATTGAAGAGACTTACAGGCTACCTGCTTTCCTTACCCCCTGGATTTTTTCTTTGGAATACATGAGACAGAGATTACATGCTAAAGAGGAACATTTCGGGGCTTTCAAGAAATCTTCCAATATCAAGTTCCCTCTTAAGGTTGCTTCCTTTATTTTTAAAAACAAGGGTGCCCTAGTGTTTGTAGAGAAATTATTGAAAGCATGTATTTTCAAAGGGAACAAAGGATCAATTATGATCCTTATCATATAATTTCTCTAAGAAAACAATCAAATAAAATAAGCCATTTGACCATGAAGTTGTTGAAGGTCTGAATGAAGTAGCCAATTTGTTTTACTTTGTGGAAATTCCAGGATCCAATGAGAATACCAACAGTGGATCAATTGTAGTGTCTCAAATCCTAGATAGTTCTAATATTTTTATTAAAAGAAGTCTTTCTGAAATTGAAAGTATGGAAATAGATGAGGATAGTTCACATAAGAGGGCCAAATTGTCTCAAGATGATAAAATTTCAAGTGAAATAATTTCGAATGAATTGAAAAGAGTTGATTTGGTTTCCAAGAAATCTGTACAGGTGAATCAATTTTCCTTTGAAAGTGTAAATAATGCAGAATCAGGTCCAATTTTTAAATGTAAAGAAGAATTCATGACTAGCTATATGGAAAAGCAAAGACAGTCCCTATAGGAAACCAAGAATCTACTCCCACGGGTGAGAAGTTTGAATAATCTGAAGACTTCCTTGATTTCTACTCGGGATGTAGAAAGAAATACTTTAAAACTGGCCATGATAAGTGATACGAAAGTGTCAGAAATGGAAGTGAGATTAGACAAAATCAATGTACCAGATAAAATACAGTTACATAAACAAACAGGAGATATTATTTATTCAGATTTATTGCATGCTATGGTAAAATTAACAAGTTACAAGTTTTGGTTGACAAATTAGAGGTCCAATTAAAACATGAGAAGGTTGAGAACAAGGCTAATTCCATTCAAATAAAAAAATTACAAGCAGATATCGGAAGCTCAGGGAATGAAATAGGTAACACCCAAGCCATTAGAAGACTTTTAGAAGAAAAGGACAATGCCCTCTAGGTACTCAAGAAGAAGCTGAAAATCCCGAGTACAGAACATGTTCAGTCATCAGAACTATTAACATTACAGGAGGAGAAGGATAAGACTCATCAATAGATGATGGAGTACAAAGGCAAGACTGTGAAATTGAAAGAAGAAAAGGAAACGGAATGGAATGAGTTAATAGCACAAATTTCGCGGCTGAAAAAGGACCAAAATGAAGAAAAAAATTTATGGAGGAACTAATGAGCCAAACTCCCACTGATGAAGATTTGACTATTGTAAATATTGAAAAACCTTTAAATGATTTTTCTGCTGATGACTTATTAGTGCCCATGTCCCAAGTCAGCTTGAAGGATGTAGAAATAAGAGAGTTAAAGGAGGAAAATGAGAAAATCAAATCTGAGCTAGCCAAAATGACTGAAAGCAAGAATAAGATATTATAGGATAAAAGTCAATTACAAAAGAAGCTTAATGGATTAAAAGAAAGGAACACAGGAAAGGGTCCTCTCCAGGGAGCTAAACACATAATCTGGGATACATTGTTTGTGGAAATTACTAAGTTCATGCATTATTTGAACTTCATTGATGATCAAAGTATATTGGTTAATTTATCCAATCAAAGACTGAAACTAGTAAATGAGACCATCGAGAGGAAGCCCCTTGGCATAGCTCAGAATGCATTGAATTTCTTAAATTCATTAACATATAAAAAATTACAAGATATAGGATTCAAAGACAGATTGGCAGTGGTACTGTGGTAAAAAAGGTTTATTCATAAACATCATCTTATGAAGATAGTACGAGATAAGGCTGATGAGATGACCTCACGTATTAATGATTTCAGGCATGCTTTTAAAGAATTATTTGAAGATGGCCTTCCTTCCTTTTGGGACAAGGAGGGACGACTATTTTCTCAATAACATTATCGCATCCTGCTGGTGCAAATCCATATGGATCACTCTAAATCTGATGATTTGGTAAATGGGTTGATG
Source organism: Pseudotsuga menziesii (assembly GCA_001517045.1). NCBI lineage: Eukaryota > Viridiplantae > Streptophyta > Pinopsida > Pinales > Pinaceae > Pseudotsuga > Pseudotsuga menziesii. The sequence goes on from LPNX010912743.1 coordinate 83,875, forward strand.
GGAAAAGTCATCGTAGATAAGTTAACAGAAGATTTTGATATATTGCAGAAATTTCTGATTGTCAAAGGAGGGTTTCCTACTGTGTCTTATGAAGCCTATATGGATCTGGAGGTGTCTATTGGGGAAATTATTAAGTACGATATCCCAAGTGCGGAACAATGGAAATCCGTGGAAAGATTTGGAAAAACAAAGTATATTCTTCATCCATGAAAACAGGTGTTGCGCGCTATGGAGCTGATGGTTCAGGCCTTGTTACCGAGTTGATTTTAATTAAATGATCTGTCAGGATCAAAGCAAGTAGTTTATTCCTAGTTGTTAGGAATATAGTTACAAAGACTTTGATTAAGCAGGTTATTCAGTTATAAATCTTCTTGGAAGAAGAAATCATTTTATGTATATATTTGCATTTACTTTATGTAATGGGGGTTAGAACCCATATTGTTGATGATTTTTTTTTGAAGACATCTATTTTTGAATAACAAAGCTGAATGCATGTGGTTTATCAGAGATTCTTGTGCTACTTACATTACAGTCTGTATTTCCTCTCCTTTGTGATCGTTTTTCTATTGTTACATTCCATTTTGTTTTCTTCGTATCTAAAACGTAGTATTAAATGGTTGGAATTCATATTGGTTATGCTCTGATCATTGTTTCAGATATTTTATAAATGTTTTTGCTAAAGTTAATATAGAATTAATCTTCTGATTCTCTGTATTGATGGACTGTTCATTATTTCTTCTGTTCCACCTAAACTAAATGAACGACTGTGATTGAGTGGTTATCTTGCCTTTGATAAAATCTCATGCATATGATTTTGTGATATCTTTATGTATGTGTGACTCCATTTCCCAATGATTATGTGTATCATTTCAATCACCTGTATAATTTTCCAGTGTTGATTTATATCTGGCCTTGTTAAATCTTTATTTGAGAGATCCCTCTCTGGAAAGGAAAGTTAGTTCCTTTCTGAAGTGGTTTTTGCTGTTGCCTTTGGAATTTACCTTTGCAACCTGGGTACATTCTGAGTGTTAACAAATTGGCACCGCTTCCAGGAACGAAAGTGCAAATCTGCCTTGGGGAGAATGACAGAGTTTGAAGACCAAGGAAAGCTTTCTGCGGGCAAATAGGAATTTTTGTTAGTAGAGAAGGTTGTATATTTTCCCTGGCAATTCCATTGTAAAAAATTTCAAATCTTAAGGAGTCATTCTGGCTTCGAGAAGACACACATGAGGTAAATCTGACACTGAAGGCTTAAAAAGTTTGGAAGATCCGAAAATGTTATTTAAGAAAAAAGATAAAGAAAAAATAGATTTTCCTTTATTTGGTGCATCATCTTCTCAATATTCTCCTAATATTTTTGATCCAGAATGGGTGTTGATGTATATGTAACTTCAGAATGTATTCTTCTATGTATTTCATATATTGTAACCCGATGTTTATTCCGGGATGTTTCTATTATTTATTTGAGTCATGTGGTCATGCCCCGATGTTCCGATCGGGAGGATTAATAATGTAAACAAGTCATATCAAGTCATTAGGTAAGTCCCCACAGTTTAAGGGGCACTTGGGTTATTATACACTAATTAAGGTGTAGGCTCAAGTAATTAATTATAAGTTAAGCCTACATGGTTGAGTGCACTTCAAGTCAACAGAAGAATATAAATAGAGAGTGAGAGTCTCTCTATTTATCACTTGTGACTTAGCTCTCTTGCTCTCTCAAGTGTGGTGCACTTTTGGAGAAGGAAATTCTTAGGCTTGACAGAAGACAGAAGGCTGCTGTTGTGAAGGGAGGTCATCTTACTATTTTGGGATCACATCTTGTGGTGATACTATCTTAGAAAAAGTTGAGGGGTTTTCTCCATTTATGGTTTCCCCTCCTAAAATCTTTGTGTCTCTTGTCTCTTGTGATGTGCTTATGTGATTGCTGTGCTTGTTATTCTCTCAGTGAAAAGATCTTATCATAATGCTAGCTTAAATGTTGAAAAACTAACATGGTATCAGAGCTAACCTGAGAAGAAGACATTGTGTAGCTACAGGAACTAGGGCTTCCTATTTTGTGGATCTTCCTCCACATATTTTCAGCAAAATTATGCTAGGATGACTCTCCATTAAATGGTGCATCGTTCTGTCGATGCAGAATTCAATTTCAAGCATTTTCAGTTTCGATGTGGAAATTAGGGCTTTCTACAGAAGAGGAATTTTTGGGTGAGACCAGCATAGGATTTTTCTCCTCATCAAAACCGAAATTTAGAGACCTGGATCAGTAAATTTGGTTGGGTAAATCTCTGGGAAAGTCAAACCCTAGTTTGACCCTGAGCTAGGAGAAACCCTAAATACTAAAACTGCTAAGTTTTGGTACAGTCGCTATATTTCGAGATTGGAGAAGTATCAAAATCTGAATATTGCAGGGGAAGAAGATAAAATCTGGATGAACACTTTGTCCAAAGTGCAGCCTCTGATTCACTATATTCTAGGAGATATGATCTCTCCAAGTTAGGGTTCCAGCCTCTTCCAGAATTCATCCCTAAACAGGACACCTGGGGAGATATGCTATATCTTAGGATACAGAGGTCCAAATGGAATTCCTGAAGATGTTATAGAAAGGGAACAGACTTTAATTTCTATGGTCCGAAGTTCAGACTCAGAAGATGAACCAGTGACAGGTGGCAGGCCGTACAACTTCGCTGTTCTGAACAGTCCTGTAACAGGTCACCTTGGGAACATGATCATAAATCTCAAATGGTGACACACATTCTGATGAAAACTGTGGTGTTGGATCAGGGACATGTTAGGTTACCTCAGTGAGAAATTTCAGACACAGAGAATCAGTAATTTCAGAGATATCACAGAAACAGTAACAGGCATTTCTGCAGAAGAAATCAGAAAATTAGGGCTTCCTGTTCTGGGAGGTTCCCTCCACTGTTTTCAGAAAAGGAGTACATTGGACAGCTCCATTTGAAGAGATATATATTCTCATCCAATCAGATCTAAAAGATTCCAAGTTTTGAAAATTAGGGTTTCCGCGACAAACCCTAGATCAGCGAACTCCGGGACAAGGATAGACACCTCAAATCGGTAAGATCTAATCCTTTGCTATTTCCAGTTGAGGTTCTCATTTCATCATGATATATCACATCAGCTTGGTGACAAGCTTGGGGAAGTTGACAACTTCCAATACTTGAAGTATATGATCTCTCTGAATAAAATGGATTGGACACCTACATGAGTATAGAGGTTCCAGTTTCAGAGGGAGACGAGGCCAAAGAAGACATCATGCTCATGCTGCAGAGGATGATGAACCATCCAGAAAGAGATCTAGATATGAAAGTGAAGATTCTTCAAGAAAGGATGAATATGTTCTAATATCAGCTCTCATAGGTAACATTACTCATGGAAGTGATGATTGGCTTATAGACAATGGGGCTTACAAACATATGACGGGATTCAAGGAATCCTTTGTAAGACTATCAGAACATGAATCACCTCACAAGGTGAAACTAGGAGATGACTACCAATGTCCAATAAAAGGTAGTGGGGAATATTCATACAAGCTAGACTTTGGTAAGTCTGTAACAATTAAAGAAGTATTGTTTGTTCCAGGATTGAAGAAGAACCTTCTCTCCATTTCAGCATTGATGCAAAAGGAATGCGGGCTGCATTCATAGATGGTCAAGTCATCATATGGCCAAAAGGAAAGACTATCGATGATGTGGTAGTGATTGAAGAACACGAAGGAGGCTTGTATAAATTGAAGGGATATCTAGAACAAGCCTTGATCCATGACACAGTAGAGCCAAATGAGATTTGGCATAGATGGCTTGCACATGTGCATTACAGAGCACTGCCTATTGCAAGCAATGTTGTTGAAGGTCTTCCAGAATTTCAAGCTACTTGAAGTGGTAAAAGAAAAAGTGAAGAATGCAAAAGTGGTGATGGCCACCTAGAATGGCCTCCCAGGATCGTGGAATTCATTCATATGAGGAATATGAAGAACTCAACTCTTGAAGAACTTCTTATCCTCCTTATCATTTGGATAAGAAATGATGCTATCATGAATGAAGAAGACGATGAAGCTGAAGGCTCAAGAAGGAGTATGCCCACGAAAAAAATAAAGATAAGTATTCAATTGTCATTTCATATTATTGTTTTGTTATGCATTTGTTTATATTTAGTTGATGTATTATGCATCATAGGATGTTTGCATTAATGACAGTATACTACTAATATGTATGTGATGGGTAAGTAGCTCATGGGGCTATACAAATTCTCCATTGCTACTTATCTAGAATGAA
>LPNX010912743.1:91211-211090 GCA_001517045.1 Pseudotsuga menziesii
AAAGGCTGCTGTTGTGAAGGGAGTTCATCTTACTGTTTTGGGATCACATCTTGTGGTGATACTATCTTAGAGGAAGTTGAGGGGTTTTCTCCATTTATGGTTTCCCCTCCTAAAATCTTTGTGTCTCTTGTCTCTTGTGATGTGCTTATGTGATTGTTGTGCTTGTTATTCTCTCAGTGAAAAGATCTTATCATAATGCTAGCTTAAATGTTGAAAAACTAACAATGGGAAGTTAATGTTGGAAGGAGTTTGTTGAAAACTAAATCTGATTCTGATCTTAAGAATACCGAATTTAATTCTTGTAGATTAGAATCTTATTTGCTGGATTCCCTTTGGAGAGATTTACAATAGACTATGAAAGTTGAAACATTTGCCTTTCAAAACACTCAAAATTATTTAGTTCCTTTGAACCCACTTAGACCAATGGCAGCCAGATTTTCTCCCTTTTGTTTGCCTGCTTTATTACATGACCTTCCTCAAAATTATTCCCAAAGAATTTCTTTATTTGATGAAGAAGGTGACATAACCACAAAGCAACATGTGGCTAGGTTTTAAGATTTTGTTGACTTGGAAGAAGTTGATTATGCAGATGTTAAAATGTGGTTGTTTGCTCAAAGTTTATTAGGTGAGGCAAAGAAATGGTTTAAAGACTTACCAGATGGATCTATATTTAGTTTTCAAGCTTTCCAGAATGCCTTCCTAGATAGATGGGATGACAAACAGAATCCTTTACAGCTCTTATCTCAGTATAATAATCTCAAAAAGGGGGGTTCTGAATCTATTCATGAATTTTCAAGCTGGTTTATGAGGGTTTATAATTCTATTCCAGAAGACACAAAACCTTCTACAGCTGCTACTAAACTGCATTATGTTGGAGCGTTTGATAATGAGTTTGCATTTTCATTAAGAGAAAGAAAATCTGCAACTCTTGCTGCAATGTTTACAGATGCTTTAGAAGTGGAAGCGAATATGATGGCAAGTGGGAAAATGAAACACAGAGACATAGATAGGAGGAAAAAGGAAGAAAATTTTCCTTTTGCTTCTTCTTCTACCACTGATATCAAATTTGAAATTATGTTGAAGACGATGGAAAAGTTGATGGACAGATTAACTATGGATAATAGGGTATTTAACAGAGAACAAGTCGATCCTCAAATCAGGAACCCTAATTTTAGAAGACCAAATCCTCTTGTTCTTCCACAAAATAGGCAGAGAGACATGAGAAACCCAAGAAATCAAGAAGAACAGCAAATTCAACCACCGTTTCCTGAGAATTATGTTGTTGGTGAAGAAGACCCTACTGAAAATGGAATTCATCTTTTTGGAGAGTTAGATTCATAAATATATCTTACCGAAGAAGAACATAACATGTTTGAACATGAAGGTGGAAATGGGGAGTTTGGAAGGGATACATAACAGTATCAAAGGGGTTATCTACACATTATGGATGATGTATAGAGAAAAATCAGATTGACAAACAAAGAATTTTTCATAAATAAGGGGAAGGAAAATCCGAATCAACCTTCCACTAGTTCTCTAAATGTAGAAAAATGAAAAGAATTGCAAAAAGAGTCTTTTGTAAATAAAGAAGTTGAAAACAAGATACAAAGAAACAAAGGAATGAAGTGAGTGACCCTGATTGATGTAGAAAGAGTTGCTTCTGGTTTTAATTTGCAAAATGAGCTTTCAAAGTTAAAAACTTCAGTTCCATTTAATGAGTTGTTGAGAAACAATGAATATATAAATACTATAACAAAAATGGTCTAAGGTCAAGGAGAATTGCAATCTGATATCTTGGAATTGAACGATGATAATCCTACTATTTCATTTGGGTCCAAGGTTGAAAATTTAGAAAATGAAGAAGTCCCTCCTTTTTATTTGAGTTTGAATGTGCATGATATGGTGTTCCATAATGCTATGCTAGACTCAAGTGCATCACATAATTTAATGCCCAAGGGAGTATTTGAAAGCTTGGGATTGGAAGTGACAAGACCCTATAAATATTTGTATTCTTTTGACTCTAGAAGAGTAAAATGTCTTTGTTTGATTAAAGATATGGTGGTTACTCTGAATAAATTACCATCTAAGACTATAGTCATGTATGTGGTAGTAGCAGATATCCCACCTAATTTTGGGGTATTGTTGTCAAGATCTTGGACTTCAAAGTTGAAAGGTAGTTTACAAATGGATATGTCATATGCTACGATTCCTGTTCAAGATGGGAGTAGAAGATTGTATAGTGAAAAAAGAACTCCTTATGTAGTAAGTAGTCAAGATAAACTTGAAGTTCATCATATATATGCTGTTGATACTGATTTGGGGTCTTCCATTTTCTTTAATGATACTGTCCCATATGATTTAGAAGCTACATTGCAGAAGAAGTCTGAGGAAAATAAGAAAGAAGAGGTGATGGAACAGGATGCTTGGGAGACAAAACAAAACAAAAAAATTGTGGACTATGCATTTGGATGGATCTGTGGCAAAAATAGGTGTTGGAGCTGGTGTGTATATAATTTCTCCCATTCGAGATTTTAAAGCTTTGTCATATAAATTAACGTTTGAATGCACGAATAATGTAGTTGAATATGAAGCTTTATTATTAGGGTTGCATGCCTTGAAAGATTTGGGAGCACAGAGGATAAAAGTTTTAGGAGATTCAAAATTGGTGATAAACCAAGTGAATGATAGCTATCAAACTAGGCATCCCTAAATGAGAGCTTATAGGAACAAAGTATGGGATATGATTGGTAACTTTTTTACAGAGCACACGATTCAGGTGGTTTCCAGACATGAAAATACTGTGGCAGATTCTTTGGAAGTTGCTGCTGGAAAATTTAAAACCCCTATTGTTGGTTAGAAAGAATATCAAGTGGACATTGTGAACAGACCATCTATTCCCAACAACTCAAAATATTGGAAGGTATTTGAAGATGACATGCAGATCAAAAGTTTCTTGGAACTATCAGAAGAATTTGTAATTACTCATATTGACACCGAAAATGATAATGGTGAAACCTTTCAAGATGATAAAGAACCTGAGAAAGAAAAGGATGGCACTGAAAAGTTAAAGGGAACCTTAGGAGGAAAATATACCATTCAATTAAAAAATAATTTTATACCAAGAGGTTTGATTCCTTTGGAAATTTTTTTTTATCATAATGATGTTGCTAATAATCCTAAAGTGAAGCCCGTTGAGAATGCTGTTGAACACAGGAATATTGGCACTAAAGAGAATCCTAAGATTATAAAATTATCCAAAAATTTGCCTGTAAAAGAGAAAGAAGAATATGTGAATTTAATGAAAAAGTATACAGATGTATTTGCTTAGAGTTATGAAGATCTTAAGGAGTATGATACATCCATAATACGGCATACCATTCTAATAAAACCCGGGGAGAAAGCTTTCAAGCAGAAACTCAGAAGGATAAACCCTAAATTGCTTCCCATTATTGAGAAGGAAATTAAAAAAATATTTGATACCAAGATCATTATAACTCTAAGATTTTCAAAGTGGGTTGCAAATCTGGTTCCTGTTAGAAAGAAGAACGGAGAAATAATACTGTGTATAGATTTCTGGAATTTAAATAAAGTTTCTATGAAGGACAATTATCCCTTGCCAAAGATGGATCATATATTGTAGAAGGTGGTTGTAGCTGAGAGAGTTTCAATGTTGGACAGTTTTTCTGGTTACAATCTGTTGAATTTTCATATCCTTAGCTAAGACATCAGTATATCATTTCATTTTTCATAACAAAATCATATAGACAGGATCATTGAAAGAAACAGTATCACAAGAACAACACATATTTATCCTGGGAAAACCATAAAGGGAAAAATGTAGCAAAAGATTACTCAATATAGATGCCCCAAAAATGTAAAAAGGTAAAACCAAGAAGGAGATCAAAAACCTGATCCTCCTCCTTCTCCAGCTACTTCTCTCCTCCACAAGTGCGCTACTCAAGTGAGTGTGTGTGTTGCAAATGAGGAGCACTACACCTCTATTTATATTCATCCGTTCACTTAACTTAACTCATCTGTCATGTAGGCTTGAGTTAATCATGTAGGCTCGAGTTACACATGTAGGCTCAAGTAACCACACTGGGGTGCTAATGACCCACCTTTACAATTAGAGGGGACTTCCTCATGACTCTTATTAGTTCTTCTGATTAGGAGCATCGGGGTACAAATTAATACAAGTGGTTCTCCCGGTAGGACCATAGGGGACCACAAAGAAATATATATAGAATATTCTTTGAAGTTACAATATTTCAACACCCCCCCTTAACGAGAAGGGTATTTTATAGCAACATCAACAACAACAATAATATGAGAGAGATAGAGGACATCATCAACATCATCAAGGTGATACATCTATAAATCATTGGAATCTTTTCAACATCATGTAGTCTTCAGTCTTCAGCATCATCAGTACTTTGACCACTTCGATCAGCAACATCTTCAGCATCTTGACTCTTCAATCAGCAACAACATCTTCAGCACTTTGACCTTTCGATCAGCAACATCTTCAGCACTTTGACCTTTCGATCAGCAACATCATCTTCAACACTTTGACCTTTCAATTAGCAACATCATCTTCAACAATTTGACAATTCAATCAACAACATCTTCTTCGGCACTTTGGCCTTTCGATCAGCAACAACATCATCATCATACTCTGATCTTTCGATCAGAAACATCATCATGAAAACATCAACATCATCATCATCAATATATCAGCATCAAAATATCATCATCATCATACTCTAATAATATGGCATCATCATCATCATGATCTCATCATCAACACATTCTAATCTTTTGATCAGAAACATCATCATCATCATCGCATTCTGATCTTTTGATAAAAAAACATCATCATCAGCAGCAACATCATAATCATAAGCAACTTCTGATATTCTGATCAGAAAACATCATCATCATCATATTCTTATCTTTCGATTAGAGAACATCATCATCATCAGCAACAGCATCATCATCATATTCTAATTTTTCAATCAGAGAACATCATCATCATCAACAACTTTTGATCTTTCAATCAGAGAACATCATCATCATTAGCAACATCTAATCTTTCGATTAGTACGTCTTCATCATCATCAGCTACAACCTACAATCCACAACTCAAAGACAAAAGGTCTTTGGATCACTTTTGGACTTAAAGTCCAGGGATGATACAATCCCACAACATTCTCGAAAACCGAAGTTACCGTATTGATTATGGGAGAATCATCCCCTATAACTTTAGGACTAAGTCCAAGGATGATGCAATCCTACAACATTCTCGAGGACCGAAGCAACCAGATTGATTACGGGAGAATCAGTCCCTATCACTTTAATACTATGTCCAAGGATGATGCAATCCTACTACATTCTTGAGGACCGAAGCCACTAGATTGATTACGAGAGAATCAGTCCCTATCACTTTAGGACTATGTCCAAGGATGATGCAATCCTACCACATTCTCGAGGACCGAAGCCACCGGATTGATTATGGGAGAATCAGTCCCTATTACTTTAGGACTATGTCCAAGGATGATGCAATCCTACCACATTCTCAAGGACCGAGGTTATTCGATCTATTATGGACAGATGTCCCGGGATGATACAATCCCTCTTCATTCTCGAAGACCGACGTCTTCGGATCACTTTAGGGAAAGTTCCCAGGGATGATACAATCCCACCACGTTCTCAAGGACCAAGGTCATCGGATCTATTGTGGACAGATGTCCCAGGATGATACAATCCCTCTTCATTCTCTAGGACCGAGGTCTCTAGATCACTTTAGGGCAAATGCCCAGGGATGATACAATCCCACTGCAACATCACTAATCCCCCTTTCGAGGAAGGTCTTTCCGAACAACACCAAGCTTATCTCTAAAGTGTTCAAACTCTACTCGAGGCAGAGGCTTCGTCATTACATCATCATCCAAACCATCATCATCTACATCTTCAGTATGTGAATACTGAAAGAATCATCATCTATATCTTTAGTATAGAAATACTAAAAGCATCATCATCTCTATATTCAGTATAGAAATATGAAATCACCATCAGCTGCATCTATAGTGTGTAAATACTGAAATATCATCTATATCTTCAGTATGGGAATACTGAAATCATCACCATTTATATCTTCGGTATGGGAATACTGAAATCATCATCATCTATATCTTTAGTATGGGAATACTGAAACATCATCATCTCTATATTTAGTATAGAAATACTGAATCACCATCATCTTCATCTATAGTATCATCATCTTCACCTTATCTTGTATGTAGAAATACCATATTTCTATGTGTTACATCAGAACATAGGGTTATTTGTCATCACAACTATGGTTATCACATAGAATCATTGTAGTATCCATCTTCAGGTCAAAGAGACCTGATATCAGCTTCTGAAGCATATGGCTTCACAACTTAGTAGAGCAATCTGCTATGTATTCTACTTCAACTGTGCTAAGAGAAACACTAGACTATTTCCTGCTAAACCATGAACTCATAGCAGACCTCAAACAAAAGCATCTACCTGATGTGGTTTTCCTATCTGAGATACTTCCAGCCCAATCTGCATCTATGTAGCCATACAATCTTTACTCATGGCTACCATCATAGTATAGACCAAAGTCTATAGTCCCTTTCATATATCTCATCACATGTTTTGCAGTTACCAGGTGAACCCATCTTGGTTGAATAAGATATTGACTTAAGGTGTTCACAGCAAAACAAATGTCTGGTTTGGTATTTTTCAAGTACATCAATGACCCGATGATCTATCTGTAGTGAGTCACATCCACTAACTCGGATGATTCGTCAGCTAACATCCTCAGGTTGGAGTCCATGGGTGTGGCCATGGCTTTGCATTCCAACGTATTGAATCTCTTCAATATCTCTACCGCATTCTTTCCCTGGTTGATAAAGATTCCTTCTGAACTTTTCCATACTTCCAGACCTATGAAATAATTTATTAACTCAAGGTCTTTCATCTCAAATTCTTCTTCTAGTTTCTTCTTGCTTTCCATGATCTATTTCCCATTCCGTGTCAAGAATAAGTCATCCACATATAATAATAGGATGACAGGTTCATCTTCTACAACCTTGTAGTAAAGGTTAGGATCGACTTTACTCTTGGCAAGGCCCATGCTCATCAGGAAACTATCTATTCTTCCATACCAAGTTCTGGGAGCTTGCTTCAGGCCATAGAGGGCCTTCTTCAACTTGCATATGTGAGTCCATCTATCTTCAACTTCAAATCCTTGTGACTATTCGATGTAAAAATCTTCCTCAATCATTCCATTAAGGAAGTCTTGTCTTTACTTCATCATGGAAGAAACTACCATGATAGTTCTAAAGGAAGTGTACCTTACTTCCTGGAGTAAGTGTCTCGTCAGAATTAATTCCCTCTTTCTGATAGAAACCTCTAGCCACAAGTATTTCCTTACTTCTATCATCAACATATTTTATCTTGCAAATCCATTTGGAATATACCACATTCTTGCTTTCTGGTTTGAGTACTATATCCCAAACATCATTCTAGTATTCATTCATCATAACATCTTCCATGAGTTCGTCTTGTTAGGTCATCAACATATCCTAGTCTTCTGCATTCAACCTTGAAGGTTGGAACCCACTTTACTCTTGGTAAAGTCTCGATCCATCACGAAGCTATCCATCATGTCGTACCATGTCGAACTCAGATATCTTCTGTAGTCACTCCCCCTAAAGTGGAGTATCATCTTCCCTCTTCATTCTGTACAGGTGGTTCTATGCTTGATATATACTGGTCAATAGAGTATGTCATGCCATAGTCTGTTCTTTCTGAGGAAAATCATGAACCTTGCTTTGTACACTTGTTCTTGTGGATCCATATGGAGGATACTATGTACTTCCCTTTATGTCTTGAAATCATATCGTATACATCATTCCCCATGATCAACTGTTATTCTTTGATCATAGCTTCTTTCATAGCATTATTTTCTTCATCTTGAGTTATCTCTTGTACCCATGGTGGTCTTCATCCTTCGAGGTGAATATACCGCTCTATGAAGCTCTTTATTCCGTCATGGTGTCTCTGACCCTGGGAGCTTCGGATTTTACTGCAGTGAATCTTGAATTGTCATAACTTGTTCTTCAGAACAAGTCTCTTTCTTCTTGTAGGAGGTTGTACAGGACCTTCCCTACAATTCAAATGCACCAGCTATATGGTTAGAACTATTTCATAAAACATATGCATAATGACAAATTCTTATGCATCATGCAACTGTTTAGCCAATACAACATTCATGCATATCTCACATAAACTTTCTAGATGCCTTCCATCTCTATCATGACATTATTGAGATTGTGCACTAATCCAATATGTCATCAAGGAAGCTTCATTCTAGATAAGTATCAATGGAGAGCACCATGAGATACTTACCCATCACATGCATATTAGTAGTATACAGTAATTAATGCAAACAATCTATCATGCATAACACATCAACTAAATATAATGAAATGTATAACAAAACAATATCATGAAGTGACGATTGAATACTTATGTTTTATTTGTTTCGTGGGTAAACTCCATCTCGATCATTCTGCTTCATCATCTTCTTCATTCATGACATCATCATTTCTTATTTAAATGATAAGAGGTTCTTCAAGAATTGAGTTCTTCACATTCCTCATCGCTTGAGGGGTCTTGTTTGAATGGTGAGAGCTTGATCTTCAATTGCTCCCATCTTCTTCTTCTCTTCTTATGAGTTGAGCTTCTTCTTCTTCCTGAATTCAACTGAAAGTAATCACTTCCTTCTGGCATAGATTCTTTGCATGAATGAATCCCATGATCCTGGGAGACCATTCAAGGTGGCTATCACCACTTTTTCATTCTCCGCTTCTTCTTCTACTACTTCAATATGTTCTCCATTCTGGATCTTCACATTCTTCAACTGTTTTCTTAAATCCATCTTCTGATTTATGTTCTTATCTTCAAATAGCTTGATCAAGGAATCAAACATATTCGGTGTCTTTAGGGACGACACTTGTGGTACAAGTTGATTCTTGATTGAATCAATAATGTTCTTCTTGGCCTTGATCAAGTTCTTCTTGTGTAAGGCTTTGAGCCTCATCTCCGTATGGAACTGGGGCTTCTCCACTCATGTAGGTGTCCAATTCATTTTCTTCAGAGAGATCAAATACTTCCATTCTTGGAATTTTTCAACTTCACCAAGCTTATCAACAAGCTGATGTGATATATCACTTTGAAATGAGAACCTCAAATTCAAATAGAAAAAGATTAGATTTTACCGATTTGAGGTGTCCGTCCTGCTTTCAGAGCTGGCTGATCTAGGGTTTGTCAAAGAAAAAATAATTTTCAAAACTTGGAATATTTTAGATATAATTGGATATAAATATAGATCTCTTCAAATGGAGTTGTCCAATGTACTCCTTTTCTGAAAACAGTGGAGGAAAGCTCTCGGAATAGGAATCCCTACTTTTCCAATTTCTTCTGCAGAAATGCCTGTCACGGCTTCTATTATATCTCCGAAATTGCATCTCCTATGTGTCCGAAATTTCTCACTAAGGTAACCTCGCATGTCCCTGATCCAAAACCATAGGTTTCATCAGAATTGGTTTCACCAATTGGGATTTATGATCATTTTACCAAGGTGACCTGTTTCATGACTGTTCAAAATAGCGAAGTTGTACAGCCTGCCACGTGTCACTGTTTCATCTTATGGTTCTAAAATGAGGACCATATTAATCAAAGTTCGTGATATTTCTGGAATATATTCAGGAATTTAATTTGGACCTCTTTATCCCATGCTATAGCAATTTTCCCCAGGTTTCTTGTTTAGGGATGAATTCTGGAGGAGGCTGGAACCCTAACTTTGATGGATCATATCTCCCAGAATATAGCGAATCGGACGCTGAAGTTTGGAAAAAGTGTACATCAGGAGTTTATCTTCAGCCTCAGAAATTTTAAGTTCCTGATCCTTTGCCAATATTGGTATATAGTGAATGTACCAAAACGTAGCAGTTTTAGTATTTAGGGTTTTTCTAGCTCAGGGTCAAACTAGGGTTTGACTTTGCCGGAGTTTCACCCAACCAAAAAGATTTATCCAGGTCTCTAAAATTTTATTTTGATGAGGAGATAAATCCTATTCCAGGCTCACTAAAAAATTCCTCTTCAGTAAGAAGCCCTAATTTCCCGCATGAAAAACTGAAAATGCTCGGAATCGAATTCCGCTTCGACAGAAAGATGCACCCTTCAATGGAGAGTCAGCCTAGCCTTCTTTTGCTGATTGATTGTGGAGAGAGAACCAAAAATTAAGAAGCCCTAGATTCTATATATTGTGAAAGCTGTCCTATTCAGGTTAGCTCTGATACCATGTTGAATTTTCATATGCTTAGCTAAGACATCAGTATATCATTTCATTTTTCATAACAAAAGCATATAGACAGGATCACTGAAAGAAACAGTATCACAAGAACAACATAGATTTATCCTGGGAAAAACCTAAAGGGAAAAACCCAGCAAAATATTCCTCAACATAGATGCCCCAAAAAGGTAAAAAGGTAAAACCAACAAAAAGATCAAAAACCTGATCCTCCTCCTTCTCCAGCTACTTCTCTCCTCCACAAGTGCGCTACTCAAGTGAGTGTGTGTGTTGCAAATGAGGAACACTACACCTCTATTTATATTCATCCATTCACTTAAGTTAACTCATCTATCATGTAGGCTCGAGTTAATCATGTAGGCTCGAGTTACGCATGTAGGCTCAAGTAACCACACTGGGGTGCTAATGACCCACCTTTACAATTAGAGGGGATTGCCTCATGACTCTTATTAGTTCTTTCGATTAGGAGCATCGGGGTACAAAGTAATACAAGTGGTTCTCCCGGTAGGACCATCAGGGACCACAAAGAAATACATATAGAATAGTTTTCGAAGTTACAATATTTCAACACAATCAGATCAAAGTATTACCTGAAGATCAAGAAAAGACTGCATTTATTACACCTTGGGGCACTTTTATGTATGCAAAGATGCCGTTTGGCTTAATGAATGTCGGAGCTACCTTTTAGCGAGCCATGGAAATTGCTTTCATGGGAGAAATTGGGAAATTTGTGGTAATTTATATGGATGGCGTCACAGTCTATTCAAAATCTGGCAGAGAACATATTCATCATCTAGAAAAAGTCTTCATGAAATGCAGGAAATTTGGTATATCATTGAACCCAAAGAAATCCAATTTTGCATTAGAAGAAGGAAAATTGTTGGGCCATATAATATCTAAAGATGGAATAAAAATTGATCCTGAAAGGGTAAGTGCAATTTTGAAGGTAGGAGAACCCAGGAGTAAAAAGGAGATACGGTCATTTTTGGGACAGGTGAATTTTTTAAGGAGGTTTATGCCTAGTTTTGCTGAAATCCTAATGAATATTACAAATATGCTGAAAAAAGGTCATGAAATAAAATGGAATGCAGAAGCTAGGAAGTCATTTTGGGAGATGAAACCAGCCATCTTAGATGCTCCTATGTTGGCGAGTCCAGATTTTGCCAAAGTTTTTTTAATATTTTCGTATGCTTCAGAGTATACCATTGCAGTTGTTTTATTACAGAAGAATGATGAGAACTTGGAGCAGCCCATAGCATTTTTTAGTAAAATGTTGAGGGATGGAGAATTGAAATATGACATCATGGAGAAATAGGCATATGCTTTATTCAAAGCATTGAAATATTTCAGAGTATACATTCTACACTCACATGTAATCGCACATGTTCCAACTGCTGCAGTGAAAGGAATTTTGACACAACCTAATCCAGAAGGCAGAAGGGAAAAATGGATAGGTACATTACTGGAGTACGACATAGAGATAAATCCTACTAAACTGGTTAAAGGACAAGGATTAGAAAAAATGATGACAAATTCAAATTGTGAGTCTTTACAAATTAATTTCTTATCTCACCAGTTTAATCAGTTGGATACAGAAGTGGAAGTAATGATTGATTTCATGGCGTCTCCATGGTATTCTGATATTGTTTATGTCCTTCAAAATTTACAAGAACTAGTAGGATTGAGTAAGTCAAGAGCAAGATCAATAAAATTGAAAGCCGCCAAGTTTTGTATTATAAATCAATATCTTTATTGGAAGGACCCTGGAGGTGTGTTATTAAACTGTCTTTTAGAGAATGAAGCTCAACATACATTCAAAGAATTTCATAAAGGAGATTGTGGAGGCCATCATTCTTGGAAGGTGACTGCAATTAAAATTCTAAGAGCAGGCTATTATTGGCCAACATTATTTTCAGATGTTTATAAAGAAACCAGCATGTGTCATCCGTGTCAAATTTTTTATGGTAAAAGAAAGGTACTTCGTCTTCCTTTAAATCCGATAACGATAGAAGGTCCTTTCCAACAGTGGGGTTTGGATTTCATTGGAGAAATAAACCCCAATTTGTCAGGACAACACAAATGGATTCTGATAGCCACGGATTATTTTACAAAATGGATTGAAGCGATTCCCACCAGGAAAGCCAATGAAACTGTAATCATGGATTTTCTTGAGGAAAATATATTGGCTAGATTTGGATGCCCCAAAAGAATAGTAATGGACAATGCGACTAATTTTAAATCCAATAAAATGATTGATTTTTGTCACAAATATCATATAAGTCTCAATCATTCGACTGCCTATTATCCGCAGGGAAATGGGTTAGCCGAATCTTCAAATAAAAGCCTAGTAAGGATAATCAGGAAGCTGTTGGAAGATAATAAAATATCATGGCATACCAAGCTCAAATATGCTCTATGGGATGACATGATTAGTACCAAAAGGGCAATTGGCATGTCTCCATTCCAATTGTTGTATGTAATTGAAGTTGTTTTTCCAGCGTCGTTAGGTGTTCCAGTTATGAGATATTTCCAAGAGCAACAAGAAGAACCAAATCACATGCAAAGGAGAATAAATCAGATTATTGAGCTGGAAGAGCGAAGGAATAAGACTTATGATAAGGTGCAATTACATCAGGAAAAAATAAAAAACACCTTTGACAGAAAGGTGAAAGAAGAGCAGTTTCAGATTGATGACTTGGTCTTGAAATGGGATGCTCCTAAAGAAGATAAACATGGAAAATTTGATCATATGTGGGTGGGTCCTTGTTATCACTCAAAAAGGGTTCACTACCTCATCTACCCCATTACATGGCTCATTTGTCCTTTTTCCCACCATATTTCCATCAAAAACCCATAAAACCATGCAAAAAGCCTCCAAAAGCCTTAAAGTGCCTCCAAAAGGCCATAAAACCCTCTTTTCCTCTAAAAATATCCAAAATTCCTCCAAAAAAGAAAAAAAGGAATAAAAATATATAATAATGAGGAAAATGAGGAAGAAACCCTAACCCTAAAAACTGCATGGTTTCCAACTATAAATAAGTGATGGAGACCCCTTATTCAATATCCACAATCACAAGTATCCTGCCTCTGCCAAAATTGCTCGTGAAACCATAGCTCACCATTGAAGCTACTTTCACCGTAAGAGCCCCCTTTTGGCCCATTTCCACCATTGGAGAAAAAGAAGAAGCAGCTTGAAGCTCGGAGCCACCGACATCGGACCAACGCAACGGACTTCACCAACCTCCACATTGGAGGTAACATCAATAAATATCATTATTTACTATTTACTGCTTTTGTTTTATGTTATTTACTTTGTACTATTTTTGCTCCATGAATGTTTAGATTAGCTTTTATTTCCGTTTAGCACTTTTAATTCATATATCATTTGAACTGCTACTAAGGAATCCATTGTCCTTAGTAGGTACTCATTCGTACAAGCTAGGTGTAAAACCCTAGCTATAGTTTTGGCGACTCCGCTGGCTTTTTTCTTTATTTTCTTTTCCGTTTTGTCCTTTCGGCTGTCGTTTTCGGCCGCCGTAAACCGTCGTTTTTTCTCTGTTTTCCGCGGTCCGACCGCGCCTTCTGTCCAGAACCCCGTGACTCGACCGCACCTGTGTTCTTCAAACCCGCGATCCGCCCGCACCTTTTCAGCCATTACACGCGACCCGACCGCGACTGTTGCCTTCAAACCTGCGGTCCGACCGCGCCTGTTCGCTACAAAAATTGCGTCCCAACCGTGACTGTTGCCTTCAAACCCGCGGTCCGACCGCACTTGTTCGCTAAAAAACCTGAGTCCCAACCATGACTGTTGCCTTCAAACCCGCAGTCCGACCACCACTGTTAGCTAAAAAACCTGTGACCTGTGCGTGACTTCTGCCTTTAAACCCGCGGTCCGACCGCGCGATTTCGCCCCATACCCGCGATCCGTGATTTGATTTTTTGCACTCGTTACCGCGCCGAAACCCAGTCACTTTGCTAACATATTTCCTGCACTTGCATAGCCATCTGTCCCACCTGCAGCCCTACAGCCTTTCTGTCCCATGTTTACAAAATTGTTTAAAATTTTTTTTAGCATTGTTTATTCCGAATTATTTCAGCATTGTTTATTCAGATAAATTTTGCATGGTATAAATTTTTTTTCAATTATATTGTTATTTCGGAAGTTGCCCCAGCACATCTCTTCTGGGTTCAGTTCATAACCTCACCAGCACACAATCTGTCACCTAAATCAAGTGAGACTTAAAAAATACTTAATTCAACCAACATTCCAACCCCACTTGGGGAACATAAAAGAATTTTTGTAGTTAGGTAGGATCAAGGGGATAGGCTTCCAATAACACCCCTTGGTTATTTACACTTGAGACATAGTTGTTGTCCTTTAGGGAACCAAAATCCCGTAGTATTTTTTGACACGGTCACAACCAGATTATCAGAAGGCCTCTCCCTTAGGAGGGTTGAAGTCGTGAGATTGGTTCCGGAGGTCTGAGTGGAATACCGAACTCCATTCAGTAACTGAAGGGCTACCTTTCGCAATTCTCGAAATATCCCTGTATATGGAATATTGCGGTTAAAGGACCAAGCGGCAGATTTACCTTTCTGGACGTGTCATGAACGGGGTATCTTAGTTGCCATACTTCTAGGTTTGAGTACCCGGTGTCCCTCCCGGTAGGGGGATAATTTAGCCATTTGAATTTTCTATTTATATTGTCTGACTTGGATTTCATCACCTTACAGAGGATATGCTTAGTTGAGTCATAATACCACTAGTTAGGTGTTTGCATGCTCCCTTACCTCCTTTTGGTCTAGCGAGTCCACCGTTTTTTATTTTTGTTTTAGGCAACCTGTTTTTTTGGTATTCTGACCATTTCTATTGTACTCCACCTATTGTAGCACACAGTTACAGTGGGTTTTTTGAGTTGTTGTTGGCCTGAGCGCCCCATTTGTTGAGCTCTCCTTCTGCACACTCGGTTGCATTAGATTTTTTTGAGCTGTTTTGCAGTGACCTCAACCCACACAGATTTGACATCATTTTATCACCATTGCTTCCTCGAGACATTCTCGGTGCCTCAGAGGCGAGCCCCCACAGCACGGATCACTTGATACCACTCACCGTAGATCTCGAGCCTTGTCACTTGACTCCACTCGTCAGCGGCATAGGACTCCGTCACCCGATTCTGACGCCCCTTATTTTACATCAGACTCGGAGCCTGAATCCGAGAACACCCTTTACACCGCCCCTACTAGCCCCATGGCTGGCGTGAATCCCACTCCCTTAATGGGAGGGACCGTTGGTGGCACATCCACCACGACACCCAGTACCTCACCTACTTTGGGTATGCCCTCCACGGGGGCCCCCTCTACTGTCCCCCTCACAGTACCGATTCCTGCAGCGGGAATACCGTTCCCCACTCCGTTAGTGACTCATACCACCCCTGGGGGTGCAGGTCCGTCATATACCACCATAGTTCCCCCACTTGGGGGCAGCCTCCTTCACATGACCCCCCCACTTGGGGGCATCGGCCCCAACTTGATCCAACCCACAACTGTGTCACACCCTTCATCGAGTTTTCCATACATGGCTAGCCTCAATCTACCTGACCTAGCCAGATTAACCAACGACCCCATCTGGCACACCCCTGCGTGGCCTCACATGCCCACCAAGCTCCCCTCGGACATCCCTAAGTTCGAGGGTAAGGCAGGTGAAGACCCACATAACCATATCATGTCCTTCCATCTATGGTGTTCCTCCAACTCCATAGTAGATGACTCCATTCGCCTCCGTTTATTACAGCGCACTTTCACTAGCTCTGCTGCCAAATGGTATATCGAGCTGCCCCATGGAACCCATGCCACCTTTACATCCCTGGCCTTGACCTTCCTACATTTCTTCCAGTTACTTGTCCTCTATGATGCAGGCATTGAGATCCTCCTATCTTGCCGGCAGAACACGACTACCCATATCACAGACCACATTCACGAATGGCGGCGACGCTGTAGCCTATGCAAAATCAAGTTAGATGACCGGATCTTCCTAGATTGGTTCCTCAAATCCCTCCTTCCGCTAATTGCTAAGGATGTGGCAGCCGAAATACCCCAGTCAGAAGAAGAGGCTATCCTTAAATCGCAGCAGTTCGATCTCATTTACGCCTAGTCGGGTTATCTTTATACCATCATACCTGACGCCCCTCACGGCGAGCCCTCCCAGCACGATGTGCCGGGGGCATCCCACGCTGCCGACGGCATCATTGGCCGTATCTCTTTGCAGCCTCAGCCATTTTCCATAGCCCATCCTACCCTTTGCCTTGAACCTTCGCGGACTATATTACAGTCCGGAGCAACCAACTCGTATGCCCAAATGCCACATCAACACCATTCCCATGGACCCTCATGTCTGCCTCAGTGTTTCGGTAATATGACTCCCGCTTACACCCCCCCAGTCGCACCTTAGCCCTACTATCATCAGCAGGCTACACCAGCTCTTGCGCCACCACAAGCCCAACCTCATTATTACCAGCCACAGCTAGCCCCTGCGGCAAACCCACAACCCGCTCCACAACACTACCAGCAACCCCCTCAAGTAGCTGAACCAGTGCAGCCTCCACCTCCATATTATCCACCACAGCCTGCTCCCACACCTGCGCAAACTCAGAATCCACCTACTACCCAAGGGCAGGTTTACGCCCAAGAAAACCCGTCCCTAAACCAGAACAACCAACGCAACCAGGGCCAACAAAACCACGGCAGAGGCCGCAATCGTGGGAACAACCAACAGACCGAGCAAGCTGGTCAACACCCTAATCCCCCCGCTAATAATAACGCGGCACCTACCAACCAAAACCCTGATCGCCCGCCTAAGCAGGCCAAAAACCCTAATTTGCGAACGAACTATCCTTGCTCTATTTGCGGGGTCTATGGCCACTACACACATTTTTGTCCACTTATGGAATGAGTCCAACAACTTTTGGCTGCTGATAGACTACACCAAGGACAGGAGGCTCCTCAAACACCACCCAACCCCCCACAACCTCAGCAGCCACCTTTGGTGCTACAAAACCCCTTACCAAACCAAGGCTTAGTGAACACTGAACCATTGGCTCCACCTCCAGCTAATGCGCCCATCCAACAAATCACTTACGCCACTCCTGATCAACCCGTATTTGACTCAGGTACCCACCATCTATTGATGATGTCCTCCGATGAGGTCAACCTCCAAACTCGACGGAACCAATATGGCTCCACCCCAGAAGCCCCTCCTGCCAATAACCCCGCTAACGCTCATCCCACTGATCAAGCGTTACGTATACCTCCACCTCCACTAGATGGAGCTCCCAAACCAGCCCGTTTCCCACTTCGCCGTATCAACAACAACCCCAATGCGTGGGCTGCGTCTAACTACAACATTGTCAATGATCTAGCCCAATCCCCCGCAGCCATGTCTGTGTTAGAAGTCTTGAAAAACCGCCCTTTGCAGCGTAAGACTTTACTCTCAGCCATTGGAGCTATCGATCCAAATGATTCGCAGTTAATGGCATTTGATTTGGACCAATCCGAACCCCGCCTGCCTTCCAATTTATCATTCCAAGTTTCTGTCTCCATTTGGAATTTTGTCATCCATCGATGCATTATTGATGAAGGTGCCTCTACATGTGTCATGCCCATCTCCATCTGGCAGAAAATGGGATCCCACCCTCTCCAACAGTCCTCTACTGCGTTGCAAGCCTATGATGGCCGTTCAGCTCAACCACAAGGCCTATTGACCAATGTCCCCCTCCAGCTGGCTGGAAAAACCATCCTAATCAACATTGAGGTTATCAATGCCCAGCTTGATTACAACCTTTTACTTGGCCGCAGCTACATGTATGCCATGCGGGCAGTCGCTTCTACCGTTTTTCGTATCATGATGTTCCGCCATGAGGGACGCGTGGTCACGGTTGACCAACTTACTTACCACGATCCCAATGCCCCTGCGGCGCCCGAAAATGTTCTCCCCATGGTGGAACAACCTATCTCGGGTGCCACCAACACAGTCGTTTCTTCTATAGGGCCCATACTCCCCATGGTTGAAAAAACTATTCCGGATGCCACCACCTCATTCGTGTCTTCAGTGGGTCCCGGAGTTTACTCAGATGCGCCAATGACCTCGACTTTCCCATCTATTCCACCCCCGTCTCCTACCACCGAAGTATCCGATCTATGTACCCTGTCCCACATCACGCGGACTCCTACTAATCAAACACCTTTGTTGCCTAAACCCCCTTTGGTACCTAGTCACATTGGTGCTACACCCATTCATACCATTCCTTTCCTCTTCCCTCCGTCAGGAGTGGCTAGCGCCCTGGTCATGGCTACCCTCAATCTCCCTTGTTTAACCTTAGGATTACCCGTTTGGTATCTTTCACCTCCCGTCAGTCCCCCGACACCAGATGTCGTCCTGCAACCAGTGCAACCCATTGTCACTACTAATCAACCACCTCCCGGTGTTGCTACCCCATCATCCTCCGCGAAACCCCCCCCTCTTCTTCCCACACCCACTCGGGGTAGATGCCCCCAACCTTACACCGCTGTCCCACCCGCCAAGACAGTAAAAAACCCCCCTGTGTTTCGTGCTCCTCCCAAATGCGTGATATGCGATGAGTTGGGCCATCCGACTCACCTATGTCCTCAGTTACCAGCATTAAAGGAGTACATGCGAATGCTCGACGACGACCCCACCATCCCGGTTGTCCATCTAGATCCAAACCCTACGCCTCGCGACAAATCCCTGCGCACTAACCACTCCTGTGCCTTATGCGATGTTTACGGGCATTACTCCCATCACTGTCCCAATCTCCCCCAGTACAGGCTAGCTCTCTTTGATATGAACAATCCGGAACTTGAGACGGCACCACTCATTATTGAGGAAATCCATTCCCCGATCTCTTCCCCTTCCGACGAGGTTAATACCACTCTCTTTGAGATAAACAATCTGGATCTCGAGATGGCCCGCCTCACCATTAAGGAAATCCATTTCCCGGTCTCTCCCCCTTCTGGAAAGGTCAATTCCATTCTTTTTGAGATGAACCATTTAGATCTTGCAAAGCCATCACCCACCATTGTGGAGATCCACCCCCCAGACTCTCCCTCTTCCGAAGAGATTAATACCATATATATGATCTCTTCTGTCACTCCACCCCAGTCAATTGATTTGACGACCCAAACATTCCGTACGGATGAGGAAATTCTCGAAGCTCTCACTGTCCCGAATTATCCTTGGGATGACATGCACCATCGTTCCTACTTCCTCCCAGATGCATCTTCCTCTAACACTGCTACCCAATTTCCAGTCGAGTCCAAAGACTTCCTTCCCCCCAAGGTCGACTGGTTCAAAGACCCTATTTCTGCTCCTGACGCCTTCGAAGAGGGTAACATGGCCAACATCTCACCTTCCATCAAAATTGATATCGCTGCCCCCGGCGGCACCCCCGAACTCATCGCTTTAGGAGCATCTTGCACTGCGCAAGAGGTTGAGGAATACAAAACACTATTCAAAGAATTCCGTGATGTCTTTGCCTGGTCCTATACCGAAATGCCTGGTCTTGACCCTACCATTATAGAGCACCACATTGACACATGGCCCGACGTACCCCCCGTTCGTCAGAAACAGCGTCCTATTCATCCCTCAAAACTCCCCGCTGTCAAAGCAGAGATTGAGAAGCTTCGTACGGCAGGATTCATTTATCCTATTGCCTATACCTGGGTTTCAAACCCTGTTCCTGTCAACAAGAAACAAGGCACCATTCGAGTATGCACTGACTTCAGAGATTTAAACCGTGCCTATCCCAAAGACAATTTCCCCACGCCATTCATTGACCAGCTCAATGATGCGTGTGCGGGGCACGAAGTCCTCTCGTTCATGGACGGTTTTTCCGGATACAATCAGATCCAAATCCGAAAGGAAGACCAGTACAAAACCGCTTTTACTACCCCATGGGGCACTTTTTCCTATCGCGTCATGCCTTTCGGCCTAAAAAATGCTGGTGCCACATTCCAGCGGGCCATGACCTATTGTTTTCATGATTTGGTCCATATCCTGCTCATCTACCTTGATGACCTTACAGCTCATTCCCGAAAATGATCAGACCACCTTGATGACCTTCGGCAAGTTTTTCTGCGTTGTCACAAATATCATGTCTGCTTGAACCCACACAAGTGTGTTTTTTGCGTTCCGGTAGGCCGATTGTTAGGTTTCATCATTTCCCAGAAAGGAATTACTGTTGATCCCTAGAAAGTCCAAGCCATCTTAGACCTTGCTTCTCCTCGAATGCTCCGACAACTCCAAAGTCTGCAAGGGCGATCCAATTTTCTTCGACGCTTCGTTCCTGATTACGCCACAACCGTCCACGGTTTCTTGCGCCTACTACGTACCCACGTACCCTTTATCTGGGACGCGCAAGCAGAAGCTGCATTCGAAGACCTCAAGAAAGCTCTCACACAAGCCCCCTTAATCTCCCCTCCGGATTTCTCTCAAGATTTCATCCTCTACGTCTCGGCATCTGAACATGCTGTGTCCGGAGTCTTGGTTCAAGAAGACACCTCACGCCAAGAGCATGTCATTTACTACGTCAGCCAGACCTTGTCTGGCCCACCCTTACGCTGCCCATATGAGGAGAGACTAGCCTTAGCTGTGGTCTTTTCCATCCAAAAATTGAGACACTACATTTTACTTAGCCATACCACAGTTGTCGCCGATTCTAACCCCATGGTATATCTCTTAAACCGGCGTCTCTTGCAAGGTCATGTGGTTAAATGGATCATTATCCTCCAGGAATATGACCTCACATTCCGAACACCTAAGAGCACTAAAGCCCTTACACTTGCCCAACTCATCACTGATCTCCCCTCCTTCATCCCGGCCCCACCTATCTCCGAGGAGTTACCCGATAATCACTTGTTCACCATCTCGTCCGAAGACCGGTGGTACGGTGATATCTTGTTATACCTGCGAACGCAAAAGTTTCGACCCACCGTCACTCGTAATGGACGTCGTTGTATCCTTCATCAAGCCTCTCGCTACCTCCTCATCGGAGATGTCCTTTACCGGTGAGGAATCGACACGATTCTTTGTCGTTGCCTTACACACGAGGAAGCTGAACAGGTCCTTAATGATTGTCATAGCGGGGCCTGCGGCGGTCATTTCTCAGGGATGGCCACTGCCCAAAATTTCATCCGCGCCGGATACTTCTGGCCTACACTTTTCACTGACTGCATCACTGCGATCAAGTATTGCCATAACTGCCAACTTTTTGCCCCCAAATCCCGGACACCACCTGCTCCGTTACACCTAGTCGTCACCATTGGTCCCTTTTGTAAGTGGGCCATCGACTTTATGGAGTGTAGACCTACATCTGCGAATGGCCATAAGTACATCGTTGTCGCCGTCGATTACTTCACCAAATGGGTGGAAGCCATGCCCACCTTAAACTGCACCGCTGAGACTGTTGCCCGTTTCTTTTTCAACCATGTCATCACTCGATTCGGGGTCCCTAAACAGTTGGTCTCAGACCATGGATCACACTTTGAAGACTTCGTGTGGCGTGAGTTATCCACCTTCCTTAAGTTTCAACACCAGTTCTCCTCGGCTTACTACCCTCAAGGGAATGGTCAAGTCGAAGCTGTTAACAAAATCCTCAAAACCATACTCCAACGTACTATTGATCGGCATATATCCAATTGGCACCATATGTTATTCCCTGCCTTATGGGATTACCGTACCTCCACCAAAACCGCCACTGGTTTTACCCCATTTCATTTAGTTCACGGTGTCGAGTCTGTCCTCCCCATCGAGTGTCAGATACCTGCCTTACACATCGTCGTTGAGCTTCTACCCGATACCTCCCCCCTTGAGCACCGTCTGTTATCCCTCAAACAAGCCGATGAAGATCGTCGTGCCACCCTCCAGAACATCGAGGCTGCCAAAATCCGCTCCCAAGCCAGTTATGACAAACATGTTCACCCCCGAACTTTCCACGAGGGGGACCTTGTCCTCGCCTATGACCAAGCCAACGACAAAAAAGGTAAAGGAAAGTTCGAATCCATGTGGCAAGGCCCTTACATTGTGCAGACTTGCCTCGGCAAGGGGGCATACGTGTTAGCTAACTCTGAAGGCCAACCTTTACGCAACCCCCGCAATGGGTTGTACCTCAAACTTTTTTACCCATAACTGAAGCCGCGACCTCATTGGTCCGCATTGTACAGTTTGCTCTCCGTTTTTGTTTTTTACCTTTTTTACCATAATCTAACATTCCTCGTCTTTGCATGCCCACAGATGGACCATCTTCCACCTCGTTACATTGGCTACGCTGATGGGGCAAGCCGCTGGTCTCCCAATTTGGCTTCTGCCACATGGATCTTGTATTCCCCTTCCAACGAACTGATTCACCTTGACGGAACATGTATAGGCGCTGCTACCAATAACCAGGGAGAGTACGATGCTGTGACCGGTCTCCTGACTGCTGCCCTCCAGATGGGCATACGTCACCTTCAGGTATTCTTAGACTCCCAGCTACTTGTCTCCCAGCTCAACAACTGCTACCAGGTGCGCGATCCTTGCCTCTTTAGAAAATTCCTGCGTACAAAACAACTT
This sequence comes from Pseudotsuga menziesii, assembly GCA_001517045.1. Classification (NCBI taxonomy): domain Eukaryota; kingdom Viridiplantae; phylum Streptophyta; class Pinopsida; order Pinales; family Pinaceae; genus Pseudotsuga; species Pseudotsuga menziesii. The sequence goes on from LPNX010912743.1 coordinate 114,242, forward strand.
AACCGATAGTTTGAATCCATCACATTCACGCATGTCCCCAGAGCTCAAAATAGTGTCGCAGATCAAATGGCCAATAACATCCTAGATTGGCATATCAATCACACCATATAAACATCTTCATCATGCATCATAGCATCTCATCCAACCATATAGAAAACCAAAAAGATTGCATTGCATCAACATTTGCCTCCATATAAATACACCATAAAACTACATTTGCATCCATTGGGGCATCCACGTGCCTAAAACATACATAGATCATGTCACATCAAATTAAAATACACAAGGGGCATCCACGTTCCTAACATCCTAGACTACTTGCATCCACGTGCAAAACAAACATATCAAAACATCATAAAGCGCATCCACATGCGTACCAAGGATAGAACATCATAAAAGTGCATCCACGTGCATAAATATATACATATCCAAAAAAAAAAATATACATGTTACATGACTATACATGTCCTGAGTACCCATGTGCTCAGCTATACAAAAAATGCATATACATCCATCAAGCCTCATATACTACAAGCCGTAGCTACAACAAAAATCGAGGAGAGTCCCCTGCTCTCCCTAATGGGAATCATACCCTGGATCACTATCGGTGTCAGTAGCCTTGGACTCCTCCCCTTGCTCCTCCACCGGTGAGTCCTCATCTCGCCTGGGCCCCTGAGCCCGTGCCTGGTCCGCCAATAGAGCTACACGGATCGCAATCGCTCTAAAGTCGTGTGGCGCCTCCAAGCAATCCCGGATCACAACAGGATCTAAGTCTCGCCACCCCCGCTCAGTCACTCCCTCCAGTAGCTGCTCTAACAACACCCGTAAGGCCTGCAGTGTCCCCTCAGGGTCTGGGCGACGACCTGCCCCCCGCCCAGGCAAAGCTGGAATGGCCGCAACTCCTCTACGGGGCACATGATCTGGCGGCGGCCTCGGAGCCACATCTGCAAACATCCAGTTGTCAGTCACCATATATCAACCATATATCATATATAACATAAAAACTGGATAATACAATTAAATCATACATACCATCCGGACCCCATGCCTGTCCTAGTGGCCGTGGCACATCTGGATCCCCTGTGAAGTCCATGTCTCTGTAGGGATAATCCTCCAGTGCCAGCGGTAGCTGGAGCCACTGCATATACAGCTCCCGAGTAAAATAACGCCCAACGTCCCCGCCGCCATGACGACGCATCATCTCTCCCCACCGTATCATCCGAGGCTCCCTCAAGCCTCCCTCTCTGACCGGCACCCGCGGCCGCAGTGTGGGGACCCTCTCCATGAAGAATGCAACTAGAAAAGAACCAAAACAGAAGCCCTTTCCAGCTTCCTTCACTGCGGTTAGCTGTCGCTGCACGCAGGTCAGGAAAATCTGGCCCCACGCAAAGTAAGTCCCAGCTAGTAATCGCTCTATGATCTGTATCTGACCCCCAGACACCTTCTCAGGTGACTGGGATCCCAAAATACGTACCACACAGGCTGCCATCGCACGTACTGCTGGCTCCCGTAAGTCCTGAATCCGGAGTGCATTCCTATGCACCCTCGCGTCTGCCCTGCAGAACCGCACTTCCAAGTCATCTATATCCAGATCCGCGGAGACCCGCGGCTGTGTATCAGCTACCCTCCCCAGGCAGGGTAACCCCGTCAAGAAATAAACATCAACCAGGGTGAGGTCCACCCTCTCTCCCTGCACCCGAAACGCCTGTGTCTCAGGCTCCCAGAAATCAATCAAGCGGTTCAGCAGTAACCCTGCTGACCGTATCATCGGGATCTCAGCGAACTTCAGCAGTCCGAAGAGCCCCAACATGGACCGCACTCGCCGGTCCTCTCGGATAGCAGTCACTAGGTCCTCTGGCATCTCTCTCTCCCACCATATCACCCGTGGCATCTTGCAAATCACACAAAGAAGTTTTATTAGGCTCATGTCCAAATAACAGACCTGCCCCTCATCCATAACCCAGAACAGCCGCGGTCCCAACCGCGGCTGTCAAGCCCGACAGTCGCGGTCCAGACCGCGGCTGTCCTGGTCAAAACTCGCGGTCGGAGACCACGGTTATGACCACTAAACCCGCGGTCTACCCCTGTGGACCGTACAACATCCTCCCCTAAGGGCCCACCAACCCTCCCAACCCAAAAAACAAAACAGGTGTAAGTTTAACAGAATACCTGGCTCTCCCGAATATCGAATCCGCCGGTCGGATCGTCCAAAAAATCGCACGTCAGCTCTAGTTCACTCCGATCACAAATCAACCTCGAATAGTACAAATGACGTGTCATGTTGGGCCCACTTACTATTTATAATCCGTTGACTTTGTTTTTTTTTTTACTATTCCGGACCCATACGGAGTCCGTTGTCCGAACCATTTCCACCATTGGAATCAGCACGATGAGATCATCCCAACGATCACCTCGTTGCATCTTTTTGACTACATCATTTTTTGCCCATTTTTTAGACACCAATAGTTTCCTCGATTTGCGTGCCACTTGGGCCGCTCTCCGTTTTTAACACTTTTTATATCACCGGATTCATTTTTCCGAGCTCGTGATGATGCTTGAGATCGTTTCTCACTCTCACTTGGTACAATTACAACAGTGCGTCCCTACACCTTGCCGCATCAATTTGCGCGCCACATCGGCCGTCATCAGATTATTTCACACTTTTACATGAGCCATCCACTCCTGTCATACTGCAAATATTTCGTTATTTTTCCACCATTCATTCACCCCGCAAGAAGGCCCACCAGTTTTCACCCGCCACCCTCCGTCCTGGTCATTATAAATGTTCCTTGATCGAACACTTCCTCCTTGCCTGGCCATTAATTCAGAGTCTTCTTCTTTGCTTTCAGACTCCTTAAAATTGAAAGCAACCACGAGCAAGAACTGTCATGGGCTCGTAAAATCCACATGACAGTACCATTCGACTACTTCAAAGTCTTCTTATTTGCTTTCAGACTCTTTAAAATTGAAAGCAACCACGAGCATGAACTGTCCTAGGCTCGTAAAATCCACATGACAGTACCATTTTATATCCACACTTCTTCTCGTTCACTAACCCATGAAGAAGTCCCCCCGCGCCCCTTGGCGCTATGATCGATCATCTCGGCAGCACCACCACTAAGGTCGCCTTTGTTCAGAGTATTCTGCAGTATCCTACCATCACAGCTTGAGTCTCCCTCAGCCCATTCACCCTCAGATCACGTACAGCTATGATCCCTTTACCATCAGTTAGTCTCAAATGCTGCCCGATCATCCCCGCCATCATACTCTGAACAAAGGAAGTTTGAGTCCACCCACTCTACTTGCCCAGTTATTTACCCCAGTTTATCAGCCCTGCCATCAGTACTATCACATTTCGATTTTTTACCTCGCGCTCCTGTCAAGGAAACATCATTTCCTTGATAGTTGCAGGTCTCCCTCTGTCGACGACAGCCCCTCTATTCCAGAGGATAGACCTAGAGGCCCCTGCGCCTTGGACCCATCACCATCTGTGGTGAGTGCCTACGAACCATTTTGAGAGGAATCATCATTGCCTCTCCGAATAGTTGTTTCGCACATGATCGACTTCAGCACCTAAATCGCATCGTTGAGAATTGCGTAGGATGAATATCCATTCCATTATTTGTCGAAGACCCCGGATTTCCCCCGACTCTAGCACATTGGTGAGTCACTTTGGAACGACCAGTTATATGTTCCCGTGGATGTCCGGGTTGCGTTGGCGATTGTATTCGGAATCCATTCAGTTCTATGCTTCTTTGAGTACCCAGTTCAGTTCCAGATCAGTGTACCATTACGAGTGTGACCCTTGTCACTCTGCTCCAGCAGCGCATCAGTTCCTTCAGAACCACATTCAGTAGCACTGCTGCCATTCCAATGTATCAGTTTTTCAGCTCAGACATGGTCAGCTCAGCAGTATGTTCCAGATTTGTGTCCCCTCTGGACACTTATGATATACATAATGGTTTTCTATGTATCCTACAGGTTCCTCCTTTCGGGCCTCACAGTCACTTTTATGTATCTTGATACGAGCATGGGTATGCCCGCCTCGTCCATATATTGAGATTCTTCCTCATTCAGTATTTGAGGACATGTATATGTTAAAATCCCCATATTTTGGACCTCATTGTTATTACTATGCTATATCCTGATACGAGCATGGGGATGCCCGCCTCGTTCAGATGATCAGATAATTCCTCATCCATTATTGAGGTTATATACTTTTCAGTCCTTGCAGGTGGTTCGAGATCGGTGTTCCGGATTTCAGCTGGTTCTTTCTCTTCTCCACACCCTAGGAAAACCAAATATGACTTATGATGTCCATCGGCCATACGATGAGCTCCTGCCCTCGCACATCAGGGGGCAATCTGTTATCACCCAAAAAGGGTTCACTACCTCATCTACCCCATTACATGGCTCATTTGTCCTTTTTCCCACCATATTTCCATCAAAAACCCATAAACCCATGCAAAAAGCCTCCAAAAGGCTTAAAGTGCCTCCAAAAGGCCATAAAACCCTCTTTTCCTCTAAAAATATCCAAAATTGCTCCAAAAAAGCAAAAAAGGAATAAAAATATAAAATAATGAGGAAAATGAGGAAGAAACCCTAACCCTAAAAACTGCATGGTTTCCAACTATAAATAAGTGATGGAGACCCCTTATTCAATATCCACAATCACAAGTATCCTGCCTCTGCCAAAATTGCTCGTGAAACCATAGCTCACCATTGAAGCTACTTTCACCATAAGAGCCCCCTTTTGGCCCATTTCCACCATTGGAGAAAAAGAAGAAGCAGCTTGAAGCTCGGAGCCACCGACATCGGACCAACGCAACGGACTTCACCAACCTCCACATTGGAGGTAACATCAATAAAGATCATTATTTACTATTTACTGCTTTTGTTTTATGTTATTTACTTTCTACTATTTTTGCTCCATGAATGTTTAGATTAGCTTTTATTTCCATTTAGCACTTTTAATTCATATATCATTTGAACTGCTACTAAGGAATCCATTGTCCTTAGTAGGTACTCATTCGTACAAGCTAGGTGTAAAACCCTAGCTACAGTCCTTATGTTATTGCTGGATATAGAGGACAAAATGCATTTCTTTTGGAACATCTAAATGGGGTTTCGATGGATAGTAACCCTGTTAATGGGATATTTCTGAAACACTACTTATCCTAAGGAGGAGGTTAAAACTTGTATTATAGGCTATAAATATTTATTTTTCTTTAAAAATAAGTACAGATGGTAGGCCAAATGTTTTTGAAGCTCGCAGTGAAATCCCGAAGATTCAAGAGGCATGCCATTCCTTTTTATTACAAATATTTAAAAAAAAGACATTTTTTTTCGGAAATTATTATGAAAGATTAAAGACAGGCACCTAGTCTACGGGTTCTTTGATACCTCACAGGGAGGATATCATCCCCAGATGGAGCCAGTTGTTAACAACCTCTAGCTAGCAGAGGGTCAAAGGGAGCATGGTAAAGAGAAATGATAGTTGCTTGAAACTTTGGTTAAATATAATAGTGTGAATGTATGATAAAGGGTGCATAAAAAATGAAATTATCACATGATCGGATGGTGTAGAACGAGGAAGTGAAGATCGATGGCTTATAATATATCCGCTTTATGAAGATATGCGGAAGATAAGGGCATACGAAGATAGTTAAAAAGATGCAGAGATCAACGGTCATAAAGCTAGGTCAGCAAAATCTACCATCAATAAGAAGTCCGCTCTGTAAACTTGCATGTTAATTAAAATAAAAGGGATTAGCGGAATCAGTACGTGTAAGCTTATCCAACGGCTGGAAAATAAAGTGAAGATGCATCGACAGTCATCATCAGATCTGAAGGATAGATTTGCATGATGGTTGGAGTAGAAAAGCGGTAGTGGAATTGAAACCATGGTACACGTGGCAGTTTGTGGTACATTCCGCGGGGAAAAATGGTTTGAGGGAAACCACTAAAGGGATTCTCCGGAATGGACTTCTATATAAAGTGGAGTTGACTAGTTTGAGGAATTATTTTTTATTATGCCGGGACGAATGAAAAGGAATTCCCACCACCCTTTCACAGTCAACCTCAATTATATGCGGTTACAGTAGCAGGTAAGTTTCAAATACTCGAGCTTTATCTGCAGAATTACCGTTGCTTTTCTATATTATGGATAAATGAGAAAGGTTTACAAGGGTTTAACCGAATTCTGGATGAAAGAGAAGAATGCCTGGTTGATAGAGATAGAGGATTATATGACCCATTCCTGTCTGTGGGAAGTGTATCTGTTATTAAAGAAAGATTATGGCGATATAATTTGGAGGGAAATGACATTTTAAATGCTTGTAAGTCGTTTCTGTATCATTTTGCCATTGAATAGACCCTACACTTCCCTGAGTTTGCCGAGTGGTGTGCAGTTAATTATTCATCTTATAGTTATTGTAAGCCGTTCTACATCTAGGATATTATGTAAAATTGATGCAAAGGCTATCCGTGAAATCCTGAATTTACCCAATAATTACCCCGATAGTCGTGAGTCTGTAAATGAGTCTATTTTAGCTGAAGTGTATAGAAATTGCGAAACTGAAGTTCGATGTAAATTCTTGTCTAGCATTCATAATGAAGGTTAGTCACTGGAAGGTCTCTTTTCGCCATATTGTGTCTATATCTTCAGGGAGGAAGTTCAATTGGTTCTGTATTTGGCTTGTCAGGTCTTAGGTCTAGACGATGACTGTCATGTTATTGAAGTTATTTTGGGTTTCTTATTAAAAATGAGTTCAATTAGTCCTGAGTCTGAGTCTCAGTCGGTTCATGTCTTCAGTTTGGATGAATATCTAGCAGAAGCTATCCATATCCAATCGGATGAGTTTTCAAAGGTCATGTTTTTCAAGTTTCAATCATATTTGTTGAACATGTTATTATGTTCGAATGTAACTGAATTGAGATTCTTGAGTACCATGTTCTCTTCATATTTTCCTAAGCAAATCAGTATGTACGAATTTGTAAACTCCATTATGTCAGAAATATATAGGCTATTGTTTGATGAAGTGTTACGCAGAGTATTGCAAGAAATGAAGAGTATGATGAAATTCTCACCTAAGGATAGGATTGGAGATTGGTTCTTGTATAAGGACTTTACAGTTTTGAGAATATATGGTTTCACTAGAGAGCCTTATAGGCTGCCTTCTTTCCTTACCCCCTGTACTTTTGCATTGGAATACATGAGACAGAGATTACTTGCTGAAGAGGAACATTTCGGTTCTTTCAAGAAATATTCCAATATCAAGTTCCCTCTTAAGGTTGCTTCCTTTATTTTTAAAAGCAAGGGTGCCCTGGTGTCTGTAGAGAAATTATTGGAAAGCGTGGATTTTCAAAGGGAACAAAGGATCAATTATGATGCTTATCATATAATTTATCTAAGAAAACAATCAAATAAAAATAAGCCATTTGACCATCAAGTTGTTGAAGGTCTGAATGAAGTAGCCAATTTGTTTTACTTTGTGGAAATTCCAGGATCCGATGAGAATACCGGTAGTGGATTAGTTGTAGTGTCTCAAATGCTAGATAGTTCTAATATTTTGATTAAAAGAAGTCTTTCTGAAATTGAAAGTACGGAAATAGATGAGGATAGTTCACATAAGAGGGCCAAATTGTCTCAAAATGATAAAATTTCAAGCAAAATAATTTCGGATGAATTGAAAAGAGTTGCTTTGGTTCCTAAGAAATCTGTACAGGTGATTCAATTTTCCTGTGAAAGTGTAAATAATGTAGAATCAGGTCCAGTTTTTAAATCTAAAGAAGAATTCATGACTTGCTATATGGAAAAGCAAAGACAGTCCCTATAGGAAACCAGGAATCTATTCCCAGGAATGTGAAGTTTGAATAATCCGAAGAATTCCTTGATTTCTACTTGGGACGTAGAAAGAAATACTTTAAAACTGGCCATGGTAAGTGATAAGAAAGTGTCAGAAATGGAAGTGAGATTAGACAAAATCAGTGTACCAGATAAAATATAGTTACATAAACAAACGGGAGATATTATTTATTCATATTTATTGCATGTTATGGTAAAAATTAACAAGTTACACGTTTTTGTTGACAAATTAGAGGTCCAATTAAAACATGAGAAGGTTTAGAACAAGGCTAATTCCATTCAAATAAAAAAATTACAAGAAGATAGCGTAAGCTCAGGGAATGAAATAGGTAACACCCAGGACATCAGAATACTTTTAGAAAAAAAGGACAATGCCCTCCAGGTACTCAAGAAGAAGCTGAAAATCCTGAGTATAGAACATGTTCAATCATCAGAGCTATTAGCATTACAAGAGGAGAAGGACAAGACTCATCAAGGGATGATGGAGTACAAAGGAAAGACTGTGAAATTGCAAGAAGAAAAGGATAAGTGGGAAATGGAATGGAATGATTTAATAGCACAAATTTCGCGGCTGACAAAGGACCAAAATGAAGAAAAAGAAATTAAGGAGGAACTAATGAGCCAGACTCTCACTGATGAATATTTGACTATTGTAAATATTGAAAAAAATTTAAATGATTTTTCTGCTGATGACTTACTAGTGCCCATGTCCCAAGTTAGCATGAAGGATGTAGAGATAAGAGAGTTAAAGGAGGAAAATGAGAAAATCAAATCTGAGCTAGCCAAAATGACTAAAAGCAAGAATAAGATATTACAGGATAAAAGTCAATTACAAAAGAAGCTTAATGAATTAAAAGAAAGGAACACAGGAAAGGGTCCTCTCCAGGGAGCTAAAAACATAATATGGGATATGTTGTCTGTGGAAATTACTAAGTTCAGGAATTATTTGAACTTCATTGATGATCAAAGTATATTGGTTAATTTAGCCAATCAAAGACTAAAACTAGTAAATGAGACCATGGAGAGGAAGCCCCATGGAACATCTTAGAATGCATTGAATTTCTTAAATTCATTAACATATAAAAAATTACAAGATATAGGAGTCAAATACAGAATGGAAATGGTACTGTGGTCAAAAAGGTTTATTCATAAACATCATCTTATGAAGATAGTACGAGATAAGGATGATGAAATGACCTGACGTATTAATGATTTCAGGCATGCTTTTAAAAAATTATTTGAAGATGGCCTTCCTTCCTTTTGGGATGAGGAGGGACGACTATTTTCTCAAGAACATTATCACAGCCTGCTGGTGCAAAGTTGTATGGATCACTCTAGATTTGATTATTTGGTAAAGGGGCTGATGGGAAAAGTCACCGTAGATAAGTTAACAGAAGATTTTGAGATATTGCAGAAATTTCTGATTGTCAGAGGAGGGTTTCCTACTGTGTCTTATGAATCCTATATGGATATGGAGGTGTCTATTCGAGAAATGATTGAGTATGATATCCCAAGCACGGAACAATGGAAAGCCATGGAAAGATTTGGAAAAACAAAGTATATTCTTCATCCATGAAAACAGGTGTTGCGTGCTATGGTGCTGATGGTTTGGGCCTTGTTACCGAGTTGATTTTAATTTAATGATCTACTAGGATCAAAGAAAGTAGTTTATTCCTAGTTGTTAGGAATATAGTTACAAATACTTTGATTAAGCAAGTTATTCAGTTATAAATCTTCTTGGAAGAAGAAATCATTTTATGTATATATTTACATTTACTTTATGTAATGGGGGTTGGAACCCATATTGTTGATGAATGTTTTTTGAAGACATATATTTTTGAATAACAAAGCTGAATGCGTGTGGGTTATCAGAGATTCTTGTGCTACTTACATTACAGTTTGTATTTCCTCTCCTTTGTGATCGTTTTTCCAGTGTTACATTCCATTTTGTTTTCTTCGTATTTGAAACGTAGTATTGAATGGTTAGAATTCATATTGGTTATGCTCTAATCATTGTTTCATATATTTTATAAATTTTTCTGCTAAAGTTAATATAGAATTCATCTTCTGATTCTCTGTATTGATGGACTGTTCATTATTTCTTTTGTTCCACCTGAACTAAATGAACAACTGTGATTGAGTGGTTATCTTGCCTTTGATAAAATCTCACGCATATGATTTTGTGATATATTTATGTATGTGTGACTCCATTTCCCAATGATTATGTGTATCGTTTCAACCACCTGTATAATTTTCCAGTGTTGATTTATATCAGGCCTTGTTAAATCTTTATTTGAGAGATCCCTCTCTGGAAAGGAAAGCCAGTTCCTTTCTGAAGTGGTTTTTGCTGTTACCTTTGGAATTTACCTTTGCAACCTGGGTACATTCTGAGTGTTAACACCTGCAAAACTCATCTATGAAAGTGAGTGTATATTTGGCTTGACTCATGGACATATGAAGGAATGGACCAGCAATGTCACTATGGATCAATTCAAGGGGTGCAGAGGTTCTCTCATGACTACTCTCTCATACTCATGCTCTGGATGTCTACCTAGGATACAACCTTGACAGACTCCTTTATAAAACTTGATATTTGGTAACCCTATGACATATTTTTGTCACTCAAATAAGAAAGATACTTTTAGTTAAGATGGAAAAATATTTCATGGCAAATATTTCTTTCTTCATTAGCATGAGTAAGAAGAGGAGAGGGGTTTGAGTAGGGTAGAAAATGGGAAAACTTGTATACCTTTGAAGTGTGATAAACAACACCTTTTGCTATGACTTTACCATTTGAAATTTCAGTGATTTCAACTTCATTGGGGGAGAAGATGGATTTCTTTGGAGAACCAGTGTGAGTCATCTGATACACTGACAAGAAATTAAAGGCAAGACTTGGAACATACAACACATTATTTAAATTACCATGGTCAAGATAAATCCTACCCTTTCACATACTGTCAGTCAAAGAGTTATCTCCCAAAACTATTGGTGGACCTTTCGACATGTCAAGAGAGGAAATTATCTCCCTTGTCGAAACCATATCTATACAAGCTCTAGAATCAATGATGAAGCTAGGTGAGCTTGAGGTTCCAGCAACCAATGCATGTACTCTCTCCTTGTCTTCTGAATTTGATCCTCCTTCCCTCTTCTTTGAGAAATCAGGAAGGGAGATGTTTTTCTTCTCTAGGAGTTGGTGTTGGAGACATTTACCATCATACACACTCTTTTTGGTCAAATTGGCCTAGTTAAACCACTATCCTAAGTATAATTGACATTAGTGGAGCATTAATTTCCATCATCCAGTCACACCCACGCCTACCTACAGTCAAGGAGGCTAATTGGAGCACTCCGAGGGTGATCTGAGTGATATTAATGCACCTAATTGCTAACTAGTGGTTACAATCAGTTCAACCTATCCAACCAGTCAGTTAAGGCACCTCCTCTCATTAAATATATTATTTGATTATTATTTAATATTATTTAATGATATGGAGTCAACAGGGGCACCTCCACCAACTTCTGATGATCAGTTCAGCTTCAGTTAACCTCATCGGGGTTCATTGAAGTCATGGAGCACTAGCACTTGATGGTTGGCTTGCTATGACATGTGTTTGATCTCCTTCAATTAAGATTCAGTCATTTATTGCACTCTGACTTTAGTTAGGGTTTGGTGAGTCAATTAGGGTTCTGGTCAAGTGGTTAACTGAGTGTGATTAAATGGGTAAGAGTCAGTTAAGCCAGACTCACTCATCGATTTTGAATTTCCTCCTTAGTTATTCGAATTCCTCATGGATTCAAGCTATTTATTGACATTAGTATTGTAACCATTCATTGTTTATTAAATATACAAAGAGGAAACCAATTCTGGTTTTGATTAACACCATTTCATGAGTTATTTGTTGATTATTCTTTGATGAGATTGATGGTTTGTTCCTAGGTCAATGTGCAAGAATAATATGGTATTAGAGCTTACGGAAAGACGAAGATCTATCTCTCAAAAACAAGCATTTTGACAGATTTCTCCATGAAATTTGAGCAATAGCTCAAAAATCTAGCACTACACCAGAAGCCAAGGCTTACCACTTAATACCCCAAGTAAAGAACTTGTTGATCAAGCTTGCTTGATTGACTATGCTGGGTGTGATGAAAGCCTAAAATGTGCAGACTATCCGACCTTATTTTTGCCTTTCTGTTTTGACTTTCAGGTTTCTACAAGTGAAGCATTCACTACAGCACATCTAGATGGCCTTCTCAACAGATCTCCTCACTCCATACAATTTCCACTCATCGAAAAATAAAATGGATATTCAGTTGCACTCCAAAGGAATTTTTAGAGTCACCATGGACACTGAAGTTGAGCCTAGATCCACCATAGAAAAATCAATATTCTTGAACAAGAAGGATGAAGCCTTCGGTTTCTTGTGCCTCTCTATTTCCGAATACCTTCTCTTCCATATTACGGATTTTAAGACACCGAAAGAAATATGGGAAAAATTGGAATCTCTATATGGAAAGCATGATGAATTGAGAGTTTTCCAACTTGAAAATGAACTCATGTCTCTCCAACCTTCCAATTTTGTGACTCTGAATGATTTCTTTACAAATTTCAAGCATACTATTTTACTCTTGAAGCAATGCAACGTGGAGAAGGAGGATGATCAGCTCATCCTTGCTATCCTCTCCAAACTTGGGGCTGATTATTCAGTTTTTGTTTCTACATTTTGTACAGGGAAGCTCACAACCCCCGGATGGAAGATGCCTACATTCAATGCCTTCATTGAGTCCCTAACTAATGAACATGACAAGCTTGTCCAGATGGGGATCATCTGATCTTCCCGTGATCAAGCCCTCCATGTATTGGGGCCCAAATATTTGAAGGGTAAAGGAAAGCAGTAGAAAAATTAGAAAACTAAATTTGATGATCCCAAGCCTAGAGTTGAAAACCAGCACATGATGAATCTTCTGGTTCAAGGAAGAACAAAGGAAAAGGGCATAATGGGAAAGAAAAATTCGAGTGTTCTTACTGTGGGAAGAATTTTCACACTGAAAATGCCTGCATGAAGAAAAATCTTGATGAAGCAACCTCTCTCCTTGAGAGTAATCACATCAATCTTCTAGAGAGCTTTCGGAGGAGAGATCACCAACATCGGGAACCACAACATGAGAAAAGCCATGCCCTCATGACAAGCACTTCGAAGTCCAAGGAACTGCTGATTGACAGTGGATCTTTGAATCACATAATGGCTGAAAAATACTCCTTTTCATCCTTGGATACTGGCAAATCCATCCCCATCCACATGGGAGATGACTCCACCATCATTTTCGAAGGACGAGGTACTGTAGATCTAGAAAATGGTTTTTTTTCTAATGTTTTACATGTACCGTCTCTAGCAGCAAATCTCCTTAGTTTCTATTATATGACACATACAAGAATGCCTAAGAGAGTCTTTTTCAGCCCAAATTATGTTGAGATAACAGAAATTGCATCTGGGAAACTCATTTATAAAGGCCTTGCAAATCATCATGCAACATTAGAGGAAATTTGGGGTCTAAAATGGGCCTTATAATAAAACGTGCCAATAATAAATTTTGTGATTTGGAATTCAAGAACCAATAGAATTTCAATAAAATGAGTCAACCATAATGGTTGAATTGACATATTTTTCATAAAAGAAAACTACTTTTTTTGTTCGTATTTTCGACATATCTCCCTATGTTTTTACTCAAATTTCAAGCGGGATAGCTCATTGGATGCGGAATTTAATTCTGCATTCAATGAGTACCCACACTGCATACTTTTGATGGACCCTGCTACCCCAATAACAAGAAATACCTGAAAAAATGTGATGATGACATCATCATCATGTTTTTTCAGGTATTTCTTGTTATTGGGATAGAGGGGTCCGTCAAAAGTAAGCAGTGTGGGTACTCATTGAATGCAGAATTAAATTCTACATCCAATGAGCTCTCCCGCTCTGACTTTGAGTAAAAACACAGGGAGATATGTCGAAAATACGAACACAAAAAGTAGTTTTTTTCATTCTTTCTCCAAAATTAATAACTATTATTTCATTAGTTTAACTATTATTTTATTATTTTAACTATTATTTTATTTTTTTCCTTAGGAGGCCCATTTTAGACCTCAAATTTCCTCTAATGAGCCTATGAGTTCTCTCACTTTGTTGCGAATGCAAAGCCCACCGCTCTGCTAACTCATGGAAATGAGGTTAGTAGGCTGTGGCATGAGAGGTCCGACCATCTTAATTTCAAATATTTGCAGAAATTACAGAAATAATCCATGTTTGAAGGCCTCCCGATCATCAAGGAAACCATGGGAATTTGCAAGGGCTGTGTGATTGGAAAACACCCTGAGCACAAGTTTAATCGGGGGAAGGCAAACCAAGCTACAAGCATATTGGGGCTGATACATTCTGATATCAGCAGTCCAATGCATATCACATCCATGAATGGATCAAAGTACCTCCTTACTTTTATTGATTATTTTTCAAGGTATACATGGGTTTTCTTTCTCAAAAAGAAATAAGAAGTATGTGAAAATGTTTCTGAATTGAAGGCCTTGATCAAAAATGCCTCTGGGCTTAAGATCAAGATCTTGAGATCTGATAATGGAGGGGATTATGTTAGTAATTAGTTGCTGTACATATGCTCCCAAAGTGATATTCAAGTCCAACATTCAATTCCCTACACTCCCCAGTTGAACGGAGTAGCGGAAAGGAAGAACCGGTCTCTCAAGGAGATGACCACCTGTATGTTGGAGTCAAAGAAGCTTGCTGAAAATTTGTGGGTTGAAGCCATGAATGCTGTAGAATACATTCAAAATAGGGTTCCACACTCATCCATGAAAGGAAATACTCCTTTTGAATCATACTTTATATACAAGTCAGATGTGTCGAACCTACAGGTGTTTGGGTCCACTCCATGGGCCCGGATTCCGCTTGATAAAAGAAGGGCTTGGAAACCCCCAAGCATAGAATGTATGTTAATTAGGTATCTTGATGAATCTAAATGATTCAATATTATAGATATCAATACCAAACACATCATCATCGAGCGAAGTGTCAAGTTCGATGAGCCTCTTCAGGAGGTGGAACTAGTGACGGAGAAAACTGCTGAATTTCCTTCCTATTCTACTGAATATTTGGATGATGAAATTGGGGGTGATGACCCTAATTTGGATCCTATGATTTATGATATAAGTGTGTAGAAATCATAAAATTCTGAATCAGAACCTGAAGTGCAAAATCATTTTCCTACATGGGCCCAACAGACACTCTCCTCCGCAGGAGACAACATTGGAAATCCAGATGATCCAAGGAGAACCCGGTCTGATTTCAAAAGAGAAGGTATTGCGCTCTCTTGTTCTAACAATTTTTTGTCTGAAAATTTCTATTTTATGATTAGTTTAGATCCAAAATCCTACTACCATGCTTGGAATGATCTGAGATGGCAAGTTGCCATGGATGAAGAGATGAATTCTCTTCAGAAAAACACTACTTGGGAGCTAGTTTCTCTTCCTCCGGGAAGGAAATTGGTTCAATGCAAGTGGTTGTTTCAGAAAAAGGTTGATACTAATGGAAGCACCTACAAATATAAGGCAAGTATGGTAGCAAAATTTTTCTCTCAGGTCCAAGGAGTGGACTACCATGAGACCTTTGCACCGGTTGAAAAATGGACTCCATCTGCCTTGTTTTGGCTATATCAGCATCCAATCACTAGGAGGTGCATCACATGGATGTTAAGTCAGAATTTATACATGGATATATTCATGAGGAGATATACATGAAGTATCTTGAGGGCTACATCACTGATCCATCTTTGTTTTGCAAGCTAAAGAAGTCACTATATGGGTTAAAACAGGCCCCAAGAGAGTGGTATTCCAAGATGGATGCCTTCCTTCTCTCACAAAACTTTCTGAGATGTAGATCAGATCCAAATGTGTATTTATAGTAGCATGATGGTTATCTAATTATAATTGTTTTATATTTTGATGACTTACTGATCACAGGTAGCACAGTTGCCTCCATTTTAGCCATCAAAACTACTCTCCACAATGCTTTTGAAATGAATGATTTGGGGCTTCTAAAACAATTTTTGGGGCTTAAAATAGAGAAAAATTATGATGGGATTATGGTCACTCAGTACACATACACTTCACACCTATTAGTCAAGTTTAACATGGCTGAATGTAGGCCTGCACCATTCCCTTTTCTTTCAGGGATCATCCTTGAAGAAGGAAAACACACACCTCCCATGGACTGCACTATCTATCGACAGCTGATTGGTAGCTTGCTATACTTGACACATTCTAGGCATGATATTTGTTATGCCATGAATGCTATATCAAGATACATGCATGAGCTTCATGATATTTATTGGAAGGCAGCCAAGAGGATCCTCCAGTACAATTTCCTAGCTCTGAAGGTATGTAAGAGCTCAGAAGGAATATTTCTCAACCAGGGAAAGTATGTAGTGGAAATATTGAAAAGATTCAATATGTTGGAATGTAAAGCCATGTCTACACCCATGGATACCAACCTGAAGTTGTTGGCTGATGAATCATCAGAATTAGTGGATATGACTCAATATAGACAGATTATTGGGTTGTTGATGTATCTAACAAATACCAGACCAAAAATTTTCTTTACTGTGAACACCTTGAGTCAGTATCTAGTTCAACCTAGACGTGCTCACTCGGTAGATGCAAAGCATGTGATGAGATATCTGAAAGGGACTATAGACTATGGTCTATTGTTGGGATATAGGGTAGACATGGGATTTATACCATTAGCTTCGCACCAACAAAAGACCCATAGTGTTGGCCCTTTCGGAAACAACCTGCGAACATGTTGCAGTCTCACCCGAAACAGCTATGGGGTGCCGCAGAATCAGGTTTCTGCAAGCAGAAGAGGGATATTACTGTAACTTAACCTTTAACAACTTATATTCACATACACAGAGATTAAAAATTCATATGTATAACTTTGTAGCTAAATAAACAGACAGTGACTTGCATAACCCTTTACTGGGAATTCACAGCGAAGTTATTTAGTTAACAGTGATCTTATTTATCAGATATATAATTATTAGTGCACAAAGACATAACAGAAACAACACAAAGAACCACAACACCAGATATAACGTGGTTCACCCCCAGTGTAGGGGTTACGTCCAAAGAACTGTGTTTTATTCAACTCTTTACTAAAATCACAATTCTGATCTGCGCACTCAGCTGGAGATCCTTTCAAGTCCTTAAAGCCGTGCACACAGCTGCAGGCCTCTATGCACACAACTGCAGATTTCCTTAATCACCCAAAACCCTCTATTCACACAGCTACAGAGGTCGTCCACACACACAACTGGGACTTAACCTTCTCTTACAAAATAGACTTAGCTTTGCATCAATTCATCTTACATCAAAAATCCTAACCTGATTTCGTTACAAGAGTGCTTAATTATAGTGCACTTATTACAAAACCATGGACTTAAACCATGGGCACCTCGAACCCTAAACCCTGGATTTAAACCATGGGTTTATTACAAAAGAAGGTTTTTACTCAACCCCGACACCCCTAAGACTATTTTTAGTCATACCTCCGCTTACAAACTCCTGAAACTCCGCGGAGTTACTCATCTTAAGGACCGTTAGGGTGCGTGCCCCAACATCTATACTATGATGGAGACCATGATTATAGATTGTATGGCTATACAGATGCAGATTGGGCTGGAAGTATCTTAGACATAAGAAGTACATCAGGTGGATGTTATAATATGGGGTCTATTATGATTTCATGGTTTAGCAGGAAACAGTCCAGTGTTGCTCTTAGCACAGTTGAAGCAGAATATATAGAATTTTTCTCTGCTAGTTGTGAAGCCATATGGCTTCAGAAGCTAATGTCAAGTTTATTCAACCTTGAGTTGGATACTACCATGATTCTATGTGATAACCAGAGTTGTATAAATATGGCAGAGAACCCCATGTTCCATGATCGATTGAAGTACATAGAAATATGGTATTTATACATTCGAGACATGATGCAGAAGGGATCCATAAAGGTCTAGTATGTGACTACTGATGAAGAAGTTGTTGATGTGTTGACGAAGCCTCTATCTTGAGTAAAGTTTGAATACTTTTAAGACAAGCTTGGTGTTGTTCAGAAAGGTCTTCCTCAAAAGGGGGGGAATTGATGTTGCAGTGGGAGTGTATCATCCCTGAACATCTGTCCTAAAGTGATATGTAGAATTATGTCTCTAAGAAAGAAGAAGGATCGTATCATCCCCGAACATTTGTTCTAAAGTGATATGGTGGCTTTGGTCCTCGAGAATGTGGTGGGACTGCATAATCCCTGAACTTCTATTCAAAATGTATTAGGAGGCTTCATTCCCCATGAATGTGGTGGGATTGCATCATCCCTGAACTTCTGTTCAAAATTTATCCATAGGCTTCAGTCCTTGTGAATGTGGTAGGATTGCATTATCCCTAAACTCATTAGAGGAAATTTCAATTTAAAATGGGCCTTCCAAAAATAATACAAATTCCATGTCCTCATGTATTCGCCAATCAAAATGCTTTAAAATTAAAAAAGGGAGCACCTTTAAAAAAAAATTAATATAAATTTGCGGATAGGTATCATAAAATAAACTACTTTTTTCATTTGTATTTTCGACATATCTCCCTGTATTTTTACTCAAATTTCGATCGAGCGAGATCCTTGGATGCGCAACTAAATTATGCATCCAATGAGTACCCACTCAGCATACTTTTGATGGGCCCCTCTACCCCAAAAACAAGAAATACCTGAAAAATGTGATGATGATGTCATCATCATCATCACATTTTTTCAGGTATTTCTTATTTTTGGGGTAGCAGGGCCCATCAAAAGTATGTCGAGTGGGTACTCATTGGATGTGGAATTTAATTCCGCATCCAATGATCTCTCTTGATCAAAATTTGAGTAAAAACACAGGGAGATATGTTGAAAATACGAACAAAAAAGTAGTTTTTTCTTTTCTTCCTCCAAAATTAATAAATATTATTTTATTATTTTAACTATTATTTTATTAATTTTCCTTAGGAGGCCCATTTTGAGTTGAAATTTCCTCTAGTGTCTATTCAAAATGTATCTGGACACTTCGGTCCCTGTGAATATGGTAGGATTGCATCATCCCTGAACTTCTGTTCAAAATGTATCCGAAGGCTTTGGTCCCCATGAATGTGGTAGGATTGTACATCCTTGAACTTCTGCTCAAAATGTTTTTGGAGGCTTCGGTTCCCATTAATGTGGTGGGATTACATCATCCCTGAACTTTTGTTCAAAATGTATCCGAAGGATTCTGTCCCTATGAATATGGTAGGATTGCATCATCCTTGGACTTATTCCTAAAGTGATAGGGAGTGATTATCCAGTAATTGTATCTGATGACTTTGGTTGTCGAGAATGTGGTAGGATTGTATCATCCCTATACTTAAGTCCAAAAGTGATCCGAAGAATTTCGTGTTCGTATTGTGTATTGCGGGTTATTGATGATGATAACGATGTTACTGATCGAAAGATTAGAGTATGATGGTGATGATGATATTGCTCGAAATATCGATGATGATGATGATGATTTTGCTGATTGAAATATCAGAGTGTGATGATGATGTTCCTCAGAGAATTATTGACGACGATGATGATGATGATAGAAAGGTAAAAGTACTATTGATCATGATGATGTTGAATACTAAAACGATGATGATGATATTGTCACTCAAAGTGTTGCTGCTGCTGAAATAGAAGATGAAGACTATATGTCAAAGATGTTGAAAAAGATTCCTGTGATTTATAGATGTATCACCATGATGATCTCTCTCCTCCTGTTGCTACTCTTGTTGATGTTGTTGTAGAATACCCTTCTCATTAAGGGGGAGTGTTAAATTATTGTAACTTTGAAGTGTATTTACTTATTATCCCTGATGTTCCTATCGGGAGAATCATTTGTATTTATTTATACCCTGATGATCCTATAGAGAGAACTACTAAGAGTCATGAGGAAAATACATCCGTTGTAAGTCGGGTCATTAGCACCCTATCTAATACTATATTAAGTTGTCTGTGTCCTCCTAGAAAAGTTGTCCCAGTCAGTTTTAGTGGGGACGACATGTTGGAGTGAATTGTCAAGTGAACAGAAGAATATAAATAGAAGTGAGGCTCCTCTCACTTCTACACACTCGCACTCACTTGTGTAGTGCATAAAAGAGAGAGATATTTGTAGCTGTAAGGAAGAGAAGGATTAGTCTAGGGTTTTATCTTTTATCTTTTGATCATCTATATTGATCTGGCGGATTATTCCTCTTTAAAGGTCCAATATTACAATGGTTCTTACATATGGTTTTGCATAGAGAATGCTATGAGCATAGGTTGTTGCTTGCCACATGTCACAATGACTAGACTTCGCATATGTTACAAACCCCATCCAAAGTATATGTTAAGCGGTGCACATTCAATGGTTCTAACATAGGAAATATCATATGATATAATATATCATATTATAACCAAAGTCTGCAGGTAACATATATATATTCGCTGGCAGGATGTAACATATCATATGTGACACAGTCATTGTACGGTTCAAGGGTCTATTCATAACGGTTATGACAAAGCCGTGACATATATCTTATATGGTTCAAAGAAGCGGCGGGAAATACAAGGATTGGCGGAGCTCACAAGAGTTTCCCCTTCCGCAACGACGGAGCTCACAAGAGTTTCCCCTTCCGCAACGGTGGGGCTCACAAGAACGGATTGGAAGTCGGAGCGGAACGGGAGCCGCAACAACGGAAGCTGAAGACTTACGGAGCGGCGCACACAGCAACGCGAGGTTTGAAAAGTCAAATTGGGAGACTTTGCCATCCGCCATCCACAACTGTGCAAACCAATATAACAAAATTTCCGACTCAGAAACCAAATGACAGCTGACTGAGACCATCGGAGCCCGTTGCTTGTCCTTTTTTGCAACAGCGGAAGCTCAGATGACAAAAACTTCCAGAAGTTTAGTTCACATCGTTCCCTTCTGATCCTTGGCATGGAGGGAATATCCCTCATGCGGCACATTATGATGTGGCTGGATATTTCATCATGTGTACAGCTTCTTTGTAATGGTTTGGAAAAGTATTCTTACCAGTTATGTCACAGTGGGGATAATGTTGAAAGGCAGATGAACAGCCTGTTGGGGACCCGAAACGTAAAATGCTTATGAGGCTTAAATAGAGGAAGCTGGAGACCAAAAAGGGGGGCTCGGTTTGTTGGGAGAACAGTGCAACGTTTTCTCTATGATGAGAAGCTTGGAGAGAGCATTTTGCTGTTCCTTTTGAATTCGACTATTCTTAGTTATAACTTGGCTTCTTTTGACTGTTGAAGTCCAGTTTTGTAACTTTCAGAGAGGAGGTATTGAATACTTTACTGTTAATGTCCAGTTACTATGATTGTAAAGAGTCGACTGTCTTCTCTGTTTTATTTGGCTTTTCTTTTCTTTTGAAGGCCAAGTTGTATTAGTCCAGAGAAGAGGTCTTGCAGACTTTTGTCCATACTACTGAAATTGATTTGCAGAGTCCAGAACCATTTGTACCATTTTTTAAAGCCATTAATTGGATCGGTTCCCATTGGAGAGGGACCCGGAGACGTATCCCAGTGGAGGGGGTGAACTCCATTATCAAATTCTATTTTGTGACTCTCTGATTCTGTGTTTTCTTCCTTGTATCTATCTATCATTGTTGTGGTTTTCATTCCTATTCTAAGCATTTAATTTCTATTAATGTTGTTCCATTAATTAACCTGTTGCACGCATTCTTTTACAAAAAAAATTTAATGCACTCAAGTTGAGGTCCTATGGATGATATTTTGGTATCAGAGCAGGTTGACTGTTGTGCAAGTTTGTGAATGCTTACTAGGTCCAGGTCAAAGGTTGGTGAAGGAGAATTAGTTGAAGGAGATCCTGAAATTGGCTCCAGGAGAACATTCTCAAGAACCATGTCTTCTCCACGAGGGGAAGAAGAAGGACATACATAACGAGAAAAACCTGTCATTTCTGAAACTAAGTTTCTGGAGGCTTTTATGAGCATGAAATCCATGATGGAAATTCTACTCGATGAGTGAGAAGAAAGGAAGAAGAAAGAATAAGGATCTTCATCCAAAGATGCAGAAGTGAAGCCAGAAGAAAAGGGTAAAGGAGAAGGAGGTGATGGTGATCCTCCTGACACTAAACGGACTTTTTCTTCTTCTCATACTTATCATTCAAATAATGCAAGTCCTAATATGCCTTATTTCAACTTGGATGTAAAATTTGAATTACCTATTTATAATGGAGATGTAGATGCTGAAAAATTAGACAATTGGATCAAGCAGCTTGAAGTATATTGCAGGGTGCAGGGCATTAATGATGACCCTTCCAGGATTCAATTGGCCACTTTGAGGATGAGTGGAATGGCTCTTACTTGGTGGGAGAGAAATATTCAGCAAGATCTTCGAAAGAATGGTAAAATTATTTAAGTTTGGAATGAATTCATCGAAGTATTAAGAAAGAAATTTTATCCTTTAGGTCACATGCAGCAATTAACCATGAATGGGCAAATGTTTAGACAAGCTAAAGGCTAAAGAATTCAAGATTATACTCATGAATTCAGAAAGAGGGCTATTGCCTTGAATGTTTAATTAGATACACATGAAACTCTTCTTAAGTACATTGGTGGCATGCATTCTTATTTGAAGCATACTTTGTTAATGTTTAATCCCAGTAATTTGGATGACGTATGTGTTCAAGCTACCCATTTAGAATCCATGGGTAAGCATGCTAATGATACTTTTGTGAAGAATTCATTTAAATTTGACAGCAAATCAAAAGGTAAAGTTAAGGGGAAAAGGAAGATGGCTACCATTAAGAAAGAGGGTGAAAATCCTACCTTTTCGCATTGTGAGAAGGGACATGATGTCTCTAAGTGTTGGAAACTTCATCCGGAGTTAAGGCCAAAGAAGTACAGAGGAAAAAAATATAAAGGAAAATCCAAAGCTATTGCAGCAGTTATTCAAGACTTAGGATCTAACTCAGGTGATGAAACAAAGGTTATAGCTGTCGGAATCCAAGGTAAGGATAAAAGTTTCTCACTTCCCATTGATGCACAATCCAGTTCTAGTGCAAGTACAAGTCTGCCATCTACTTCTAAGCAAAATGATAAAGATAGAAGTGCATTGTTTCATGTTCGTGTCATTGCAAATCACACAAAGATTGATACATTATTTGATAGTGGTTCACAAGTAAATATAATATCAGAAGAAATGGTTAATAAATTGCGTTTAGTTACTGTGCCTCATGAAAAGCCCTATCCTCTAGGTTGGGTTACTAATGATACACAATTGCAAGTTACAAGGAAATGTGTATTAAAATTTGCAATTACTGAAAAGTTTAGGGATGAGGTAGAATTGGATGTAGTACCACTTGACATTTGTGGAATTGTACTTGGGAGTCCATATTTGTATGACCGAAAAGCAGTCTTTTATAGAGAGCAGAATACGTATCATCTTTTTAAAGAAGGTATGGAATATATTGTATGAGCACATAAGATAAAAACCAATCTAGTAATAGTCTCTGCAGGACAAATGAAGAGGTTGGTAAATGCTAGTAAGAATTTTGTGTTGATGATGGTTAAGATGAAAAATAATGAAGTCTCTAAATATTTTGAAGAATGTGACCCTAAGCATAAATCTGAACTGATTGACATCATTTCTGAGTATGATGATTTGTTTCAAGATCCGAAGGGGTTACCACCGAAGAGAGAGATTTAGCATGAGATACATTTGCAGCAGGATGTGCCACTCCCGAACATAGCCATGTACTGGATGTCTGTAATGCAGAATGAGGAGATCAAGAAGCAGGTTCAGGAGCTGATTGAGAAGGGGGTCATCCGACCTAGCACTTCTCCTTGCAACTCTCCTATATTCTTGGTTCCGAAGAAGGATGGGTCTTGGAGGATGTGCATTGACTATAGGGCCCTTAACAAAATCACCATTAAAAATAGGTATCCTCTTCCTCATATTGATGATTTGATTGATCAGTTGAAACATGTAACTTACTTTACAAAATTGGATCTGCATAGTGGGTATCATCAAATCCGTGTTGCTGAGCATGATGCTTGTAAAACAACTTTTAAAATGAAACAGGGTTTGTATGAATGGCTTGTGATGCCTTTTGGGCTCTGTAACGCACCTGCTACTTTCATGCGGGTCATGAATGATGTCTTTCGTTCATTCATTGATGATTTTGTAATTATATATCTAGATGATATCCTTGTGTTTAGCAAAACTTGGAAAGAGCACATTGTACATGTGAAGAAAGTTTTAGATGTACTGAGGAAGGAAAAGCTTTATGTAAAAATGTCTAAATGTGAATTTGCTAAAACTTCTTTAGTATATCTAGGCCATATTATTGGTGGAGGCCACCTGCGAGTGGACCCAGCCAAGGTTGTTGTCATTGTAAACTAGCCACGGCCTAACACCATTACTGAAATCAGAATTTTTCTGGGTGCGGTTCAGTATTGGGGGAAATTCATTTCTGGATTTTCCTCCATTTCTGCGCCTTTGCATGCATTAACAAGCGTTAAAGAAATTTTCCAGTGGGGAGGAAAGAATCAGAGAGCCTTCGACACTTTAAAGGAAAAGATTAGCATAGCACTAGTTCTGACATTGCCATATTTGCAGCAGCCATTTGAGATCGAAACCGATGCTAGTGGGTTTGCCATGGGAGCAGTTTTCATGCAAGGAAGGAAGCTAGTCTGTTACCATTCGGAGACATTCTCTACTGCGGTAAGTAACTATCTCACCTATGACAAAGAATTGTATGCTTTAGTACAGAGTGTGAAGAAGTGGAAACATTATATCATGGGAAAAGAGACAATCATACATACTGATCATCAGCCACTTCAATATTTACAATCTCAAACTAAAATACAACAAAGTAGGCATTTAAGATGGATGGGGTTCTTACAACAGTTTCATCTCGTAATTAAGTACAAAAAGGGGATTCATAATAAAGTAGCAGACATGTTATCAAGGCCACCTATGAATGCTTCAATTATTCTTCAGAACAATTCATTAACACATGAAAGTTATATTGAACAGTATGCAGAAGATAAAGATTTTAAGAAAGTATATGCATCACTAATACATGGTAAATAGGAAAATAACTATTATGTGCATAATCAACTCTTGTATCATCTTGGTAAAGTTTGTATTCCAGAGAAAGAAAGAGTGCATGTGATTCGAGAAGCACATAGTTAATTAATTGCGGGACATTTTGGAGTAAGTAAAACATTGTCTATATTGCAGAATCACTGCTATTGGCCTCAGATGCAAGAAAATGTAGTTAAATATATAAGAGGTTGTGTTATGTGTGCAACAAGTAAGCCTAGCAATAGGAAATTGGGTTTGTACACTCCTCTTCTAGTTTCTTCTCGTCCTTGGGAAAGTATTTCTATGGACTTTGTAGGGGGACTACCTATGTCTAGAAAAGGGCATGATTACCTATACGTTGTTGTGGATAGATTCAGCAAAATGTGTATCTTAATGCCATGTAACAATATGATCATTTCTGAACAAACAAATCTTTTATTCTTTCAAAAATTTTGGGTACATTTTGGGCTGCCGATGTCTATTATATCTGATCAAGATTCTCGGTTCTTGGGAAAATTCTGGTCAACTTTATGGGAGCTTATGGATACCAAACTAAAGAAAAGTACAGCTTTTCATCCACAGACCGATGGGAAAACAGAGGTAGTAAACAGAACAGTGGTTCATCTACTCAGAGAATATTGTAGTAAACATCCTAAACTTTGGGATGAGTAGTTGCAGTATATACAACATGCTTACAATCATGCAGTTCATTCTTCCACGAAAAGATCTCCTTTTGAAACTTGTTTTGGTTATTTGCCAAAAACATCGATGGACTTCTCTTTTGGCAAGATGCAGTGGATGGACATCATGACGCAGATAAAGCTTTAAAGTTCATTCAGAGAATCCAAGCAGTGCAGCAGGCAGTTCAAGAACAGTTGGAGAAGAGCCAGGCCAAGTACAAATCCAGGCATGACAAGCATTGAATTGATCATCAATTTTAGGTTGGTGACCGAGTTTGGTTACATATCACCAAAGAAAGGATGAAAGGTGAAGGTAAAAAGCTTAAGCCTATCAGGTATGGTCCTTTTGATATCTTGGAAAAGATCGGTATTAATGATTTTCGCTTGAATTTACCTACATACATGCAAATTTATTCAGTTATCAATGTTGAGAATCTTAGACTGTATGAGCCTCCTATGATCATGGATGAGGAAATTAACATACAGATTCCTTCAGTTGATGATTTGGCACTTGAATATATGAGAGAGTTGCAGGATGATGTTATCCTTGACAGAAATGTAAGGACTTCACGAAGGGGGAATGCTGAGTACCTTCGAGTGGGGATGAAAGGAATGCATCCTAGCAAAGCAAGATGGATGGAGATTGAGAAAGTGAGGGAGCTGTACCCTCACTTACTTGCATAATAATTCAGGCTTTTGGTGGTCCAAAAGCTATCCAATGGGGAGGATTGATCTGGTGGATTATTCCTCTTTAAAGGTCCAATATTACAATGGTTCTTACATATGGTTTTGCATAGAGAATGCTATGTGCATAGGTTGTTGCTTTCCACATGTCACAATGACTAGACTTCGTATATGTTACAAACCCCATCCAAAGTATATGTTAAGCGGTGCACATTCGACAGTTCTAACATAGGAAATATCATATGATATAATATATCATATTATAACCAAAGTCCACAGGTAACATATATATATTCACTGGCGGGATGTAACTTATCATATGTGACATAGTCATTGTACAGTTCAAGGGTCCATTCATAACAGTTATGACAAAGCCGCAACATATATCTTATATAGTTCAAAGAAGCGGTGGGAAACACAAGGGTCAGTGGAGCTGACAAGAGTTTCCTCTTCCGCAATGGCAGAGCTCACAAGAGCTTCCCCTTCTGCAATGGCAAGGCTCACAAGAACGGATCGGAAGTCGGAGCAGAACGGGAGCCGCAACGGTGGAAGCCCAAGACTTATGGAGTGGCACACACAACGACGCGAGGTTTGAAAATTCAAATCGGGAGACTTTTCCATCTGTCGTCCGCAACTGCGGAAACCAAAGTAACAAAACTTCCGACTCAGAAACCAAATGACAGCCGATTGAGACCATCTGAGCTCGTTGCTTGTCCTCTTCCGCAACGGCGAAAGCTCAGATGACTAAAAATTCCAGAAGTTTAGTTCGCATGGTTCCGTTCTGATCCTTGGCATGGTGGGAATATCCCTCATGCGACACATTATGATGTGGATGGATATTTCATCATGTGTACAACTTCTTTGTAATGGTTTTGCGAAGCTTTCTTGGCAGTTATGTCATAGTGGGGATAACGTTGAAAGGCAGACGAACAGCCTGTTAGGGACTCGGAACGTCAAACGCTTGAGGTGCCATTTGGCCAAATGGCATATGATAACAGCTGTGTGAAAGAAGGAAAATCCATTGCTTATGAGGCTTAAATAGAGGAAGCTGGCGACCAGAAATGGGGGACTCAGTTCGTTGGGAGCACAGTGCAACTTTTTCTCTATGATGAGAAGCTTGGAGAGATAATTTTGCTGTTCCTTTTGAAGTCGACTATTCTCAGTTATAACTTGGCTTCTTTTGACTTTTGAAGTCTAGTTTTGTAACTTTCAGAGAGAAGGTCTTGAATACTTTACTGTTAATGTCCAGTTACTGTGATTGTAAAGAGTCGACTATCTTCTCTATTTTATTTGGATTTTCTTTGCTTTTGAAGGCCAAGTTGTATTAGTCCAGAGAAGACGTCTTGCATACTTTTGTCCTGTTGGCCTCCCAACATATCCCTTTCTGTTTTCATCAGAAAGGGAACCCACCAGAGAAAAAATTTTAAATTTTTTGAAAATCTATAGCTTTTAGCTACATATTCATCATATTAGAACTTTCCTTTGGAATTTTCATTTTTCTTTTAGGTTTTGATTTTGTAATTATTTTCTTTTGATTTTTGTAAATAAATTTTTATCATTGTAAAGATAAAAATTTCAAAAAATTGTTCAAAAACATGTCTAAACCAATAGATGATCAGTGTCTTTGTTTAGAACTGGATAACCTGCACATAAGAAACACAAGCTTGATCAGTAAGATATTTCAAACCTAATGAAGAGAAAGTCAAGTCATTGGTGTATATAAAAAAACGGTGTTAAAATATTTTGTCATTTTATCACTAAAATGATTTTGAAGACTAAGATGATGATGAATGTTTTAACCACCATTTTTACCTTATTTTTTGATCTTCATTTTATTTGCTATTCTATGGTTGCTTAACATTATTGATTTCTTATGGTTGCGTGACATTATCATTTTGGTTCATTGGATTTTTCATAATCTATTCAACATATTGCGTTTCGATTCATTCGATATCTACCACCTCTTTGAAATTAATATGTGACGTGACTGAAATCTAAACAGACATGACACATCTGTATTTTCATTATGACATAAACTTATACCTACCACTTGTTCTTCATCATGAATCTACTTAACCGGAGCTTCGTACTCTCAGTACTCGCTCCATAATGTATGTGACAGGGAACTAATGGTTCTCGAAAAACTCATTTGAAGTCGAATCACTGCCCAGGTTTTAGCTCATTCATTGTTCATTTCTGAGTATTGAAACTTGTAGAGGTCTGTTTTTGTTGAGTCTTTGTTCTCTAAGTACAAGCTAGGGTTTCATTATACTCTTTCTGTTGTAACATCTGGGTTTATCATCAGCGTTGTTCATCGTCAAACCTTAGCAAAATTTAATTCTTTCTATTAAGTTTGAGGATTTGGATAGGCCACATTGATGCTTAGGGTTTGGTAGAACATTTCTCAATCTAGTTCATACAGTATCATCTTGATTAGACTCTCTTTTGATTCTGAGTTCATAACTCCTTTTCTCTATTCTGTCAAGTAACACATCTGACCATTCTCATGTTATCCATCTTGAAGAATTGTTCTGTGCACTGTTTGTGCTTTTGAGAACACTGGAGGATAAATTGATGAGTCATCCATTATAGGGTTTGGTTCGGGAACCCTGAGACTTGTTCAAATTCTGAATAAGGGTTTGGTTTAGTATGTCTAGAAAATTCACTTCTGTTGTTGATTCCATTTTCCTTGAAGAACAATGTCTCATAGCTGGGATGGATTTTGACTCATGCTGAGTTGGTTCATACTGCAAAATTCATACAAGAATAGTTTCAGGTAAACTCAATTCTGTTCTTTAAGATCATGATCATCTCGTTGAATGGAAAAGAATGTGATTTACTTACTATTTTGGGGTATGCTTACAAGCTTTATGATTTGTTTATACATTTCTGGTAATGTGTACCAAATTTTTCTAAATCTCTAGGTTTCAGTAAAATCAATAGAGTTTGAGGATGGTTTGAAAGCGTATTCATTAATAAAAATGTTTCAGAGTTCAGCTAAATTAGTTAGTTCTGGAATATCTATGAAGAAAAGCGAAAAATTTTGCTTATACTTTATTAATTCTGAAACCATTGATTTAGTTAAATAGTTTTTCTAAAATTCATGACTTTGTCAAAACGGGTGTGATAACTCCTGAAATAATTCTTGTCTTTTTTATATTGTAATTATCAAGGTTTTAATTGATCTTTTGGGAACATTTCAACATAGAATAATTCTTATCTTCCTCAATTCAAGACAGTCGTGCATAATTTTCATTTTTAGATTATGTCATGATTAATAACGATGCACGATTATTTCAATGGTTCGATTCTGGAATGATTATCAGCTTATCTGAAGAAACCCTTTGATTTAACAAAAACATCGATATAAAATAACTCAGGAATCATCAGAAGTTTTCAAATGATAATGCTTAGGATTGTTTGCAAACAAAATTTTGATTTTAAGTTAGTTCCAGAAATTGTTTTCGATCTGTTTCCTCTTGATAAATGATTGATACATTCTGGGTGATGAAACAATATACTTGTTCTTATTTATGAAGATATTTTAGGTATGTCACCTGGAAACAATTTTAGTATCATTAGAATATCATACTCTCATTTCAAAAACGTTTTGATTGAACTAAATGATTTCTGGAATTCTTTTTGTGTGCAAAATATTATCTTGAGAACTGCTATGATTTTCTTATAATCATTAAAAATTCCTGATGAATGATGACTGTTTCTCTCTTGAAAGCATTCTCTATTTTTGCGTGACTTGAAAAGATGAATTTCAACACACTATCCGTTTCTCTTGAATTGATTTCGATAGCATGGTATCGTTTTCTAGTATGATTTGAACATTCTGAAGTTATGAAAAACACAGTTTTCTGAGTGTTTCTTTTCATAACTGATGAAAATTAGGAAAAGGAAAAGAGTTATTTTTTGACTGTTATTCTGAGAAAGCTGCTGATCAATGAACTTGAAAGTTTCTGAGTTACCTTCATTATGATTGTGAACTGTTCAGCTTATTTCTTCTTTCTAAAAAATGATTTGCTAAAGATTATCCTTACCCTTGTATCATTATTTCTAGAAGGATACATATTGATTTCCAGGAAGGATTGATCAATGACCGCTGATGCCAAGTCAAACGAAGAAAATTATGCCACGAATTTCGTTTTCAGCCAGTAACAGAAAATGTGTTTCAACAGACAGACATTTTTTCGGGCCACATTGTGAGCAAATGGAGTCAGATTTCAAAAATCCATCACATGGGTTTTCTTCAAAACGGGCCCATTTATCTTTCCACACGCAATTTCCTTAGAAAGTGAGGGATTATGGGACATTTTCATGGATCTTTGAACGCGTTTTTTTTTAGTTGCGGCCAGAAAAAAGATGGATTTTTGTTTGAACTTTTATATATGTTTCCTGATTAAGCAGATAGAAGATGAATTACCCGGGGAGGTCGATGGTTGAGGAAAGAGACGAGGCAGGATCACTTTATCATTTCTCTGTAGCTAAGACAATTTCTTATTGGGAGTTACAACATCTTTTGACTGGAGATATTTATAAGTATATTTGCAGTATTTTTACTATGTAGATGTACTTGTAGTATTGTTGATCTTGTTATTTATTTTCGCAGTCTTTGTGTTTTGTTACTTTCCTTTAAAGAAATGTACAAATGCATCATGTTAAATTGTCGATCTACGCTGGTCCAACTTAGCAAATTCATGTCATATGGTAAATTTTGCCAGTTATCATTATAATGTATGTGATATACTAGTTCTATGTGTTGTCCTGTTCTTTATCAGGATTTTTTCTGAAGTTTTCAAGATTTTTTGCATAGTATCATTATTTGCAAGTTGATGCCGGGATTAATATTATCATGCTCCTGATCAGGATAGGATATCTAGGATATATGAATGGTAGTTTTTATTTAATTTATAGAAACTAGATTGAATCAGATTTTCTTGTTTGCACTTTGTCAAATTATTTTTCAATCTTATTATGAATGTACATGTGTTTATAATATGATTTATGCAATTAGTTGAGTTTGTTAATATTGTCTTAACCATTTATTTCTATACATATAGGTTAATTGATTTGACTAGATTAATTTTTAGTCATTAGTTGTGTAACGTATGAGCTAACTTGATAATCAGTTTTAACAGTTTTCCTTTGTATATTCATAAGTTTAGTATAGATTCAGTTAACAAATATTAACTTTACTTCTTTCCTTTGAGTTTTCTCTTGTAGTTAGAGGTGATTTAAGAGAAGGAAACGGGGCCTTAATCCCATCAGAGACAACTATCTAACGACTGAGAGAAGATTTTGAAAGCTTTTGGATTGGGTTGTATCTTAGTTGACTGATGTGCCAATTCAGCCCATCAACAATGGCGCTAGAAGGAGGGCCTGATCAGCAAGAAGGCCATTTTGAGTTCTTTGATTTTTTATTTCATTTATTTTTATTTTTTAGTATTAAATGGTTGATATCACTGTTTTAGATAATGCTTTCAGCTTTCGTACATCTGGTGAAAGCTTTTCTATAGTGATATCTAATTTCTTGCAACGATCGAGCTTCAATGGAGAAGGTAAGATTTCTTCTTCTCATCAACTTTCGGAATTTAATTCTTTTTGTGATTTCATAGCTCTATCTGATGAGGTTGAAAAATGTAGACTTTTTGCAGCTACTTTCACAGGAATAATTCTGAGTTGGTTTAAGTTCTTTCCAGAAAAATCCATTCATTCATGGAAACATTTTACGACGCTATTTCTTAATGCTCATGAGGATTATAGCTACAAGAAACTTGGACTTGAGTTAGAAAATATTCGTAGACATAAAGATGAATCTCTTGATGATTTATTTTCCAGATTTATGTTAATATGTTGTAGGTTTCGTGAGAGACACTAGCTTTCTGAAAAAGACACATTGGATTGGTTTCTCTATCCTACCTCTCTCTCTGATTTTCATGATTTGGAAAAGAATGAAAAATCTGCAATAGATAGCATGCATGTTAGTTCATCAGTTGAAGATGATTTAGAATCTATTCTTTCTAATTCCACTACTGAAAATGAAATTGTTGAAAATGGACAAATCACAGAATCTTATGATAAGCAATTTCAAGAACAAGAGAATAAAGATGATGATTCAACTTTTACATTAAGTGATAATTCTAAAACTCTTGTTGTTCACACTACAATGGAAGATAAAAAACAAATTCTTGATTCTTCAACTGAATATGCTAGTGATGATATAATTTCATTATCTTATTCTCATGATGAGTTAGTTTCTTTCATTCCTTCACAAAATTTATTAGCTTAGAGTTTTATTAATGATGCTTTTGTTAAAATAGTTAAACAAACAAATTGTTTCAACACAGAAGCATTTAATTTTTTATACTCTGAATCTTACTATTCTTTGTATCCTGATGTTTTTGCTGATCATAGATTACATTTACATGTTAATGATTTTCTAAGAAATACTCCATTATGGTCATATTTTGATAGGACACAAAGAAATACATTTTTTGAGGATGAAGGACATTTTGATATCCATTCTGATTTATTTCAAATTTTTCATGAAGAAGATCATAATTTTTCTACTATCGTCACTCATCAGACTCCTGCATATTCATCTATTTCATCTTTTGTCACTAAGGATTACGATTCAATTTGTAATATTGAAAGGGATGCACAATTTATTCATGATGTATTGAACATTAATTTTCTTCATTGTAACATGATAATCATATCTGAAGCCAATGTCATCAATTTTAATCTTCACATTAAGAGACACGAGGACGTATTTGATTTCAAAATTATACCCAAATGTCATTTTGTTCTTTTTAAATTTAGTCATGATGATATTGTGTTAAAAGATACATTTTTTACTAATCCCTTTTCATGAATTTTGAATCACACTTCTGATAAGATTCTTTTTAGTCATGATTCTCATGTGAAATCTATTGACCTCCAACTCAATTTTTATGACCCGATTTATACATGGTTGGAGGAATCATTTAGCAAAAGGTTTCCATGTCATCTTTCGTGCTTTGTACATACAAAATTTGATTTAATTTCTTTTCTTCGTTTTAAAGTATTCCAATTTCCAATACTCATACATGACTTGTTTTCTTTGGCAGGTTTCAAGCTACGCGAATGGCTTCATTGGAAATACACATTTACTTAATTTGTATATATTTTATTAGTTTAGATAAGGTTTATAATTTAGATTGATTTATGCTTGTTTATATTTGAATAAATGTAGATATATGGAGTTGCGACAACAATTCTAAGGGTGAGATGACGACGTCATTATTAGGGAAGCAATCCTTTACTTTCTCTCTTTTTTAAATCTTCCCATTGAAATAAAGCAACTCTCATTCTTTTATAGCTGCATATTCATTAGAATTTATTTTGCCACTTTTCTTTTTGAATAAAACACATCAGATTAACATCCCATCAATTATTAAAAAACAACTTTGACTTAATTGAAAGATTAAAAAAATTAAAAGCAAAACTAAGGAAGGATAGGGATAAAAAACTTTAAAATATGTTAATCTATTTTAATCCCCTATTTTCTTTCTTTGCTGGTAATTAGTCATATGTTGTTAAAACTATTTTCCATTGATGAGATCTTGATTAATTCATGTGTATATAATTTGATTTAAAATTTCATTTTCCTTATTTAGAGTTTTCTGGCCAGTTTCTGAAACATCTCTTTCAGTAACTTGCTGAAAATAAACTTTTGTAAATATTGTACATATTGTACACTTGTAATTATTGGTTGTTTTCTTTTCAATTTATTTTTATTTTTCTTTTTGATTTTTGTTTTTCTTTTGATTTATCAAAACTAGGAAAAAATGATTGGGATCTGGGAATGTTTTTCTGTCATAAACTTGGAATCTGATTATATAAAAGAAGAAGAAAGTTAGACTTTTAGAAATCTGTTCTTATCTCAGAAATAAAAGAAAAAGAAATTAAACTGTTGTAAACAAAAATTACTAGACGAAAACTTTCACTTTATTTCGTTTCTTTTATCATTATCCTCAAATTATTGGATTTAATGAATATCGAATTCACTATAACTAGGAATTCTATTACTTATTTAGAAATCAGTTCTGGGAAAGTGGTTGCAATTTAATAATTAAATCAGTTATCTATAGATCCTTTACATTATCTTACTCGTAAAGAGTTTCCTATTACGTTCCCCCATTATAAACATGCAAATCTCTTAGAGATGAGCACTCAAATACTGAGTATGAAACCTTCTTTAAACTTATTAGCTTGGGATATAAGTCGTTGGGTAGAATGGGTTAATAGACGTACCCTTTCGAGGCTATGGATGCCTGCGGGCAGGAGGGATCCACCTATGGAAAACTTGGATTCCAACTCATAAATTATTATATCTACAAAAATCTATAAGAATCCAAAGCCATTCCACATTCATGAAGAGGTTCCAATGAATCTTACCCATTAATAAATTGAGAAGTTCTAAATATTCGTATTTTATCTTATCTTGGGACTAGAACGGTAGGATGTATGGTTAAAAGTCAACCCTTTCGAGGCTATGGACGCTTTCGGGGAGGGTCATGACTGTAGTATTGGGATCATATCTTAAAAAACTGGTCAAATATCAAAATGGCATTATATTTTCTCAGGGATAATTTCTTTTGGAGTCTTATGTTTTCTGAAAAAACTTGAAATTCGTATCATCTTTGAAGGTAATATTTGGATAATGATAAAAGAATTGAATCTGGTATTAGTTTGAAATCTAGTTGTATGAAAAAGCACAGTTTTTTTTTATCTTCAGGAAAATGCTAATCTGAGTTAAAGAAAATGTTTCTTGTCTTGCTACATACGTAAGTTAGATTTCACGATTTGCAGAGATAACTGCTTCGCCCCATAAAGTTGCCATTTGTTGGCCTCCCAACAGATCCCTTTCTGTTTTCATCAGAAAGGGAACCCACCTGAGAAATTTTTTGAAAATCTGTAGCTTTTAGCTACAGATTCATCATATTAGAACTTTCCTTTGGAATTTTCATTTTTCTTTTAGGTTTTGATTTTGTAATTATTTTCTTTTGATTTTTGTAAATAATTTTTTATCATTGTAAGGATAAAAATTTCAAAAAAGTGTATAAAAACATGTCTAAACCAAGAGATGATCAGTGTCTTTGTTTAGAACTGGATAACCTGCACATAAGAAACACAAGCTTGATCAGTAAGATATTTCAAACCTAATGAAGAGAAAGTCAAGTCATAGGTGTATATCAAAAAACTGTGTTAAAATATTTCATCATTTTATCACTAAAATGCTTTTGAAGACTAAGATGATGATGAATATTTTAACCACCATTTTTACCTTATTTTTTTATCTTCATTTTATTCACTATTCTATGGTTGCTTAACATTATTGATTTCTTATGGTTGCGTGACATTATCATTTTGGTTCATTGGATTTTTCATAAGCTATTCAACATATTGCATTTCGATTCATTCGATATCTACCACCTCTTTGAAATTAATATGTGACGTGACTGAAATCTAAACAGACATGACACATCTGCATTTTCATTATGACATAAAATTATACCTGCCACATGTTCTTCATGATGAATCTACTTAACTGGAGCTTCGTACTCTCAGTACTCGCGCCATAATGTATGTGACAGGGAACTAATGGTTCTCGAAAAAATCATTTGAAGTCGAATCGCTGCCCAGGTTTTAGCTCATTCATTGCTCATTTCCGAGTATTGAAACCTGTAGAGCTCTGTTTTCGTCGAGTCTTTGTGCTCTGAGTACAAGTTAGGGTTTCATTATACTCTTTCTGTTGTAAAATCTGGGTTTATCATCAGTGCTGTTCATTGTCAAAGCTTAGCAAAATTTAATTCTTTCTATTAAGTTTGAGGATTTGGATAGGCCACATTGATGCTTAGGGTTTGGTAGAACATTTCTCAATCTGGTTCATACTGTATCATCTTTATTAGACTCTGTTTTGATTCTGAGTTCATAACTCCTTTGCTCTGTTCTATCAAGTAACACATCTGACCATTCTCATGTTATCCATCGTGAAGAATTGTTCTGCGCACTGTTTGTGCTTTTGAGAACACTGAAGGATAAATTAATGAGTCATCCGTTATAGGGTTTGGTTCGGGAACCCTGAGACTTGTTTGAATTCTTAATAAGGGTTT
Source organism: Pseudotsuga menziesii (assembly GCA_001517045.1). NCBI lineage: Eukaryota > Viridiplantae > Streptophyta > Pinopsida > Pinales > Pinaceae > Pseudotsuga > Pseudotsuga menziesii. The sequence goes on from LPNX010912743.1 coordinate 150,858, forward strand.
AGTTTAGTCTGTCTGGAAAATTCACTTCTATTGTTGATTCCATTTTCCTTGAAGAACAATGTCTCATAGCTGGGATGGCTTTTGACTCATGCTGAGTTGGTTCATACTGCAAAATTCATACAAGAATAGTTTCGGGTAAACTCAATTCTGTTCTTTAAGATCATCATCATCTCGTTGAATGGAAAATAATGTGAATTACTTACTGTTTTGGGGTATGCTTACAAGCTTTACAATTTGTTTATACATTTCTGGTAATGTGTACCAAATTTTTCTAAATCTCTAGGTTTTAGTAAAATCAATAGAGTTTGAGGATGGTTTGAAAGAATATTCATTAATAAAAACGTTTCAGAGTTCAGCTAAATTAGTTAGTTCTGGAATATCTATGAAGAAAAGCGGAAAAGTTTTCTTATACTTTATTAATTCTAGAACCATTGATTTAGTTAAATAGTTTTTCTGAAATTCATGACTTTGTCAAAACCGGTGTGATAACTCCTGAAATAATTCTTGTCTTTTTTATATTGTAATTATCAAGGTTTTAATTGATCTTTTGGGAACATTTCAACACAGAATAATTCATATCTTCATGAATTCAAGACAGTCGTGCATAATTTTCATTTTTAGATTATGTCATGATTAATAATGATGCATGATTATTTCAATGGTTCAATTCTAGAATGATTATCAGCTTCTCTGAAGAAACCCTTTGATTTAACAAAAACGTCGATATAAAATAACTCAGGAATCATCAGAAGTTTTCAAATGATAATGCTCAGGATTGTTTGCAAACAAAATTTTTATTTTAAGTTAGTTCCAGAAATTGTTTTCGGTCTGTTTCCTCTTGATAAATGATTGATACATGCTAGGTGATGAAACAATATACTTGTTCTTATTTATGAATATATTTTAGGTATGTCACCTGGAAACAATTTTAGTATCATTAGAATATACAGACTCTCATTTCAAAAACGTTTTGATTGAACTAAATGATTTCTGGAATTCTTTTTGTTTGCAAAATATTATCCTGAGAACTGCTGTGATTTTCTTATAATCATTAAAAATTCCTGATGAATGATGACTGTTTCTCTCTTGAAATCATTCTCTATTTTTGACTTGAAAAGATGAATTTCAACACACTATCCATTTCTCTTGAATTGATTTCGATAGCATGGTATCGTTTTCTAATATGATTTGAACATTCTGAAGTTATGAAAAACACAGTTTTCTGAGTGTTTCTTTTCATAACTGATGAAAAACAGGAAAAGGAAAAGAGTTATTTTTTGACTGTTATTCTGAGAAAGCTGCTGATCAATGAACATGAAAGTTTTCGAATTACCTTCATTATGATTGGGAACTATTCAGCTTATTTCTTCTTTCTAAAAAATGATTTTCTAAAGATTATCCTTACCCTTGTATCATTATTTCTAGAAGGATACATACTCATTCACGGGAAGGATTGATCAATGACCACTAATGCCAAGTCAAACGAAGAAAAGTGTGCCACGAATTTCGTTTTAAGCTAGTAATAGAAAATGTGTTTCAACAGATAGGCATTTTTTCAGGCCACATTGTGAGCAAATGGAGATAGATTTCAAAAATACTCCACATGGGTTTTCTTCAGAACGGTCCCATTTAGCTTTCTAGATGCGATTTGCTCAGAAAGTGAGGGATTGTAGGACATTTTCATGGATCTTTGAACACGTTTTTTTTAGTTGCGGCCAGCAAAAAGATGGATTTCTGTTTGAACTTTATATATGTTTCCTATTTAAGCAGACAGAAGATGAATTGCCAGGGGAGGTCGATGGTTGAGGAAAGAGATGAGGCAGGATCACTTTATCATTTCTCTATAGCTAAGACAATTTCTTGTTGGGAGTTACAACATCTTTTGAATGGAGATATTTATAAGTATATTTGCAGTATTTTTACTATGGAGATGTACTTGTAGTATCGTTGATCTTGTTATTTCTTTTCGCAGTATTTATGTTTTGTTACTTTCCTTTGAAGAAATGTACAAATGCATCATGTTAAATTGTCGATCTACGTTGGTCCAACTTAGAAAATTCATGTCATATGGTAAATTTTGATGTTATCATTATAATGTATATGATATACTAGTTCTGTGTGTTGTCCTATTCTTTATCAGAATTTTTTCTGAAGTTTTCAAGGTTATTTGTACAGTATCATTATTTGCAAGTTGATGGCGGGATTAATATTATCATACATCCTGATCAGGGTAGGATATCTAGGATATATGAATGGGTGTTTTTATTTAATTTATAGAAACTAGATTGAATCAGATTTTCTTGTTTGCACTTTGTCAAATTATTTTTCAATTTTATTATGAATGTACATGTGTTTATAATATGATTTATGTAATTTGTTGACTTTGTTAATATTGTCTTAACCATTTATTTCTGTACATATAGGTTAATTGGTTTGACTAGATTAATTTTTAGTCATTAGTTGTGTAATGTATGAGCTAACTTGATAATCAGTTTTAACAGTTTTCCTTTGTATATTCATAAGTGTAGTATAGATTCAGTTAACAAACATTAAATTTACTTCTTTCCTTTGAGTTTTCTCTTGTAGTTAGAAGTGATTTAAGAGAAGGCCACAGGGCCTTAATCCCGTCAGAGACAACTATCTAATGACTGAGAGCAGCTTTTGAAAGCTTTTGGATCGGGTTGTCTCTTAGTTGACTGATGTGCCAATTTGGCCTGTCAACATTTCCATACTACTAAAATTGATTTACAGAGTCCAGAACCATTTGTACCATTTTTTAAAGCCATTAATTGGATCGGTTCCCATTGGAGAGGGACCCGGAGACGTAGCCCAGTGGAGGGGGTGAACTCCGTTATCAACTTCTATTTTGTGACTCTCTGATTCTGTGTTTTCTTCCTTGTATCTGTCTATCATTGTTGTGGTTTTCATTCCTTTTCTGAGCATTTAATTTCTGTTAAAGTTGTTCCGTTAATTAACTTGTTGCACACATTATTTTACAATAAACTTTTAATGCACTCATTAGAGGAAATTTCAACTCAAAATGGGCCTTTTAACTTTTATTCAAATTCCATGTCATCACGTGTTAGCCAATGGAATTGCTTTAAATTTGAAATACCGTATAGGTCTTAAACACTTTTTTAATATAAATTTGGGGATAGATATCATAAAAAAAACTACTTTTTTTTTTCTGTATTTTTGACATATCTCCTTGTGTTTTTACTCAAATTTCGATCGGGAGAGCTCGTTGGATGCGAAATTAAATTCTACATCCAATGAGTACCCACTCAGCATACTTTTGATGGACCCCGCTACCCCAAAAACAAGAAATACCTGAAAAAATGGAATGATGATGTCATCATTCCATTTTCCAAGTATTTCTTGTTTTTTGGGTCGCAGGGTCCATCAAAAGTATGCCAAGTGGGTACTAGTTGGATGCAGAATTTAATTCTGCATCCAACGAGCTCTTTCGATCAAAATTTGAGTAAAAACACAGGGATATATGTCAAAAATACAAACAAAAAAGTAGTTTTTTTCTTTTCTTCCTCCAAAATTAATAAATATTATTTTACTATTTTAACTATTATTTTATTAATTCATTTTAGGAGGCCCATTTTGAGTTGAAATTTCCTCTAATGCAAGTTGAGGTCCTACGGATCATATATTGAGGAATATTTTGCTAGGTTTTTCCCATTAGGGTTTTCCCAGGGTAAATATGTGTTGATCTTGTGATACTGTTTCTTTTAGTGATTATGTCTATATGCTTTTGTTATGAAATTGAAATTGAATGTTGATAATGTAGCTTAGCATATTAAATATTAATAGGGAAGATGTCTCCTCTAGGTAAGAGATAATAAAGATGCAAAAGATATATGGGAGGCTCTGCTTGTTTAGGATTGATACACGCTTAGGATATGATGCTTATAAATTAAAGTAGGTAGCCATCATAAATCTCAATAAAAAAAGTGAATGTATGAAAATGCAGTTACAACATGATATAAATGGGAGTTTCAATAGGATATGGATAGCATAAAGTTCAAGAAAGAAAATGAAGGTCTTTACTCGAATACATGGTGGGAATACAAGATCCTCCTCAACCTAAAGGAGGACACTCAAGATGGGAACCAAGTGGAAAAGAAAGATCTAACTAGGGTTCCCATGATAAAGAGAGCTCTACGAATTATGTGAATCCACTTCTGGTAGCAGTATGAGGGTTTTGTGGCATCATGAAGTGGGTTTGTACCTATGGTTAAGGTGATATTATCATAGGATAATGCAATATGCATGTAGAAAATGTTATCCCATCCTATATTCTACTTTAGTATTATACATGTCATAGGTGTGAACGGGTTAAAGTCTCGATGAAAGTGCATCATAATAATTTCCTACACAAGCCTCATCCAACAGAACCATTTGTTGGTGCTAAACTCTACTAACCTATTCCAACAAAATGAGGTCCACATATATATAAAATATTCAAAAATCTATTACTTCTCCACTTATCATGCTAAATGGACCTTGCGCAGTGCCGCGTGAGCTTGCGCAGCTGCCACGACGTTGTGCAACTCACATGCCCCAACCCCTTTCCAACAAGTACACAGTTGTTTATTTCATTCTTGACACAAAGAATATCATAAGCCAAGTTCTGGTTAATGCTATCTAGAGTCTTTGTCTCAAGGTGATAGTTTTGGTGTTGGATAGCATTGTAGGTTTGGCATCACTTCATCGGGATTTGCAACATGTCATGTTCTATTGGGTAGAGTGCATGAGAACTATTGTATATGACTTGAGAACATCTGTGCTCAACAAAATGAAACAAAAACAGATGGACTACAAGTTGGGTATGATAAAGAACTTTGGGTATGCCAGCATTCTGAGCACATTCTTCTTTGAGAGGGTACCAAGTCTCAGGCCTACAGTTGAAGTCCCTCCCTATAGTCTATGAGATCCATCCCAAACTCACTAGGAGGAGGTGATATAGAGGCTAGGGGGAGGCAAGACACCTTCTCCCTCCCCACTTGACTTCTTCCATTGGTGGCGACAATAGGTCATATCCATAGAAGACTACCCCTATGTGTTAAATAAATGTAACTACAGAATGTATTCTATTTTGTATTATTATTTTTATTACCGCTTTCAGAGATATTTTTCCTCTAACTAGGGATGACATTGATGTATTTGGTCATGTAAATTATTGAGGTAAAACCTCCATTGTAAGTTGGGTCATTAGTACCCCAAAAAGTATTATTAAATTTTTTTTTTTATTCTTCCAAGGAAAGTAGAGCCTAGAAGCAAGGAGAGGTTGGCCTAGTTGGGTTATTAGGCCTCTTAGTTGGTTAGTATAAATAGGAGAGGAACTTCCCTAATTTAGACAAGCGGAACACTCAAGAAGTTGCGCTGGAGAGAGAAGAAACAGTCAATCTGGAGGACATGAAGTAGTGTAGTCTTGCTCTTTGGGTCTTACAATGTACTTGGTTGAAGTCTATATAGAAAAAAAATTGCTCAGCTTTCTTCTCCATGGGGGTTTCTTGGGATAAATATTTGTGTTCTCTTATTGTTATTCTTTCAGATATCCTTCAATTTTTGGTATAACAACTTTTAAAATATTAACATGGTATAAGATATAACCTGAAAGAAGACATTATGCAACAACTTATCCTGCAATACAACAAGCTAGGGTTTACTATTATGGATACCTCCCTCCATAAATCAGCTGGAAAAAAGATCCATTAAAATCACCCTAGGAATATGCCTCTTTCTATTGAAGCTCTTTTCTATTCTGAGGAATTTCACTTTTTGACCTACCACTATTGTTGGGAGAAACTAGGTCATCATATTTCTCAAATCTCTATCCTCATATTTTAGTAAAGAAAGACAAAGTATATATCTCCTTAGGGAAGTGCATATTTTTGTCCAATCAACTCTACAAGTGATTCAATTTGGAAAAATATGGTTTTTTTAAGTCAAACCCTAAGTCACCCTTAATAATATTCGAAAAGTAGTCATCATACTCGTAAGTTATATTCCCTATATTTCCATTTGAAGGTATCATATATAAAAGATTAAAAGCAATACCAATCTTGATAAAAATAGTGAGGGATCAGAGAACTTCAGAGCATGGAAGTGCATAATCATGCTCATCCTTGAATAACATGACCTAGATGGATTTATCAAAGAAGAGGTCAAGGAACTAGAGGGAGAAGAGGAAAATACCAAACATAAAAAGAATATGATCAAAGTAAAATTTATCGTCCCTAATTCTATCAAGGATCAATTTTTTTCCCAGGTATCTTCAAAGAATACTCCAAAAGAAATGTTTGATGCACTCACTAATATGTTTGAAGGTAAGAAGACCATTGGAATAATGATCTTGAGAAACTAACTCAAGCATGTCAATATACAGAAGACAAACACCATACAATCATATTTCTCAAACGTATCTCATATCAAAGTATAGTTAGAATCCATTGGTGATATGGTTGAAGAAGAAGAAGTGATGATCTCCACCATGAATGGTCTCCCTAGAGAATGGGATTCCTTCATTGGAGTAATATGTCCTATAAGAAAGTTAACCAAGTGTAGCAATCTATGGGAAGAATGTGTACAAGAAGAAGGAATAATAATAAACTAAGAAGAGAAGATAAATGATAATGAAGATCAAGCTCTAGATACACACAACAAGGATGGAAGAATCAAAAGGAATAGTCAAGGTTCATCTCCGAGAAGATCACCTGACTTCAAAGAAACCTAGAATTGATTAATCATTTTTTGAATATTACTCATGTCATAAGATGGGTTTTTGAAGGAATATTTCAACTAGTGCAGACACTGCTTGTTCCTCTAGCCTATTTGATACAAGTATAGAACAAAAATTCATAGCATCATATCCTTTGCCTAGATAATTAATCTACTTGAATGGAACAATTCTTTTAGTTTGGATCTGAAAGTTTTGGTCTTTGTTTCATTGTTATTCATGTGATCTATAGTACCTCCAAAGAATAATCAGAAAAAAAGAAGAAGGATAATACTAATAATAAAGATAAAGAATCTATATTAGTGATCAAGAAATCTAATAATAAATGACTGATATTCACACAAATCATATATGGGAAAGGGAAACACTTTTGTATTAATCAAATGAAAAGGGAAGGCTACAAACAAAGCTTTGATGCCAATAGATTTGTATCTATAAGTTCTTTGACACACTCACACAACTATCCACTGACACAAAACTCATTTCTCACACCACTCACTCAACTTTGCCTCCCTACCAGACTTCAATCCAACACCATAAGGATGTTATCTTTGGTCTCCCCTCACATAGTCCATGAAGCCTTCTTTTATAGGCCAAGGGAGGCTCATATGAGATGAGGTATTTTGGGAAGAGGATAAGGAATGATCCGTATGGGTTAGGAGGTCAAATTCCAACTCTTCCTAATAGATAGGAACATCCTCCATGAGATATTTCACTTGGAATCTTCTCAAAAATTCTCTTTTTTCCTTTTAAATCATGTTTGTACTTCTAGTAGTTAGGGTATGTTCACCAACACATGTTGTAAACAAGGTAAAGGAGCCACTGGTGCCTATTGTCAGTGAACAAGGTGTTCCAACCCTCTCTGGTGCTTTGTCGTAGAAGGAGAGGTGCGTTAGCAAGTATAAGAATGGGTAAAAAGGTCCAAATGATTTTTCAACCCTAGGTGCTTTGAGGGATTTGAAGCATTAGTTTATATTTTAGGTGAAACAAAATGCCTACTAAAGTATGAAACTAGAGGGATGTGATAGGTAGAATGCTTTGTTAGATTTCAATCTCATACCAGAGGAAAAGAGAGGTGAGCTTACAGTTTATGCAAGACCAGTAACCAAATCATCTGACTCAATCATGGATGCATATGAATACACCGTAGATACATAAGGAGTAGATCCATGAACAATAATACTGAAAATGTAACATGACTATGGAGCATACAAAGGAGATCTATGTCATTTAGACTCAATACTTGACACATCCACCTAACATACAATGTGGATTCATGTCATGACCTCAAATAATATTTCATCACACCTTGAGGATAGGTATATATTCAGGTGAGTACCTAACTACTCAGGGTCTTCATTCCAACCGTCAAATGATACGATCCTAACCATGTAAATAGATGTATTGATGTCGAGCATGGTAGAAACCACTTGATTACCAGCCATTAATCATTAGAGAAAATTTGAGGTCTAAAATGGGCCTCCTAAAGAAAATAATAAAACAATAGTTAAAATAATAAAAAATATTTATTAATTTTGAAGGAAGAATGAAAAAAACTACTTTTTTTTGTTTGTATTTTTTACATATCTCACAGTTTGTTTACTCACATTTCAAGTGGGAGAGCTCATTGGATGCGGAATTTAATTCTACATCCAATGAGTACCCACACTGCATAGTTTTTACGAACCCTGCTACCCCAAAAATAAGCAATACCCAAAAAATGTGATGATGATGTCATCATCACATTTTTTGGGTATTTCTTTTTTTTGGGGTAGCGCAGTGCATCAAAAGTATGCAGTGTGGGTACTCGTTGGATGCAGAATTAAATTCTGGATCCAGCGAGCTCTCCCGCTCGAAATTTGAGCAAACAAAGAGGGAGATATGTTAAAAATACGAACAAAAAAAGTAGTTTTGTTTTATGACAAATATGTCAATTCAACCATTATGGTTGACTCATTTTATTGAAATTCTATTGGTTCTTGAATTTCAACTCACAAAATTTATTGTTGGCACGTTTTCTTATAAGGCCCATTTCAGACCCCAAATTTCCTCTATTGGTATACTGTTAATAAGTGAGAGGGAAATCGCCATTGATGTCAATAATTCCCAAGGTGTCTTGATCCACCAACAAAGCCTCATCGATAGAGGTTCCCACTCTATTGACACATTGCATCACAATATCCCTGAGCATCGGCTTGAATAGGTTTTGCACTACCTAGAAACATCTGCGAAGCAGATGAGGTCTCACCTGAGGCATTCAGGGGAGAGTGGTCAAAATCGAGTTTCCAACAGTGGGGGAGGAGGACATGGGGATCAGACTGGAGAAAACCATAACTTATGTGATCACCCTATATTATCACAACATTAATCATGAAACATCATACCGCATTCAACAATTGCAGAGATTTAATAGATCACATTAACAGAGCAAGGAGAAACTAAAACGCATCATTATATGAGATGCAGAATCATAGCATCACACAGATCTACGCATATTGCATTGTATAATCATAACAAAAAGCAGTACTTCAGCATCATAATAGAACTCATATATAGATTGAACTACATCTTATATTGACCTTGCGCAAACATACCACATTACATAATCCTTCTCCAAATTCGGAGAGTTCATCAAAAGAGATCCAGACAAAATCACTATGATGAAAGAGGCATCCCTGGTACTGAAAGTGATAATTACAAAACCAAATTCATGTCTCCCTATAATTACAAAAATGAATCTACAAATAGGCTTATGCCTTCACCTCAAGAGTCCACTATTAACTAATTTCTAACCTCTACTGACCTATTCCAACAGAATTAGGTCCACATATATATAAAATATTAAAAAAGAAGTTACTTCTCCACGTATCATGCTAAATGACCCTTGCGCGGTGCCATGTGAGCTTGCACAGCTGTCGCGACTCTACGCAACTCACTCACCCCAACCCCTTTCTGGTGAGTGCTATCCAGAGTCTTTGTCTCAAGGTCATAGTTTTTGTGTTGGATAGCATAGTAGGTTTAGCGTCACTTCATCAGGATTTACAACGTGTCATGTTCTATTGGGTAGAGTGCATGATAACTATTGTATATGAATTGAGAACATCCATGCTCAGCAAAATGAAAAACAAATTGATGGACTACAAGTTGGGTATGATAAAGACCTTTGGGTATGCCAGCATTCTGAGCATATTCTTCTTTGAGAGGGTATCAAGTCTCGGTCCTACAGTTAAAGTCCCTCCTCATATTCTATGAGATCTAGCCCAAATTCACTAGGAGGAGGTGATATAGAGTCTACGGGGAGGTAGGACACCTTCTCCCTTCCCACTTGACTTCTTCCATTGGTGGAGACAATAGGTCATAGCCATAGATGACTACCCCTATGTGTTAAAATAAATGTAACTACGGAATGTACTCTATTTTGTATTATTATTTTTATTACCCCTTTCATAGATATTGCTCTTCTAACTAGGGATGTCATTGATGTATTTGTTCATGTAGAGTAATGAGGTAAAATCTCCATTGTAATTTGGGTCATTAGTACTCCAAAAAGTATTATTAAAAATGGTTTTTTGAGTCTTCCAAGGAAAGGAAGCAAGGAGAAGTCAGCCCATTTGGGTTATTAGGCTCTTCAGTTGATTAGTATAAATAGGAGAGGTGCTTCCCTAACTTGGACAAGTAGAACACTCAAGCAGTTGTGCTATAGAGAGAAGAAACTGTCAATCTGGAGGAGAGGAAGTAGTGTAGTCTTTCTCTTTGGGTCTGTTGAGGCCTGGAAATTCATAGGAAACAACAGCGAGGAATTATCCCTAGTCAACGTTCCCAAATAGCCCATGAATTTTTGGTGTGGGGAATTCGTCCGATTTGCGGTCCGGCTACAGTAAGTCAAAAAACAAAAATAAAAAAGGTTTCACCGGTTGCGGCCCGGTCCACCGTATATATTTTTTTATTTTTCAGCTTTAAATATGACATGAAAATGCCTATCTAAAATGAAGATTGATTGAGAATGCAAGGATTGTTCACAATGTGATGCATAGGTTCTTACCTCTCGTCTTAGGCTCTCTCGCATCTAAATCACACACAACAAGAATTAAAACTAACTACCTAACCTATCCCTAGGGAGCGAGATTGTCACTTATTAATGAGTAATGTATTTTGTGCATGCTTTATAAAAAGAAATTACAGATAGATGATACTTCTTTGAAACACATGAACAGTTAAAGATATTTGAACAATCAGATAGCCAATTGTCTATAAACACATTCATCACTCATAGTGGAAATTTTCATAAAACAAACCAAAGATCATTCATGCAAGAACATAGGTTCAAAGAGTTAGAACGATCTCACAGTTAATGGACACAAATATGAAAATGAAATAGTTCCTATTCAACACATCCATAGCATAACATTTGAACATTCCACCAAGCTTTCTCCCACAGGAAAACTATAATTATTTATTGCAAAAGGAAATAGTTATTCTTACAATATGTCTTCCAATATAATTAGGAAAAAATTCCCTTCCTCTTTTCTAGATACTCTATATTTATACAAAAGAACAAAACTATTGGGATTCCCATGAAATGAATCTTGGGATTCCCGAACTCTTCACCTCCCACATTTTTCTTTCATTAAGTGTTTATAAAATTTACAATATATTACAATAAAATGAATAAAATGCTCATGAGGAGGGTCCGGCTTGACTATTCAAAAATTTCTTCCATGCTGAAGCCTCTGAGGCAATACTTTCAAATTCAAAAGGTTCTAGGAAACGAATATTTATTTCGAATTTAGAAGCCTGATTTCTTATGACTTCTATTATGGCTGCGCTCAGGAGAAGTTGGTCTTCTAACAACTGCACACTAACCACGGAATGATCTACTTCATTTCTCAGGGTCTGCTCGTCTAAAGCTTTAATGTGATGTATCCTTTGTTCATCTCCTTGATATCTTCTTTGCAAAATCTCCAAAAACAGGCTGTGGTCTAGAAAGGTATCCATTCTCTGTTCAGCCTCAACTTGGCAGTGATTATAAGTGACCAAAAGTATTCTGAAGAATTCTGCAAAAGCCCCCTTTGTCTTCTTGACATCCTTCTTGAATTCCTTGGCTGTGTTTATGGCAAACTCCAGTACATCATAGTCCTTCCTTAGGGCTTGTTGATCTTTTGATGGTAAATCAGCAGGGGATTCTTCATTCGCTTTTAATCTTGCCATCCTTCCTATCAGGACTTCTAAGATGTCCCACGATCTGTCAACAAAATATGAAGAGGTTTCCAAAATATCTTCCAGTCGATTGTCCACCTGCAAGACCTTGCACCTCTCTTCCTCTATGGCCACTTGTAGCTGGTGCATGTTGCTTCTTTGTGCCAGAATGTGCTCCTTGAACGGCTAAAGACTGACCTGCTATTCCTTGGCCTCTTCTAGGGCTATTGTCAATGAGGTAATCTGTTCTTTAAGTTATGCATTCTTCCCCTGAGATTGCCTCTTAGATCCTTCCAAGGTAGCCTTCTGTAACTCCAACTCCCCTATCCTACCTAGCAGCTGCTCCTTTTCTGGCCTCAACCCTTGACATTCTTATTGCACTTTCTCCAGAATTTCTTGGGCAGCCTCCATAGATCTCTTCTCTACTTAGAGGGACTGGAGCTAAGATTTTGAATACTTTATTTCTTGTTGTATGTCTTCAAACTTCGTTTTCAACCTATTCTTTTCCTCTCTCTCTCTTCTTACGGTATATTTGAGCTGCAAAGAGGACTTCTTTGACTGTTCAAGATCAGTCATTATTCGATCTACATTGTCCTTGGAAGCGTGGATCAATGTAGCCCCTGCCCTAATAGTGAACCTGGGGTCCTTGTTTGTCCCATATACTACAGTTGTATCATTAATCATTTTACCGAACTACCCCCCAATTTTGACCTTTCTCTCGATCCTCTTTACTATCTTTTTCCTTTCCCTATCATAAAATATAGTGTTGAAATCTGGTACCTCCTCACCTTTCTTCTGCTCAAAAGGGATTAGCCTAAGGGTGGGGACCATAGCCTGTCCTGGTGTGCTACCATTAGCTGCCTCAGGATCTTGAATATTAGGGTTCCCCAAGTCCCAAGCCTGACTATCTGCTGTATCGAAAGCTGATTGCTCTATCACTGTCTCTGTCAGGTTTAGCTTTTTTGCTTCCTACTTTTTCAGCTCCTCATCCATCTTTCTTTTCTTTTCCTCTTCCTTGCTCTTGACAGCTTCTTCTGCCTTTCTGGCTACTTCTAGTGTAGCTTTTCTCTTTTCCTCTTCTTCTCCTTTGAGCCAGCTTTCGGCCTCTTGTGCTAGTCTCCTAGCATATTCATTTATTTTTCTAGTCTCTTCCTCCTCTTCCTTTTCTAGCTCATCCTGTCCTTTTCTGCCTTTGGTGGTGATTTTGTTCTTATACCTTCTTCTCAAGGCTATCATAATTTGTGCACTATGGAAAATGGATTCCTCTCTATCCCAGTGGCTTGTGTATTCAAAATGTACATTCGCCTCTCTACAGTGTTCTGCCACTTTATTTCGGGAATCATTCCTGTGGAAACACATTTTCCCAAAATGGAATTTCCCGAATTCTTCCACAAATTCGTCAACTTTCTTCACCCTAGTAAACTTGTAGCTTCCCAACCTGAATGGAAAAGGAGGGTAAGCTACTTTCTTGTGTTCAAACAGAAAGCTTCCTATGCCATCTAAAAAGACTTGTCTAACTGCCTCTGTGTGGACTACATAGTCAGTGGCATACTTAGGTAGTAGTGAGGGTGCTCTGGAGCATCTAAACATTCTGAAATATAATCCACCCTTATTTAAGTAATAGTCTATGTATTATTCAATCACCTACATTGCCTCCTCTAACATGCAGTTGCACTCTTTCAAGAAAATTAATGTATATAATGGAATAATGAAGTTCTCACACACTTCCTTATAGTGACTGTGGTATTTGTGTGCCCACAGTGGCTTGTATGCTGAGTAGACTGGTTTTCTCTCCTGGTCCCAAATACACCTCAGATTGGGGAAGGGTTGGTTGCATAGGATGCAATCAATCAGTATAGAGCTCATGTAGAACTCTAATCTCTTTTGGGACACCCCTCCTAATGCTGAAGCAATGCAATCTAAGAGGCTATTGGACACAATGTTTTCCCAGTTGAACACTGTCCCCTATGTTGCAACATAGAAAATGATAGGCACCCACTCCAATTTGAAGATTTTATTGTGGGCCCTCCCGAAAATCCTCTTCAGCATCAGGGAAATGAACCTATAAGGGGTTCTTATATTGGCAGTGTCATATTCCCCGGTCGGCCTAGTTCTAAAGTTATTTCCAGGCATTAGCATCCTCTTCAATGTCTCGACTAGGTCCATTTTGATCACCTTTAGCCAGTCCTCAGTCAAGTACACCTGTGCTTCTGGTAAGTGGTAGGCCAGTACCACATACCTAGGGGTATAAGCGGCATAACCCTGTTTGTCAACATTTTCCAGAATTATGGTGGATACATCTGCCCCGGGAAGAATCCACCCAATCACCTCTGAGCATGGAAAAAGCTCAGGTCTAGTAGCAATTTTCATCAATGAAGATCTCTCTATATTGGCATAGATGGTTTCTTCTTAAAAACCTATGTCAAGTACTTCTTGGCGGGTTATCAATCTGTAAATTCCCCCCCATTGATATTTGGGTTCCACACCAACTATGCATTTTGTGTCCTCGTAGGTGTATTTGACTCTGGTAATGATTTTGACTTCGGGTTCCTCTTCTACTACTGGGGCCTTCTTCTTCTGACGTTTAGACATCTTGGATTCTGAGGAATTTCCTTGTCATGTACAGAAATTGTTTTTAGGTTTTGTTAGGTCATTACTAGATAACAATCAAAATGGAGGCAACTGTATAGCATTTTACCTCATATATGCTAAACATGAGTGTAGCTATGAAGAATAAACAACAATGCTCAAAAACCAAGTGTTCCTGTATAAAATTATTCTACCGAAAGGGCTAAAACTAGCTCTTGCCCAACATTTGTAGTTTTAACTTAGAAAATCATGGGTTTTCTAAAAGGATGAAAATCCTTGTCCTCTCATCAACAAGAACACAGTCTCAAAACCCCCTCTTGCCACTGTGGATTACAACATTACGCGAAAAAAATATATGGTGCCTAAACTCAAATGAGGATCCTACAAGTGGTAGCGCACTACCAGATAAGGGGAAGCTACTTGCTGTAAAATGCTCACTTCACGGTCTGAATAGGTAATGCGTTTTGGAACCTAAAATGGGTCAGGGTTCATACTCAAGCTTGAACAGTCTCAACCTAAGCGAGAAGTAAAAACAACATCATGGTCCTAGTTCATGAAGATGAGGGCGACCGAACTATGGAATCAGACTCACGGAATCTTGGAAGAAAACCATGAAACGCCCTCCCTAGACAGCCAAACACAAACTGGGGGAAACTGATACGAACAGCGTAACAGCCATCTACATCGGCTTCCCCAGCAGTCGAGTGCGGTCTGCAAACCCCCAACGGCCGTGAAAATCATCATTGCAAAACTAAGAAACTCCCCACTGGGCGACCATACTACTTAACTCAAAAATATATACAGGCTGGGTTGGGAAAACCTAGAAAACACTAACCATGGATATAGCCAAAATTAGTTCGACCAATCAAATGGAATGGTAAAATGGGCATAAGGGCCTACCTGGCAATGTGCTGCGCAACTAGTAGAGGAAAACTGGTAAACTTCCACGGCGGAGCCACCTAGGAGCGAAGGTACCAATAGCGAAAACTTGGTTTTCTCTAGCGAAAATGATAGCATGGAGAAATCTCCAAAATAGAATAAAATAATAAACCCCCAACCCAACATATATACATCGTGGTCAACATGAAATCAGTGGGAAAATAAGATCATCAGGAGATGGAAAAGCTACGGGATCGGCGATCATGTTACTATCTCCTCTGCAACGGCGAATGAAGAAATCATCGAAACGTCCGCAATGGCATTGGTGGGAGAAACAAATCAACACTCACATCGGAGCTCACAAGACTAGGGATTCCGGTCAAAAGATGATTAGAGAGCTGTAACGGAAAACCTGTAATAGAAACGAGTTCCGCAGATCAGCAAAACAGAGTAAGAATAAACATGTCTCAATCAAAAACACCGATCAAGTGGATAAATCAAACTATCGGAATCATAGTGCTTTTTAGAGGCACAACAGCGAGAGTTGGAAAAAACCAAGGACCAGCGAGCCAAAAATGGTGGGGGTTGGAAAAGGATGAAACAACTCTCGAACAACTTCACAGAACCTTTTCTGCCACAGCGGAAGATGTATAGACAAAGGTTCCGACAGGATTTCAAACAACTTCCGATAAAGAAAATACACTGGAGACCAAATACACTTGACTTCGGACCTGATATCCGATTCATTTCCGCAATGGTGGACATGCAAATGACTAGACTCCTGACTCAAAAGTCCAAAATACTTCCAATGGTGAGGCAAAATTAATTCAAACATTCAAACATTCAAACATGGCCCACATAAAAGTAATTTTTATTCAAACATCAAGCAAAACCAAAAACTTAGCATCACCGAATCAAAGGAGGGTCCCAATTTTTTTTGAATTTTGGGAAAAAAGTTGCAGCTGCAACAGGGTCTTACACTATACTTGGTTGAAGTCTATATAGACAAAAATTTGTTGAGTTTTATTCTCCATGGGGGTTTCTAGGTATAAATATTTGTGTTCTCTTATCGTTATTCTTTAAGATATTCTTCAATTTTTGGTATAACAACTTTGAAAATATTAACATGGTATCGGATACAACTTGATAGAAGACATTGTGAAACAACTTATCCTGCAATCCAACAAGCTAGGGTTTACTATTCTGGATACCTCCCTCCACAAATCAACTAGAAAAAAGATCCATTAAACTCACCTTAGGAAGATGCCTCTTTCTATTGAAGCAGTTTTCCATTTTGGGGACTTTCACTTTTTGACCTACCACTATTGTTGGGAGAAACTAGGTCATCATATTTCTCAAATCTCTATCCTCATATTTTAGTAAAGAAATACACAGTCTAGATCTCCTTAGGGAGGCACATATTTTTGTCCAATCAACTCTACAAGTGATTCAATTTGGAAAAATACGGTTTTTTCAGTCAAACCCTAAGTCACCCTCAATAATATTCCAAAAATAGTCATCATACTCGTAAGTTCTATTCCCTATATTTCCATTTGAAGGTATTATATATAAAAGATTAAAAGCAATACCAATCTTGATAAAAATAGTGAGGGATCAGAGAACTTCAGAGCATGGAAGTGCATAATCATGCTCATCCTTGAAGAACATGACCTAGATGGATTTATCAAAGAAGAGGTCAAGGAACTAGAGGGAGAAGAGGAAAATTCCAAACATAAAAAGAATATGATCGAAGTAAAATTTATCGTATCTAATTCTATCAAGGATCAATTTATTTCCCAAGTATCTTCAAAGAATACTCCAAAATAAATGTTTGATGCACTAACTAATATGTTTGAAGGTAAGAAGACCAATGGAATAATGATATTGAGAAACTAACTCAAGCATGTCAATATACAGAAGACAAACACCATACAATCATATTTCTCAAGCGTATCTCATATCAAAGTATAGTTAGAAGCCATTGGTGATATGGTTGAGGAAGAAGAAGTGATGATCTCCACCATGAATGGTCTCCCTAGAGAATGGGATTCCTTCATTAGAGTAATATGTCCTATAAGAAAGTTAACCAAGTGTAGCAATCTATGGGTAGAATGTGTACAAGAAGAAGGAATAATAATAAACTAAGAAGAGAAGATAAATGATAATGAAGATCAAGCTCTAGATACACACAACAAGGATGGAAGAATCAAAAGGAATAGTCAAGGTTCATCTCCGAGAAGATCACCTAACTTCAAAGAAACCTAGAATAGATTAATCATTTTTTGAATATTACTTATGTAATAAGATGGGTTTTTGAAGGAATCTTTCAACTAGTGCAGACACTGCTTGTTCGTCTAGCCTATCTGATACAAGTATAGAACAAAAAGTCATAGCATCATACCCTTTCCCTAGATAATTAATCTACTTGAATGGAATAACTCTTTTACTTTGGATCTGAAAGTTTTGGTCTTTGTTTCATTGTTATTCATGTGATCTATAATACCTCCAAAGAATAATTAGAAAACAAGAAGAAGGATAAGACTAATAATGAATATAAAAATTCTATATTAGTGATCAAGGAATCTAATAATAAATGACTGATATTCACACAAATCATATATGGGAAAAGGAAACACTTTTGTATTAATCAAATGAAAAGAGAAAGCTACAAGCAAAGCCTTGATGCATAGATTTGTATCCAGAAGGTCTTTGACACAATCACACAACTATCCACTAACACAAAACTAATTTCTCACACCACTCACTCAACTTTTCCTCACTACCAGACTTCAATCCAACACCATAAGGATTCTCTCTTTGGTCTCCCATCACATAGTCCATGAAGACTTCTTTTATAGGCCAAGGGAGGCTCATATGAGATGAGATATTTTGGGAAGAGGATAAGGAATGATCCGTATGGGTTAGGAGGTTCAATTCCAACTCTTCCTAATAGATAGGAACATCTCCATTAGAGGTTTCACTTGGAAGCTTCTCAAAAATTCTCTTCTTTCCTTTTAAATCCTGTTTGCACTTCTTGTAGTGAGTGTTAACCCAAAAAATCCCTCACTCAGCTCTACATGGTCTACACCACCCAAGGACACCCATGAACAACCCTCATATCACTCCATTAGACCCCCACACCCTCAAAAGGCTTAAGAATGAACAAAAGGGCTTAAAACCCCAAAAAGGAGCCTAAATAACTCTCCTAGGGGCTAAAGCCTCCAAAAAGGGGCTAAAACCCCTCAAAGGAGCCTGAAACCCTAAAAGGAGCTAAATTTAGGGCAGAAGGGGCTAAAAGCCCCAAAAAGGGGCTAAATCTTGGACCAAGGGCTTAAAACCCTAAAACCCCAAAAAAAGTAATAAAAGGAGGGTGGGGGTTAGCTCTCAAACAACTCTTCTCTTGCATATTGTTATGCTGCCCATGGATACCTTGAGACTCTTTTCCTCTCAAGCCACCCACACCCCCCTCTCTTCCACTCATCTTCCCCATTGAGCCATAGCTCCTCCATTACTTAGTGAGATATAGAGGTGCTTCCTCCAGCCAGGGCATGGTGGCTCATCGCACCAAAGAAGAGGTATACTTGTGTTTTTTGTTTCATTTCTTTGCTTTTGTTTAACACATAGTTTGTTTGTAGGTTTTTTATATTCTTATTATAGGTTTATTTCTAACATGTTTTGCAGGTTTATTATTGTTTATTAGTTCTTTGCAGGTTCTCGAAGCTAATCCCTAACCCTGTTTGCAGAGGGGCTCACTGCCATTGCTTTATGTTTCTTTTATTCCTTTATGTTATCTTTTTTTTCCATGCATTTTCAAGCAGGAACCTACCCTTCTGTCCTATAGATGAAAGGGATCCATTCCTTCCCCTGTAGCAAGGAGAAATCCCTGCTACAAAACTGGCGACCATACCAGGTCGATCCCACAGGATCCCTGGTTCAATTTTTTAAAATTTCAAGTTTATTTCAGTTTATTCCCTAGTTTTAAAATTTCTTGTCAATTATAGGTTAACTCTTGTTTAATTTTAGTTTCTATTACTGCAGAAGCCTCTACAAGGAAAATCCGAGTCTGTTTGGCCACAGTACAGGTTATTGTTGGCCGGATCTAACTCGGGATCAGGAAAACCCCAAAATCGGAGGAGGTCACACTTATCGGGCCTAAACATGGGACCAGGTCGCTCATTTAGGCCTCACAGGCACGACTAGGTCACCCTTTTCTCCCTAAAAGGTGTGACTTCACTCAAAAGGACAGACCGTTTCTGTCTATGAAATCTATGTGACCCCCTCACCTGTTTTAGGAAACATTTGGTGACCCCCTCGCCACATTTGGCCCAAAACGTGCGGTCTGTCACTCAAAAGTTAATTTTCAAGTTATTAGGGACTGTTAATGTGGCTCATCCGCCTCTGTCCAACACAATATTTCCATTTCTGTTTCTATTTTAATTTACAACAATTCCATGTACAAAGAAAGTCTAAATTCCCAAAAAAAATTAATGGCTTAATGAATGTAGCTTAACTAAAATTGACACAAAATTAACAATCTTGCTTACCATTCCTCCTCTACCCAGTAATCACCCTTTGGGGTATTGTGGGATAAGATGAAGGTCATAGCTCATATAGTAATAGGCCCTTCATTGAATATTTTTCAAAACCGTTAAAAGCAGATGACTTGGAAGGTAGAGGGGGTAGAGAAAGAGGGCTTCTCACGACGCTAAGCATCCTCCCTGTTGACCAAACTTGCATCCGAGAGGTGACCTATGGATCTACGGATGGGATTAGTCCCATTATGTCGAGAGCCCAACACCTTCTCTTGGTTGAAGAAGAATATAGGTGTAAGGTAGCCACCTAGTTAGGCTGTCACTATTCAGGGTAAAAAATGGTATCTATATACACAATTTATATTTATTTACTGCTTGTATTCACAATGATATGAACTCTATGACATATTCATAAACCACTTGCAGCCACCTGATAATAGAAAAACAACAAGACATATACACCATACCATGTAATCAACCCCACTCAGTTCATGACGTTGAGAGAGCCACTAAAATTGATTAATTTACACTAAGTTAAAAAATATGCAGTCTTTGATGACATAAGTCCCTGACCTCCTTAACCATGGGAAGTACTTGGGCACATCCTAGAAACTCATTGTGAGGAATTCCATGGGAACCCCAAAGTAGCTGGCTGTTGAGAGGAATTACCAAGTGAAACAGGTAACGAACCACACCGATTGAGTAGAAACGCCCATAAGGAAAAATCCAAGCGATGTCTTCTAGCAGTCTTGGTGGCCGAGTGACCACCTACATCCAATAGGAAGCCATTGAAACCATGGTCCAAAATATCATTCCCACCAGATTGATACATAAATCTAACACAATTGATCCCCCACGCTCTTCCTCACGCCTAATAGGAAAACAACCACAATTCGAGAAATTAAACCGACACCGTTGAGACCATTCTCAACGACCTCTCACACCATTAGAAGGCCACACAGACTTTGATTTACATTCATACCCATACCAGCCTGAACCAGACCTCCATACTGCACCATCAAGCCCCATGGCTGGTGCAAATATGGATCCATTTTTTGGTATAGCCATAGCTAATGGACCCATATCCACACCACAAATTATCACCAACAACCCTACATGTGGCCCCAACAGAGTCATGCAAACTGTCATCAGTCAGCTGCCACCATCCATAGTAACCACTCAGGATGTCCCACCTGTAACACTTGCGGGTAGTGGAACTTCCATATACACTGCCCCTTCTATCACATAGGGGGGTAATTCCCCTTCCACATACACTACCCCTCCTGTCACACATGGGGGCAGTGGCCCTTCCATTCATGTTGTCCCTCACATCACACTTCGGGGCATTGTCCCATCTACAATCACACCACCAGCACCCCCAGCTATGCAGGTACATTATGCACCTACAAACCCCACCACCATACCTCCCCCATCTCACATCAACTTGGGGTCAAATCTTCCTTTCATGGCTCGGCTTAACTTGCTTGATTTGGCTCGATTAACAAATGACCCCATCCACCATCAAACCTTTTGGCCTCCCATGCCAACCAAGCTGCCATCAGACATTTCCAAGTTTGAAGGCAAGTTAGGGGAGTGTCCCCAAAATCACATTATGACATTTCATCTATGGTGCTCCTCAAATAGCATCGTAGATGACTCGATCAGGCTAAGATTGTTCCAACGCACCCTCATAGGTGTGGCAGCCAAATGGTACATTGAGCTACCGTAAGCCAAGTACCGATATTTCAACTCCTTAGCTTTCATGTTCCTACAGTATTTCCAACTCCCTGACATATATGATGAAGGGGTGGAGATCCTATTATCCTATTTCCAGAGAACTACAACGCATATAACCGACCACATCCATGAGTGGCGGCGATGTCGTAGTTTGTGCAAAATCTAGTTTGACGACAGGATCTTCTTGGATTGGTTTCTCAAAACATTACTCCCACCCATAGCAAAGGACATTGCATATGAACGTCCTCAATTTGAAGAGGAGGCCATACTGAAAGGCCAATAGTTTGACCTAATCTAGGCTTAGTCTGGATACATGTACACCGTCATTCCATATGCTCTCCATCCGGGTACCTCCTACCGGGATGCACTGGGGGCATACGATGCTATAGATGGCATCATAGGCTCAGTCTCTGAACAACCACATCACGGTTTGACACCACATGTAGCTCCACCACAACCAAGCAACACTGCTAGTGTTGCTTACCAAAACCAAACTCTGGACTACGCCAGAATGATGTCCTAGTCCAGAGCAACAAATTCCTACACACAACCTGCACCACCGCAGTAGGATCAGGCCATGGCATGGGAAACAAAGCAGTACACAAGGAAAATTCCCACATTTGTGGCACCACAACCCACCCAAATTTATTATGCACCACCAGTGCAAGTGGTTCAAGCCCCCGCCCCTGCTCAACCTGCTCCGTTGGGACAAGTATTTGCACAACAAAACCATCTCGACCATCCTACCCCCAAAAATCAACAAGGGAAAGCTAGAAATAATTAGCCCCAGAACTAAGCCAATAACCAATAGCAGGGAGGCGGTCAACAACCAAACCCTCCCAACAATGCCGCAGCAAATTGACCCACCCAAAACCCCCCATGACCAAATGCACCTAGATGAAATTCCCTGTTGCGCACAAACCAACTGTGTACACTCTGTGAGTTCTATGGGCACTACACATTCAAGTGTCCCCTCATGGGTCACGCTAAGCAGGCCATTCAGAACGAGGCCCAACAAGACACCAACGCTACGAACGAAGCCAAACCCAAGCAGACACCACAAGGACCTTCCCCCATGGCGCTTCAAAACCCACTACTAGTCCAAGGATTTGTGGCGACCGCACCCCCTCCCCAGGCCAATCCCAACACTCTGACGGCACCTCCCATGGCAGAAACAGGTGTCCACCACCTGCTAGCCATGAAAACTGAAGAGGTTAACATGTAAACCAGAAGAAATCAGTACGGTACCACCACCGAACCCACTGACACATCAGCGACATCTACGTCCAAATTATTCAATGCACCTCTTGAGTTACCCTCTTTCCCCCACTGCCCCATACACTGAGTTGCCAATAATTCCACGGCTAGAGCTGCCCTCAGCTATAGCATTGTGGATTATTTGGCCCAAACACAAATGGCCATGTCTTCTCTTGAGGTACTCAAAATGTGCCCAACGCAGCGGAAAGCCTTACTAGTCACCATTGGGGCCGTAGACTACTCTAACTCCAATTTGATCACATTCGACACGGAGAATGGAGAATCACGCATGCCATCCACCATCGCCTTCAAAATCCCAGTGTCTATCCAGAATTTGGTTGTGCACCGGTGCATAGTAGATGAGGGGGCATCTATGTGTGTTATGTCTACCCTAGTTTGGCAGAAACTTGGATCTCCAATTCGGCAACCATTCTCCACAACTCTGTGGGATTATGATGGCCATCCCACTAAAGCCCAAGGAATCCTCCCCTATGTCCCCATCACATTAGCCGAGAAGACAGTTCTGATTGACATAGAGGTTGTCAACGCTCAACTGGACTATAACCTTCTCCTCGAAAGAAGTTAGATGTACACCATGAGAGTTGCCGCATCAACTGTCTTTCATCTCATGATGTTCCCCCATGAAGGGAATATTGTGACGGTTTATCAAGTCACTTATCACAATCCTTAAGGGTTAACGGCACCTACCAACGTTATCCATACCATCACCACCATTGAGCCACTAGGGACAACCATACACGCCAATGCCGTCCCTGTAATCAACACCATGCTTGACAACACACTAGCCTCCCCATTGTTGAATGTGGTCCCTAGGTTATTTTTTGATACCACCATGATGACTCATTTCCTATTAGTCTCACCACCACCAACACAAAATGAGACTGCAGACTTGTTCATGCTTTCATACAGCGTCGTTGCACCCAAACAACAACCACAACCGCAGCCCCAACCGCAACCACAACACCGTTCGCAACATCAACAGCAGCCGCAACATCATCCACAGCCATAGCATTATGCACAGTCGCAACCACAACTGCACCCCCACATACAACCAGCAGGGATTTATCTAGGCTCCTCACTAGTCCATACAATTCCCTTCCTCTTCCCCCCACCTAGTGTTATGAGCAAACTAGTAATGGCCACCCTCAACCTGCCCAACTTTACATTGGGCATTCTGGTGTGGTATCTTGATCCACCAGCTCAACCATCAATGCCCCAGGTAGTTTTAACACCTATGCATCCCATTGTGGTCAAGTCCCATCCTCCATCTGGTCCGCAAAAACCAATCACCGCACCCGCACCGCCCCACCCAAAAAGGGCCAGGGGAAAGAACACCAAAGCAACTGTAGAACCTTGGAAGATCCCACCTTGTGCCATCTGTGAACAATAGGGCCATCCAACTCAGAACTACCATGATATTCCAATTATCCGTGTGCATTTGGATGCCATGGACACAACTGAAAACCTCCCCGTGGTTGAAATTTCAACCACGACAATAGTCAGAAAAAAGTCACTGTGAACAAACCATGCTTGCGCCCTTTGTAGATTGTATGGACATTATTCTCACCATTGCCAAGAATTTTCTGAGTTTTGAATTGCTTTAGTTGACCTTCGACATCATTCCCTTGAATTAGAGATCACTGTGATCGAAGAAGTTCACCCCCCACCTCCTTCTTGGGACACCATGTCCATTTACATGATTTCCAATTCTATAGACCCTCTTGTGTCCACCATCATCGATGGTCCATCATACCTATCTCTTCCATTTTTCCCCCAGCCACAGCCGCAACATCAACCTCAGTTACCAAGGAAATAGTGGGGTTCATTCTCATTCAACACGATCCTTTTCCTTTTCCTTTTCCTACTATCCGAGACTGTGAGTAAGTCTATCTTGGAAACCCACAATATACAGGATTTCACACTGGGAGATCATGTGTGGTACCATGAACCACCTACCCTCCCCTAATGCCCTAGGATGTGTTGACTCATGTCCATCCAATTGAGATGATGTTGCACCTACCTCCAGGTCCATCAAAGACTCCTCCTGTCCCTAGGCCTGCCCCTCTTTGTCCAATAGAGACTAGGGGCAAGGCCACAAAAACCACAACCAATACCATTTACATGATCTCTAGCACCAGTTTCCCTTCCATCTCATTTCTTGTGGAAGATCCACCTGATCTATCCTGACACCACTTAAGTGATAACGACGAGATCTATAAGACCACCTCCGGTTTTACCCCATTCCCTTTAAACCATGGTATGGAATTGATTCTTCCCATAAAAGACCAGATTCTGTCATCCCACCTTTCCAATGATCTTCATCTCAACAAGGGGGCATACCTCTTTACCGACTCAGATGGTCAACTCTTGAAGAAGCCGCACAACGGGATCCACCTCAAGAGAGTCTATGCATGATATAACCACTATGAGTCCCTTATAGCATAGTTTTTTCCCTTTCTTGTTTTTCAACATTTTTTAGTAGAAGTCAAGGGCAGCACCATCAGCTGCTAATTCAAAGTCACCCAGAACCTATTCGAGATACCCCTCACACCTCTGGGCCAAAATTTCTATCTCCTTATGAGACCATTGTCTCATGTTTAACAAACAAATTTTGGGACCGCTTCCCAGAAGTTACCTCGATTTACGAGCCACATCATGGTGATGCAAGTGTCTGCGGACCTGTACTTGCATCACCCTTTCCTACCACTACTCATGTGGGTTCTCAGGCCATAAATCATTAAGGGTTACCATTTTTTTTCTTGTTTTGTATTTTAACACATAGTTCTCTTCTCCATCCACCGCACCTTACACGGACCTTTGGACCATTGTCCGCAAAACAATTCATTTTTCAGGCATGTATTTGGCATATAAGTGCCCCCAGATTTGCACTCACATCACATGTAGTCAAGTCCGTCCTCTCCAACTCACATATGCTCTCCTGACCTCTGCCCGAGAGCCATCTTGGTTTGCGTGCCTCTACCGCACCAATTTGCAAGCCTCTGACATGATCTATCCCGTGCATGTATTGGTATGTTTGAGATCCTTTTGCTCTGTCCATACTACGCGGATGATCTTTGGACCACTGTTCATAGTCCCAACATGGGGCACCACCTGTGCCACTGTAATCAGTTGACCATACTGGAGTTTTTTCTAAGCTTTTTTCTAACTCCTAAAAACAATGAAAAGATATCCGAGCGCAGCTTCTTCCTTTCCCTCTCGCTAAAGTATAGGAAAGGGCGTCTACATCATCTCGCTTACATCCTTTTGTAGACTATGTAGACCATCAAATGAAAACGACCACCTCGGCGTATTCAAGCCAAGACCGTTCCCCTCTGCATACTTTTATGCTTTCTCGAGCAAAAGGGCCACACTTTATGAAAAAGCTCACCATCGGTTGTTGTTAAGCTCTTTTCCATCCTTCCCATCAAGAAAATATCACCGAGCAAACTTGGTTTCATTCATGCTCATAAAATCATTTGAATGACCGTTTAGTCAGTATAGGTTTAACATTTTCTAGCCTGATTGGACTACCAACAGTAAAGAAGTCTCTCATCCCCTCCAAGATGGGCGAGCTCTCCTATGTATACTTTTATCATTTTTTGAGCACGAGAGACTACCAATGAAAAAGAGCCCGCACTGAATTCTTCTTCATGCTTTCAGACTCTCTAAAATTGAAAGCACCACCAAACATTTACCTTCTCGGGCTCACCAAAAGTCCAAGAGATCGTACCACAATGCGTTGGAGACATTTACCACCATACATACTCTTTTTGGTCAATTGGGCCTAGTTAAACCACTATCCTAAGTATAGTTGACATTAATTGACATTAGTGGAGCATTAATTGACATCATCTAGTCACACCCATGCCTACCTATAGTTAAGGAGGCTAACTTAGCCTTCTCCTACAGTCAAGGAGGCTAACTGGAGCACTCTAGGGATTGATATGAGTGATATTAATGCACCTAATTGCTAACTGGTGGTTACAATCAGTTCAACGAGTCAGTTAAGGCACCTCCTCTCATTAAATATATTATTTCATGATTATTTATTATTATTTAATGATCTGGAACAATAGGGGCATCTCTACGATCTTCTGATGATCGGTTCAGCTTCAGTTAACCTCATCGGGGTTCATTGAAGTCATTGAGCACTATAACTTGATGGTTGGCTTGCTATGACATGTGTTTGATCTCCTTTAGTTGAGATTCGGTCATTTATTGCACTCCAAATTCAGTTAGGGTTTGGTGAGTCAATTAGGGTTTTGGTCAAGTGGTTAACTGGGTGTGAACCAATGGGTTATAGTCAGCTAAGCTAGACTCACTCATTGAATTCGAATGACCTCCTAAGGTACTCAAATTCCTCATTGATTCAAGCTATTTGCTTGACATTGTTATTGTAACTATTCATTGTTTATTGAATATACAGAGAGGAAACCATTCTGGTTCCGATTAACACCATTTCTGAGTTATTTGTTGATTATTTGTTGATGAGATTTATTATTTTTTCCTAGATTAATGTGCAATATTAATATGGTATCAAAGCATACGACGGGACAAAGATCTATCTCTCAAAAACAAGCTTTTTGACAGATTTCTCTATGAAAAGTGAGCAATAGCTGAAAAATCAAGCACTGCACCAGAAGCCAAGGCTTACCACTCAATACCCCAAGTAAAGAACTTGTTGATCAAGCTTTCTTGATTGACTATGCTGGGTGTGATGAAATCCTAGAATGTGCAAGGTATCCGACCTTATTTTTCCCTTTCTGTTTTGATTTTTCAGGTTTCTACAGGTGAAGCATTCACTCCAGCACATCCAGATGGCCTCCTCAGTAGATCTCTTGAATCCATACAATTTCAACTCATGGAAAAGTGATATGGAAATTCAGTTTCACTCCAAAGGAAATTTTAGAGTCACCATGGACACTAAAGTTGAGCTTGGATCCGCCATAGAAAAATCAATATTCTTGAACAAGAAGGATGAAGCCTTCTGTTTCTTGTGCCTCTCTATTTCTCAAGACCTTATCTTCCATCTTATGGATTTGAAGACACTAAAAGAAATATGGGACAAATTGGAATATCTATACAGAAAGCATGATGACTTGAGCATTTCTAGCTTGAAAATGAACTCATGTCTCTCCAAACTTCCAATTTCGAGACTCTGAATGATTTCTTTACAAAGTTCAAGCATACTATTTTACTCTTGAAGCAATGCAATATGCATAAGGAGGATGAACAGCTCATCCTTTCCATACTCTCCAAACTTGGGGCTGATTATTCAATTTTTGTTTCTACATTCCGTGCGGGGAAGCTCACAACCCCTGGATGGAAGATGCCTACACTCAATGCCTTCATTGAGTCCCTAACAAATAAACATGATAAGCTTGTCCAGATGGGGATCATCTGATCTTCCCATGATCAAGCCCTCCATGTCTCAGGGCCCAAAGATCTGAAGGGTAAAGGAAAGTAGCAGAAAAATCAGAAAACTAAATTTGATGCTCCCAAGCCTACAGTTGAAAACCAGCAGCATGATGAATCTTCCGGCTCAGGGAAGAACAAAGGAAAATAGCACAATGGGAAAGAAAAATTCAATTGTTCTTATTGCAGGAAGGGTTTTCACCCTGAACATGCCTACATGAAGAAAAATATTGATGAAGCAACCTCTCTCCTTGAGAGGAATCACATCAATATTTTGGAGAGCTTTCGGAGCAGAGATCACCAAGATCGGGAACCACAACATGAGAAAGGTAATGCCCTCATGGAAAGCACTTCGAAGTCCAAAGCACTACTAATTGAATCTGGAGCTTCAAATCACATGATGGATGAAAAATACTCCTTTTCATCCTTGGAGACCGGCAAATCCATCCCCATCCACATGGGAGATGACTCCACCATCATTTCCGAAGGACAAGGTACTGTAGATCTTGAAAATGGTTTTTTATCTAATGTTTTGTGTGTACCGTCTCTAGCAGAAAATATCCTTAGTTTCTATCATATGACACATATGGGAATTCCTAAGAGAGTCTCTTTCAGCCCAAATGATGTTGAGATAATAGAAATTGCATCCAGGAAACTCATTGCAAAAGGCCTTGCAAATCATCATGCAAAATCCTATGAGTTCTCTCACTTTGTTGCGGATGCAAAGCCACTGCTCTGCTAACTCATGGAAATCAGGTTAGTAGGCTGTGGTATGAGAGGTTTGGCCATCTTAATTTCAAATACTTGCAGCAATTACAGAAAAAATACATGGTTGAAGGCCTCCCGGTCATCAAGGCAACCACGGGAATTTGCAAGGACTCTGTGATTGGAAAACACCCTGAGCACAAGTTTGATCGGGCGAAGGCAAACTGAGCTACAAGAATATTGGGGCTGATACATTCTGATATCAATGGTCTGATTCCTGTCACATCCATGAATGGATCAAGGTACCTCAATTTTATTGATGATTTTTCAAGTTATACATGGATTTTCTTTCTCAAAAAGAAATCAAAAGTATGTGAAATTTTTTATGAATTGAACGCCTTGATCGAAAATGCCTCTGGGATTAAGATCAAGAACTTGATATATGATAATGAAGGGGAGTGTGTCAGTAATTAATTTCTTTACATATTCTCCCAAAGTGGTATTCAAGTCCAGCATTCGATTCCCTACACTCCCCAACAGAATGGAGTAGCGGAAAGGAAGAACCGGTCTCTCAAAGAGATGCCACCTGTATGTTGGAGTCAAAGAAGATTGCTGCAATTTTGTGGACTGAAGCCATGCATGCTTTAGAATACATTCAAAACAGGGTGCCACACTCATCAATGAAATTAAACACTCCTCTTGAAGCATACTTCAGACACAAGCCGAATGTGTCGAACCTACGGGTGTTTGGGTCCACTGCATGGGCCCAGGTTTCGCTTGATAAAAGAAGGGCTTTACAACCACAAAGAATAGCATGTCTGTTTATTGTGTATCTTGATGAATATAAAGGATTCAAGCTGCTGGATATCAATACCAAACAGATCATAATCAAGAGAAGTGTCAAGTTTGATGAGCATCTTCAAGAGATGGAACTAGTGAAGGAGAAAACTGTTGAATTTCCTTCCTATTCTACTGAATATTTGGATGATGAAATTGGGGGTGATGACCCTAATTTGGATCCTATGATTTCTGATATCAGTGTGCAGAAATCATTAGATGATGAATCAGAACCTGAATTGCAAAATCATCTTCCTACATGGGCCCAACAGACACTCTCCTCCACAGGAGACAACATTGGAAATTCGGATAATCCAAGGAGAACCTGGTCTGATTTCTAAAGAGCAGGTATTGCGCTCTCTTGTTATGATAATTTTCTGTCTGAAACTTGATATTTGATGATTATTTTAGATCCAAAATCCTACTACCATGCTTGGAATGATCCTAGATGGCAAGTTGCCATGGATGAAGAGATGAATTCTCTTCAGAAAAACATTACTTGGGAGCTAGTTTCTCTTCCTCCGGGAAGGAAATTGGTTCAATGCAAGTGGGTGTTTCAGACAAAGGTTGCTGCTGATGGAAGCACATGAAAATATAATGCAAGGCTGGTAGCAAAATGTTTCTCTCAGTTCCAAGGAGTGGACTACCATGAGACCTTTGCACCTGTTGCAAAAATGGACTCCATCCTCCTTCTCTTGGCAATTTCAACATCCAAGCACTGGGAGGTGCATCACATGGATGTTAAGTCAGCCTTTCTACATGGAGATATTCATGAGGAGATATACATGAATCATCCTAAGGGATACATCACTGATCCATATTTGGTTTGCAAGCTAAAGAAGTCACTATACGGGTTAAAACAGGCCCCAAGACAGTGGTATTCCAATATGGATGCCTTTATTCTCTCGCAAAAATTTCAGAGATGTATATCAGATCCAAATGTATATTTATAGCAGAATTATGGTCATATAACTATCACTATTTTATATGTTGATGACTTACTAATCACAGGTAGCATAGTTGCATCCATTTCAGCCATCAAAACTGGTCTCCACAATGCCTTTGAAATGAGTGATTTGGGGCTTCTAAAACAATTTTTGGGGCTCGAAATCAAGCAAAATTATGATGGGATTATGGTCACTCAGACCAAATAAACTTCAGACCTGTTAGTCAAGTTTAACATGGCTGAATGTAGGCCTGCACCATTCCCTTTCCTTTCAGGGATTATCCTTGAAGAAGGAAAACACACACCTCCCATGGACTGCACTATCTATCGACAGCTGATTGGTAGCTTGTTGTACTTGACACATTATTGGACTAATATTTGTTATGCCATGAATGCTGTATTAGGATACATGCAGCAGCCTCATGATATTCATTGGAAGGTAGCCAAGAGGATCCTACAGTATATTCAGGGAACCAAGACCTACATCATTCAATATGCTGTAGACTCCGAGCTAGAGCTAGTTGGATACATAGATTCTGATTGGGCGGGTGATTCTGTTAATCAGAATTCAACTTCTAGATATGTATTCATGTTTGGTGGTGGCCCTATTTTCTGGTCAAGTAAAAAGCAGGTTGCCATAGCACTATCTTCAGCAAAGGCCGAGTATCGAGGAGCAGTGAATGCTTGCATCCAAGCAATTTGGTTGCAAGGCATTCTTTCAGAGTTTGATCTTGGTAGTACTTTGTCCACTGTCCTATTTTGTGACAACCAGAGTGCTATTAAGATATCCATGGATCCAGTTACCAGGCAAAGAACTAAGCATGTAGAGATTCACATGCACTACATCAGGGAGCTAGTGCATGATAGGACCATCATTCTGCAATACTGCCCGACTGATGAGCAGATTGTAGACATCTTCACCAAGAGATTTTTAGAAAAGAAGTTCACTTACCTCTGTTCACTATTGGGGGTGATTTCATCATGGTGATTTAGACTACTTTCAGTGTTTGGCTTGAGGGGGGGGTTTCCCACTGGGTTTTTCCTCTTTTCCTCACTTAGTTTGTTTTGAGCATTGTTTCAGTTTCAGCATTGTATAGGGTGACCTATGGCCTTAGTTGCCGGGGCCCTAGCATTTTTATGCATCTATGTTTTCTAAATCTTCCTGAGTATAGCTTAAGGGGGTGTGTTGGAGACATTTACCACCATACACACTCTTTTTGGTCGAATTGGCCTAGTTAAACCACTATCCTAAGTATAATTGACATTAATTTACATCAGTGGAGCATTAATTGACATCATCCATTCACACCCACGCCTACCTATAGTCAAGGAGGATAACTTAGCCTTCTCCTACAATTGAGGCTAACTGGAGCACTCCGGGGGTGATCTAAGTGATATTAATGCACCTAATTGCTAACTGGTGGTTACAATCAGTTCAACCAGTCAGTTAAGGTGCCTCCTCTCATTAAATATATTATTTAATGATTATTTATTATCATTTAATTATCTGGAGTCAATAGGGGCGCCTCCACCAACTTCTAATGATCATTTTAGCTTCGGTTAACCTCATCAAGGTTCATTGAAGTCATTGATCACTAGCACTTGATGGTTGGATTGCTATGACATGTGTTGGATCTCCTTCAGTTGAGATTCAGTCATTTATTGCACCTGACTTCAGTTAGGATTTGGTGAGTCAATTAGGGTTTTGGTCAAGTGGTTAATTGAGTGTGAACCAATGGCTTACAGTCAGTTAAGCTATACTCACTCATTGAATTCGAATGACCTCCTAAGATACTCGAATTACTCATTGATTTAAGCCATTTGCTTGACATTGTTATTGTAACTATTCATTGTTTATTCAATATACAGAGAGGAAACCATTATGGTTTCGATTAACACCATTTTTGAGTTATTTGTTGATTAGTTATTGATGAGATTGATTATTTTTTCCTAGATCAATGTGTAAGATTAATACAATGGTGTCTCTAGACACCACCCCACAAAAAATAGTTGGGCAGCATTACCACATTGGGTCGCCTTTGTTCAGAGTACTCTATAATGTGTCTTCCTTGGATCCCATTAATATCAAAAGTGTCTATCTCCTCCAAGTATTTCCCATCAACAGTGACATCTGTAGTATTATAGCTATGATCCCCTTCCCATGAGTCAATTTCATTTGCTTCCTTGTCCTCCCTGCCGTCATACTCTGAACAAAGGAAGTTTGAGTCTACCACACTCCCCCTACCCCTTTTCAATTCCCCCCCCCCCATTCAGTGGGTCAGTCTGTAGATTGTCTCACACCTTTCGGTTATCTCCCTCGCACTTCAGGTCAAGGAAACACCATTGCCTTTACTAGGGACAGGTCTCCCTCTGTCGACGACAACACACATATTCCAGAGGATAGACCTAGAGGTTCGTGTATCTTGGTTTCATTAACCTCATTGATGAGTTCCTTGGACCATTTGAGAGGAGTCCTTAGTGCCTCTCCAGATGGTTGTTTCTCATGTGCTCTACTCCAGCTACATCATCGCACTGTTGAGATTCATACATGGTATTGGTCCATGCAGTATTTGGTAGAAGACCCCAGATGTCACCTGACTCTAACACATTAATGAGTCTACTCGAGGGACTTAAATAGGTTATGTCCCTTGTGATTTCCAGGTTTCATTGGAGACAGTTTTCAGAAACCCCAGCAGTGCTTCTATATATATTTATGATTGATGCAACATACTTGTACCATAGAGACTCTGAATCTCAATCAATGAGTCCATATAGCTATGTACCGTCCCAGATCCAACATACCATCAGTCATGAAGATATAGCATTCCATGAGAATGCCACGGGTCCAATGTAAGATTTCTTCAGATCAATATTGTATTTAGCCTCACATTGAGGCAACCACTATGTACCATCAGTTGTATATGATCGGCTCTTGTATTTTAGATCATAGATCAAATTATTCTTTTGACATTGTCACGAGCATGGGGATTCCTGCCTCATCCATATACATGTCACACATTATTTGTATCTCACCCATTGATGGGAACCATATTAATACAAAAACCAAAAGCCACCATGCCCCAGCCCCGAAAGCACCACCTCTACGTAGCAAATCCTATGATGTTCGTCGACCATACGATGAGCTCCTACCCTCACACATCAGGGGGAAATATGTTAACCTGAAAAATCCCTCACTCATCTCTACATGGCCTACAAGACCCAAGGACACGCATGATCAACCCTGGTATCACTCCATTAGAACCCCACACCCTCAAAAAGGCTTAATAATGAAGAAAAGGGCTTAAAACCCCCAAAAAGGAGCCTAAATAACTCTCCTAGGGGATAAAACCCATCAAAGGAACCTAAAACCCTAAAAGGATCTAAATTTAGGGTGAAAGGGGCTAAATCCCAAACCAAGGGCTTAAAACCCTAAAACCCCCAAAAAAGCTATAAAAGGAGGGTGGGGGATCACTCCCACACAACTCTTATCTTGCATACTATTATGCTGCCCGTGGATGCCTTGAGACTTTTTGCCTCTCAAGCCACCCACATCCCCCTCTCTTCCACTGATCTTCCCCATTGAGCCATAGCTCCTACATTGCTAAGTGAGATAGAGAGGTGCTTCCTCCAGCCAGGGAATGGTGGCCCATCACACCAAAGAAGAGGTATACTTGTGTGTTTTGTTTCATTTCTTTGTTTTTGTTTAACCCATAGTTTGTTTGCAGGTTTTTTATATTATTCTTGCAGGTTTATTATTGTTTATTAGTTGTTTACAAGTTCTCGGAGCTAATCCCTAACTCTATTTCCAGAGGGGCTCACTGCCATTGCTTTCTATTTCTTTTATTCATTTCTATTCCATTTCTCTTCCATGCATTTTCAAGTAGGAACCTACCCTTCCATCCTTGGAAGCCATTATTACCCTTGTAGCAAGGAGAAATCCCTGCTACAGTGAGGGTATGTTCGTTGTAACATCCACGACCCTACGACCAGCGAAGAGGACGCTACGATACATCAAACATCCAGGAAACTAGCCCCATGAACATGAACATACATACATATAATGCTGAAACAAAATGCCTAAACATATTAGATACTAAGATGCATAATCATTCATATACACAACAGAAGCAAAACATACAATTCAGCATTAAACATGTCCATCATCATAATTCATTAACAGTAATTATGATTTCAAAACAGATTAGTCAAGAATGCTTATCTTATGAGAACTGTCCCACAACCAGCTATGTCGCTGCAACGTTCCACCCAACCATAGGCCAGCGTGCTCCTTAATCTCTCAACAACACTGCCACCCCCGAGCTAGGCATGATTCCCTAAGGAATAAGGAACTAGCAGGCTTACACATAGCCAGGGATAACAAAACAGCCAAGCCAACATAGTTGGGTTTCTCAGGCAAACAACAGATCAGCCAAGCCAACAAAGTTGGGTTTATCAGGCCATCCAGGAGTTGGGAAAGGCTAAATACTAAGCTGGTGGGCTCATTGAAGAGCTAAGGACACCTACACCAGAGCTAGACTGACTTCTCAGAAACCCACACACACTCAACACAACGAAATTAGTCCTTTCTCTGCTACACATTCCCTCAGGCCTTGACCTCCTTTCCAGTGCTATTCAGGGGTTGTGGAGAAGAAATCTATCCCTCTAGCTCTGTCTGTGTGGTTCCCAAACAAACCAAATTTGTCAAGAAAATCAGTCCCTCATCACCACTCCAATGCAGTCCAAAGACCAACCTCTGCATACATACAACAAATCAAGCACTTCACAGCTTGGACAAGGGAAGAGAATCCTTGAGTCGTTCTTGGCCCTATCATGGCCAAAATGACTCCCCAGCAACCTACACCAAATACCACTTTGTAAAGGGAAACATGGTCAACAAGACGTGGATGAGACCACAGCCAGCGATCAGTGAGGAAAATCATAGCACACAATCCATAAACGAAGGGCGAGACAGTACAAAGTCCGATAATACAAAAGTAAAATCCATTCTCTGCATGAACAGAAGGGAAACCACCTACTCGGACCATCAATTGGTGAGAGAAAAGAGAGGAAACCCCCACACATGGAATCGTGAGTCCTTTTATCTCCACTCTACGTGAGGAAAATGAACATCCCACCATCAGAGAGAGTGGACAGAATGATTGGTATCCCAAACAACGCGCGAGGAAACCATTCCCAGCCCATACGTGTGACTAAACTAGCTGGTGGAGAGTGCATGGAGGTAGCTTTCCACCCACCACTACCCAGCATTAACTTCCCTCAACTAGCATAGGAGCTTAAGTGGCTGACACATGGCTTTTCCCCATGGGTTCCAGGTTTAACAATACACCCCCCCTTATCCTTAGGAAATCATGCCCTTTTCATTTTAGTTGCATTGACATAGCTGGTTGGGGTTCTTTTAATTTAGATGTATACTTGCATGATGCCATAGCTTAATATGTGTTGTATATCCTGATATACTATCGGTGACAATTTCAATCACCGAAACATAACATAACCAAATCGATGGTGGGGCCTTTTCCTTTGGCTCCGCACCATGATTATTTACAATATATATGTATCATGTATATTTAATGCATCGAGGTCAAAACTGAGGTGTTACATTCCCCTCCCCCTTCAATAGCACTATTCTCAGTGCTTTACAAAATTGAACAAAATGCCACATTGGTATCGCCTCAATGTTCCACAGAATTGAACAAAAATGGATGTGCCAATCGCATGGCATCCTTGAGCTCCCACGTAGCCTCTTCAGGACCATAGTGCTCCCATTGTACCTCTACCTGCCCTATGGCTCGGTTTCGGAGCATTGTGACCTTTCTGGTGAGGATACGCATTGGCTCGGTTTGGAACTCTCCCTTGGGTTCCACCTGAATCACATCCCAATTTATCACATGGTTAGGATCATGGACATATCTCTTAAGCAAAGAAACATGAAAAACAGTATGATCTCTAGTACTAGTATCCAATGCAAGTCTATATGCAACTGACCCTATTCTTTTAAGCACTTCAAACAGGCCACAATATCTTGGTGATAACTTGGCACAACTTCCAAGTTTCAAGGAAATCTTCCTTTCCCTCACTTTGAGGTAAACATGATCCCCAACACTGAACTCCATGTTCACCCTATGCTTGTCTGCATATCTTTTCTGTCTGTCCTATGCTGCTTTTAGATTCTACCCGATCTTTACAAACTCTTGCTCCATTTCCTAAAGCAATTCTAGTCCAAGCACAACCCTATTTACTATATTATCCCAAGTCACTGGTTTCCTACACCTTCTTCCATAAAAGGCTTCATACGGACTCATCCCAAAGGATGCCTGTAGTCCATTGTTATAAGCAAACTCTACCAAGTGTAAGTAATCTTCCCACTTGGTTGGTTTTTCCATCACATAAATGAGAAGTATATCTTCAAGCACATGTTTGACTCTCTCTGTCTACCCATCTGTATCAGGATGGTATGCAGTGTTGAAGTTTAGCTTTGTACCCAAATCTACAAACAACCCCTTCCAAAAATTGGAAGTGAACTTGACATCTCTGTCAGAGACTATTTCCTTCGGAAATCCATGCAATTTGAAAATATCCTTCATGAATATCTTTGCAATGTCATCAGTCTTATGCATAGAATTTACCAGTATAAAATGTGCTGCTTTAGTCAACTTTCCTACCACAACCATGATGGAATCATGTTGTCTCCAAGTCATCGGTAATCGTGTAATAAAATCCATGGAAATGATTTCCCATTTCCATTCCAGAACTGGCAAGGGCTGCAACAAGCCCGCTGGATGTTGATGCTCAACCTTTACCTACTGGCATTTCATGCACCTTGAAATGTATTCATCCATATCCTTTTTCATTCTTGGCCAAAAGTACCACTTTCTAGCTGTAGAAATTGTCTTCTAGTATCCTAGGTGACCAGAATACGGAGCTTGATGGATTTTATCCATAAAAACTCTCCTCAAATATGCTACATTGGGAATATAAATTATTCCTTTATACGTAAGAATCCCATCTGCTTCCAATTTATATCCCTCATACCTCTTCTCAAGACTTTGCTACTGCAATTTATCTTTTACCCGCTCATATAATTCATCTTTGGTAGTTTGATTAACAATTTGCTACCTCAAATATGATTGGAAAATAGTAAGAGATGCCACATGCATTTCCTGCACCTTTCTGTTGAGCGCATCATCTACCTTATTCTCTTTTCTCTTTTACCCTAAAAATTGCCAAGTTATTATATAAATGATATAAAATCCTTGGAAATTAAAATATTTTTTGAAAAATATCACCAATCATTTTATAGTTGACGTTTTAAAAATTGGTAATATTCGCCAACGTTTATACACTTTTAAATAAGTATGGTTCCTTAAAATAATCCCTGATGTCAAATGCTCTTCATGCTCTTTCTCATTCTTAGAATAAACAAGAATTTTGTCAAGGAAAACAAGAACAAACTTGCCCAAATATCTGCTGAAGACACTATTCATAAGGCACATAAATGTAGCTGGTGCATTTGTGAGACCAAATGGTACCACTACAAACTCATAATGCCCATACCTTGTCCTGAAGGATGTCTTGTGAATGTCTTCATCCTTGATTCTCACCTTATGGTAACCAGACCTCAAGTTAGTCTTGGAAAATACCTTTTCTCCTCTCATTTGATCAAAGAGGTCACCAATACCAGGCAAAGGATATTTATTCTTCACAGTAACCTTGTTCAATTGTCTGTAATCAATACATAATCTGAGTGTACCATCTTTCTTCTTTACAAATAGAACTGGTGCTCCCTAAGGAGACACACTCAGCATGATATACATCTTTTCCTACAACTCTTGCAGTTTCATCTTCAACTCTAGCATCTCCAGTGTACTCATCCTGTAGGGTGTCTTGTACATTGGTGCTTCTCCTAGCACAAGTTCAATTGTGAAATCAATGTCCCTCTTTGGAGGAAGTCCTAGAATCTCATCAGAAAACACATCCCTAAATTCCTGTAACACCTAATAGTCCTCCAACCTAGGAGGTTCATCTCCTGTTGGTTCCATAATATGAACTGCATACAACTGACAACCTTTCCTACATAACTTCTTCAATTGCATTTCTGAAACCTACCTTACTGAAATTACCTTTGGAATACCTTTCACAACTAATGGGTTTCCTTCTTCATCAGTGAACTCAAAAGTCTCATTGTAATAGTTAAGCTTCACTCTGTGAGCTTCTAACCAATCCATTCCAATGAGAACATCATAGGAACCAAGCAGTAGAACATTCAGATCTACACAAGTGATCAAACCATTCATGACCAATGGACATTTCTCTACCACTTAACTGACCTTTCTCTTAGTCCCAGTGGCTAGCTGAACTAACCAAGATTTTCTATGCTTGACTTTATTAAAAGCACAAATCTCCACTACTCTAGGAGTAATGTAACTATGAGTAGAACCAGGTTCACTCAAAATATAAATAGATTGTTCAAAAATCTTTCCTGCAACTTCAACCATAGTTGAATGGTGATCTGCCTGGCGGTCCTCCAGCGTTGCATAAATTCTAGGGACTGCCGTTACTACTTGTCCCACTGTTTCTACTTATTGAATGTTATAAGCTGGTCTTGCACTTTCATTCTCGAGTGGAAAACATCTCTGCAAGTGGTGTCCTTCACATTTCCAACATTTGAGTGGACCTTTATTCTGTTGTGGATCTTTAGGCTTTCCACCTGTCACTCCAATTGGATTACTCACAGCTTGGGATGGATTTTTCTGCTGATTCCTGAATCTAGAAGGTTTGAAACCTTTCTTTCTTTGGTCAAACTTCTCATTCTTCTTGTCCTTCTATGCTTTATGGTAATCAGGTTTACCTTTGCTTTTCTCATAGCAATACTTAGCCTTCCTTATTGCTTCTTCAAGATTTTTAGGTTCATAAAATTCAATTCTATCTTTGTAAGACTGAGGAAATCCACTCAGAAACCGCTGGACCTTCACTTTTTCATCTATGATGTATCGGACATACCTCAACAAAGCATATTCATCCACGGTTGGTTGTCCTAATCTCAGCTCATGGAACTCCTTAATCTTGTCATCATAATAGCTATCAGAGCGGTATTTCTTCTTGAAATACTTCTTGAACTATTTCCACTTCAGTATCCTTTCACTGATCCTCTTTACTTGCTTGAAGTGTTCCCACCAAATGGATGATGTTCCATTCATATTGAATATGGAAAATCTTGCCTTCATGTTTCATGAATAATCCTACACTTGAAAGTACTTCTTTATCCCAAGAATCCAAGCTTCAGCCTCTTGTCAAGTCTTTATCTCACCATTAAATGTAGGAGGTTTAGCTTTCTTAAATTCATCCCAAGAGCGATCCCTATGGTGTCTTCTTCTTTTATTTTTATGAGAAGATGAACTTGTATTCCTGCTGGATTCTTCAGATTCAGATGACCCACTAGAAGTACTTCTCGTTCTCCTAGCACTGGTCTTGATGTACTTCATCCAAAGTCTATCTTTATTTTCTAGTCTATCAAACTCTACAACATGGCAGCATTCAACTGATGCTGCTCTTCTTGGGATTTAATTAAGCTTCTCATAGTGGTTGCAACATCTAACAATGTCTCTTGGAATGTCCTTCCATTAGACTCTATGTCATCATTTTCGTTACGAATATTTTCTCCCATGGCATCTCCTGCATGCTCGTAAGAATCTCGAGCATCATATCCATCATGGGTTCTCATAACTAAACCACCACTTGCTTATCAAACTACAATTTCTGAAATACTGCCCTTGAAGGTAACTATGATTCTGCAAACGTGTTAGATAGAAAAAAATGTTAGATGCATACATATTGATATAAATCAGAACTAATTACCTTCTCTTAGAGAAAAATTATAAATAACAGTTTTGCTTGAACACACAAAAAATATTTTCTTGTTCAGCCCTGTAATCTGCAGATAGTCTATTGAAAAATCCACTGAAAGATAGCTGGAATATGTTGAGAAATGAACTTTGAAAAACCCAAATTTACTTATACAAGATCGGGTCTCATCCCAACTAAAATTCAGATGTTTCTGCAGCCAGAACCACTAATTTTCTCCGTGGCTCATCGGTGGCTCCAACAACTATAGTTTCCAGATGGTCTACTCTCGGTGATTGGATGCATTGTCCATCGGATGGATAGTCTCTTTGGTGGCAACAACGGTGGGAAGCGATCCCACTATGGGTTCCGCTGTATTGGATCTTCAGTTTTCTAAGCTTTTGAACTGCATCGACGATGCCAAGGACTATTCATCAGGTCTCTTCCCCACTAAAACTATGATGTTTCGATGATCCCAATAGTAAGTTTCCTCCGGCGGTCATCGACGGCCATAACCACTAACCCTTTCTGCTGTATCGACAGTTTCAACAACTAAATTTTTCTACAGTATCAACAATCAGATGCATTATACATCAGGTAGTTACTCTTCTAGGTAGCCGCAACGGTGGGTAGCAAATGAACTATGGGTTCCATGGACCCTTCATCGGCTGTCGAAAGCACTAATCGTCGGAAGGATAGTTCATTTGACAACCGCAACGACGGGTTTATAGCCCTTAAATTTTCCCGATCGACAATT
This sequence comes from Pseudotsuga menziesii, assembly GCA_001517045.1. NCBI lineage: Eukaryota > Viridiplantae > Streptophyta > Pinopsida > Pinales > Pinaceae > Pseudotsuga > Pseudotsuga menziesii. The sequence goes on from LPNX010912743.1 coordinate 192,341, forward strand.
TGATTCTCTGTAATTTTTCGATCGGTTGTCGAAAGCACTAATCACTGCGGCATCGGTGGTTGAAGCCTCTATCCATCGGAAGGATAGTCCACTAGGCATCCGCAACGGCGGACGCAAGAACAACTAAACTTTTCCCAATGTTCATCGGCAGTATGATCTTCTAATATTTTCTGATGATGTCCATTGATGGTCTAATCGTCTAAATTTCATCGATGGTTCCGACTAGGTTAGCCGACGTTTCAGCGGTTCCGTCAACTAACTTTCGTCGATCGGTGCTCCAATCATCTAACTTTTGTCGATAGCCGATGGGTTCAACACTTAGATAAATTTTTGAAAATTTTTCTTCTTTGCATTGGCTCTTCCTTCAACTAATAATCGCTGATCCACTTCACTAGAATTCAACAACTTCATCCTCTATATGTTGGCGATCCCATCTTCTAGTCATCAGCGATCCCAACAGCTAAACTTTTCCGATCGCCGATGGGCCCGTGACTTAGAAAAATTAAGGAATTTTCATCTCCGTCTTCCGCCACATCAACTGTCAAAACAACTATCCACTATGGCATCGGTGGTCGGGGCCTCTATCTGTCGAAAGGATAGTTCTTTGGGCTACCGCAACGGTGGGTGGTAATCCCATTGTGGGTTCCGCAACCATAACCCTGTCGGTGGATCGGAGCTCTAACACTTATGTGTCGGTGATCGGAACAACTATCCATCGGGTGGATAGTCCATTAAATAGCTGCAACGATAGAAGCATAATCAACTAATTTCTTCCGATGTATTTCATCGGCGGTTCCATCATCTAATCATCGGCAATGCAATCAACTAACTTCCACCGATCGCCGATGGTCTGACTCAGAAAAATTTTCAAATTTTTTCTCTCCTTTGTCTTTTCTCCACTGTCGTTTCAGTGATCTCTTCGTCTATCCTTCGCCGTTCACCGACGTTCTACATCAGGTGGTATTCAGCCTATGTGTTCCATTGTATCGGAGGGTCTTCTCACTTAGTCCTTCGATGAGCCAACAACCTAAAACTTAGAAAAAAAATTCTTTGAAATTTTGCTGCCATTCATTTTCTTCTGGGCAGAGGGAAACCTGCCTCTACTAACTAGTTTCTCATCACCATTTGAGGCCCAATGCTACAATCATGGCTCTGTCACTGCATCTTCACGGTCCATTCAGGACCATGCTACAACATGCGCTCTGATACCACACTGTAATGTCCTCGACCCTCCAACTGGAGAAAATGATGCTCCCATACATCAAGCATCCGAGAAACTAGCCCCATGAACATGAACATACATACATATAATGCTGAAACAAAATTCCTGAACATTTACATACTAAGATGCATAATCGTTCATATACACAGTGGAAGAAAAACATACAATTCAACATTAAACATGTCCATCATCATAATTCATTAACAGTAATTATGATTGCAAAACAGATTAGTCAAGAATACTTATCTTCTAAGAACTGTCTCGCAACCAGCTACGTCACTGCAACATTCCACCCAACCATAGGCTAGCGTGCTCCTTAATCTCTCAGCAATGCTGACACGCCCACCCCTGAGTTGGGCATGATTCCCCAATGAATAAGGAACTAGCATGCTTACACATAACCAAAGATAACAAAATAGCCAAGCCAACACAACCTGTTTTCTCAGGCAAACAACAGATCAGCAAAGCCAACACAGTTGGGTTTATTAGGTCATCCAGGAGCTGGGAAAGCTAAATGCTAAGTTGGTGGGGTCATTGAAGAGCTAAGGACACCTACACCAGAGCTATCCTGACTTGTAGGATGTTAGGATATTTAGACACTTAGGAGTTAGTTAAGATCAACTTGTGTAATATATCCATTAGGTAAAAGTGTGTTTCTTTAGTATGCATTAGTATGCATTTGTAAATATTATGATCCGAAGGTCACGATATGTTCTAGACATAGAGTGATCCGATGGTTCAACTTCTCTTAGATCATATCTACCATTGATCTATGGATTAACACCCGATTGGTATATGATCTCTATTTAAAGAGCATATAGGGTCCTTGGCTAGTTGATTGATTATGAGAAGCTCATATGTAACGTTCTTTCTCTTGCATAATAAATTGCTCCAAGTAGCTATTTGGCTGGGGTCATGGAATGTTTTCATTTTGAGGGTTTTAACCACGTGACAAACATCGGTGTGTTGATCTATGATCTATTTGTGTGAAGTGGTTGATGAAGGTGTTCAGTCTTTTGGGAGTACCCTGTGTACCCGAACATGGTATCAAAGCTTTTATGAAGAGCTGCTTTCAGTTTTGATCAAGATCTGGAACTGGTGTTGCTGAAAGTTTGAAAGGGTTTTTGTTTCTGGATTTTTTCGTGCATTTTTTGCCTATGGGAGCTATTCCATTGTGTCCAGAGCACCGTTTCCATTAGGAAATAGTTTTCATTTCTTTGAAAATCATTTATGTTTTCTCTAGAAACACCCATTTCAAAAAATCTAAAGGTATAATGTTACAATGACAGTTTTTTTTAAATCTCTCATATTTTATCATTTTATTATTAGATCTTTTATATTTTAGTCTCGGACTATTGTCTTCCCCGACTGTGTATGCTCTTTGCCATGCACCTGGTGCAATCGCAACGAATAAAAAACAGTAAGGGAAAGTTTTTTTTCTTCTATTCTCGGCTATGTATGCTCTTTTCCGTGCACCTTGTGCAATCACAGCAAATCAGAAACATCAAGAAAACTTGAAAACGTAGACTTTTCGGGTAAGCTAACCAAGATCTAACTCCATTGTGTGAAAAAAGTTTTTTTTTTGTTTTGTTTTTTGTTTTGTGATTTGCAGGAAAAGAAAGCAAGCACGGAGAATGAGAGAGAAGAGTATAAATAAATAAAAATCCCCCTTCCTCTTTCCATTATTTTACGTACCTTTTAAACTTAGCTCACTTGGTCCGAAGTTGCTTTATTACTTAATAGGTCTTGAGTTCAAGTCTTATTAAGCTACTTTTTAGTGCATGCAATTTCTATTGTCAAGTTATTTTATTGTAAAAGTGCATCTCACATAAATTAAATAAAATAAAAGTGAGTCACTTAAGTCTTTTAATTTATTGCCACACTATTTAAAAGTCACATTATTGTAAAAGTGAACATCACTTATTCTACAAATGTGATTCACTTCAAAGCAACTTTATTGTAAAAGTGATTGTCAAAGGTTGATCTTGGGAAGAGGGGGCTTCTTTTTTTTAGTTGGTCAAGTTAATATCTACCACTTCACTATTGGGGACATCTTCAACATTTTCTTTGATCAAGCATAACTTCATCATCAAGAATCAGTTTTAAGTGTCGTTTTTTTTAAAACCGCATATTTGTTAAAGTTCTTTGCATCTAGAAAGTTAGTTTCTATTCTTTCAGCCATTATTTTATAGTATGTCCACCCCTTGTGATATTATACTTATAAGTTCTAACTATTTCTCATGGAAATCTTGTATGAAGGATGTTCTGTGAAGTAGGGGACTTTTCAGGATCACCTCAAGGAAAGAAACAAAACCCACTGATGATGATAAAAAAATTAAATGGGAAAATTGATGTGATGAAGATCGTGGATTGATTGGGATGTCAATCTCTACTGATTTGCGATTCCAGATATTTGGAATTGATGAACCTAGTCTTGCTTGGGAAAAGTTGGAATTTGTGTTTGTTAAACACAATGAAATTCAGGGTCATCAACTTGAGAATGAGTTGCTTTCCTTGAATTCAAGTGATTTTTCATGCATTCAATACTATTTATCTAAGTATAAAACTCCTAGACTATTATGTGCAGAATGCAAGATTAAGAAAGAATAAAAACAATCTATTTATCATATTCTTTCGAAACTTGGACCTACATATTCTGTTTTTGTATCTACATTCTACTCCATGAAAGAATCCTTGACTGCAGGTAGCTATAAAGAGCCTAGCCTTGAATCCTTTTTTGATTCCTTAATTAGAGAGCAAGATAAGGTCATTCCTCTTGGAATAATTAACAATGCAGATGAGTCTATGAAAGACTTATTGTCCCAATAGAAAGAAAAGTCCAAGCCTCGTAAGAAATTTTTTTTTTGCAATAATAAGCAAAACAACAAGGGTCCCAAACCCTCTCAATCAACTCCTTCTTTAAAAAATGACAAAGGATCCACGCAAAAAAGGAAAGAAGACTGAGCTTCATTGCAATTTTTGTGGGAAAGATAATCATGATGAATCTAAGTGTTTTAAGAAGATGGCAACCTTGGAAGCAGCAATGAAGAAGCACCACATCAGCCTAGATTCATCTTCAGAATCTACCTCTCATGGACATGCACTTTGTTCTTCTTGTTACTCTTATATTGCATCTTCTTCTTCTACTTCAATTTAATGGCTCATTGATTTTGGAGCATCTTATCATATGGCTAAGGATAAAGCCATCTTTTCTACTATGCATGAATGTAACACCAAACACATATTTGTTGGTGATGATAGATCTCTAAGTGTTGTAGGATCTGGAACAGTTCTAGTAGAAAATGGTCATTTCAGTGATGTACTATGTGTTCCAAAAATTTCCTACAATTTGTTATCAGTTTATCAAATTACTCATTTAAGTGAAGGTAAAACTGTGACGTTTACACCTCACCAAGTTGTAATCAAGGATTTTAAAAATCCTCAAAATATTCTTGCTACTAGAACTGTTGATGATATTACCAGGTTGTACAAATTTAACAACTTTAGGTCATCACCTTTTCCTTCAGTTTTTATTGCTCATAGTGATAACTTGAGAAAACTTTGGCATGAGAGATTTGGTCACTTAAATTATTGCTCATTGCAACAACTATGTAAAGACAATATGATGTCTGATCTTCCACTGGTATCTTTCAAGGATGGTGTTTTTTCTGGTTGTGTACTCAAAAAATATCATCGGGACAGTTTTTACAAACATGCATGTTGGCACGCCTCAGCTCCCTTGGAGCTTGTGCATAGTGACTTGTGTGGTCCTCTTCCATCTGCTTCCTTTTCTCATTTCAAATATTTCTTAACTTTCGTTGATGACTACTCCAAACACACTTGGGTTTACTTCCTAAAACTTAAGAGCGAAGTGTTTAACATGTTCTTGGGCCTACAAGGCCCTTGTTGAAAAAAAATCTGGTCATCAAATTATTAAGTTAAGATCTGACAATGGAGGAGAATATGTTAACAACAAGTTTACTACTTTTTGCACTGAACAAGGAATCCAACAACAACACACTATTCCATATACACCACAACAAAATGGTGTAGCTGAATGGAAGAACCGCACTTTAAAAGAAATGGATAATTGTATGATCCAATCTAAGGGACTAAGTCTTCAATATTGGGCTGAGGCAATAAATTGGGCAAATTACATAGTTAATCGCACACCCACTAAAGTTTTATAGGGTATAACATAGGAAGCAACATGGAGTAAAATTAAACCAGATGTAATTCACTTTCATGTGTTTGGTTGTGAAGCATGGGCTCACATTCCGAATGAAAAATGGAAAGCATTGCAGCCTAAAAGTGAAAAGTGCATATTTGTTGGATATTCTAAATATGTAAAAGGTTATAGACTTCTTTAGCCACATTCTCATGATATAATAATTAGAAGAGATGTTATATTTGATCAAAATCTCTTGGCTTGCGAGCCTAACCTGGTGGGTGTGCCATCTTTGGCCTGCGAGCCAGATTCGATGATTGTGCCTTCTTCTTATTCTTCTTTCAGCTTCCTTGATAGGTTTCCAACTCCTATATCTGATGATGACAGTGAAGATGAAAATCCACCTCTGCCTGCTCATGTTCCTCCAATTGCACCAGCACCAATACTTCGTCGATGGGTCCATTCAACATGTGAAGCAGCTAGTGATCTTGCCGATGATCCTAGAGATCAACATCAAACACGTTCTCAGTTTTAGCGAGCCTCTTCTCTTTTGGCTCAGGTTTCCAAGACTCATGATCCAGAAAATTTTGCAGAAGCTTTAGGAAATCTAGATTGGGATGCAACTATGGATGAAGACTATCATTCCTTAATGGCGAACGATACTTGGGATCTTGTTCCTCTTCCAAAAGGAGGAAAACTTGTCATATGTAAATGGGTCTACAGAACTAAGTATGCATCAGATGGAAGTGTTGAAGGACTTAAGGCAAGGTTAGTTTCCAAAGGTTTTTCCCAAGTTGAAGGGATTAACTACAATGAAACCTTTTCCCTTGTAGCAAAAATGAACTCCATCCACCTTGTTCTTTCCCTTGTAGACTTACATAACTAGGAAGTCCATCAAATGGATGTCAATTCTGCCTTCTTACATGGTGATTTACATGAGGAAATTTACATGGAACAACCTCCTGGATATGTTCATAATAACTCTAGCCTTGTTTGTGTCCTTAAGAAATCCTTATATGGCCTTAAGCAAGCTCCTAGAGCTTGGTATGCCAAAATGAATAGCTTTCTCCTTGACACTGGTTTTTCTAGATGCCATTCTGACCCCAATGTCTATACCAAGAAAGTAGGAAACCATCTCATCATACTTGTTCTTTATGTTGATGATCTTATCCTTACTGGTAATGACCCTAAACTTATAACCCATGTGAAATCCAGTCTTAAGCAAAATTTTAAAATGTTATACTTAGGACATTTGCATTATTTTCTTGGTCTCCAAGTCTTGCAAACCAAAGAAGGAATATTTATTTCCCAGTCTAAGTATGCTTGTGACCTTCTTTGTCACTTCCACATGGAAGATTGTAAACCAGCCCCTTCTCCCTTCTAGTCTGGAGTCAAACTTTATGCCACTTGTACTTCCCCTGAAGTAGATGCCACCTTGTATCGTCAGCTAGTTGGTAGTCTTTTATACTTGAATCATTCATGTCCTGACCTTTCCTTTTCTGTTGGTCGTGTTTCCCGTTATATGCAAACTCCTCATGAAAGTCACTGGAAAGCAGCAAAACTAATTCTTTGATCTATTCGAGGTACAATTTAGTTTGGGATTCATTACAGTACAGGGGGGAAACCTTTTTGGTTGGTTTCACTGAATCAGATTGGGTTGACGATCCTGATGATCGAAATTCTACTACAGGTTATGTTTTTAGTCTGGGATTTGGACCTGTCACTTGGGCTTGTAAGAAACAACAAGCTCTTGCTCTTTCTTCAGCAGAAGCAGAATATTGAGACACAGTTAATGGCAGTCAGGAATCTTTATGGCTTCAACAGATCCTTTCAGAGTTTGGATTCGAGTAGCAGCATCCTACTCCAGTTTGGTCCGACAATCAGAGTGCCATCAGGCTTGCCAAAGATCCAGTTCTACATCAGCGCAGCAAACACATTGAGCTACACATGCACTTCATCAGAAATCTGGTTCATGATTATGTTATTGAAGTGCTCTATTGTCGTACAGATGATCAAGTTACAGACATGTTCACCAAGTCTCTTATAGAAGCAAAGTTTTCTAAACTTCGGTCTATGTTAGGAGTTCAGGGATGTGTCCTTAAGGGGGGATAGGCTCTAATTCCTCCTTCCTTCTCCTAATAGTGTCACTTTTATGAATCCTTCAATCCTATCCCAAGTTGTTCTTAAGGGGGGATGTTAGGATATTTAGACACTTAGGAGTTAGTTAAGATCAACTTGTGTAATATATCTGTTAGGTAAAAGTGTGTTTCTTTAGTATGAATTAGTATGCATTTGTAAATATTCTAATCCAATGGTCACGATATGTTCTAGACATAGAGTGATCCGATGGTTCAACTTCTCTTATATCATACCTACCATTGATCCATGGCGTAACACCCGATTGGTCTATGGTCTCTATTTAAATAGCATAGAGGATCCTTGGCTAGTTGATTGATTGTGAGAAGCCCATATGTAACTTTCTTTCTTTTGCATAATAAATTGCTCCAAGTAGCTATTTGGCTGGGGCCATGGACTATTTCTGTTTCGAGGGTTTTAACCACATGACAAAAATCAGTGTATTGATCTATGATCTATTTGTGTGAAGTGGTTGCTGAAGGTGTTCAGTCTTTTGGGAGTACCCTGTGTACCCAAACAACACGCACACATACCCAACATAAGGAAATCAGTCCTTTCTTTGCTACACAGTCTCTCAGGCCCTTACCTCCCTTCCAGTGCTATTCATGGGTTGTGGAGAAGAAATCCATCCTTCTAGCTCTGCCTGTGTGGTTCCCAAACACACCATGTTTGTCAAGCAAATCAGGCCCTCATCACCACTCCAATGCAGTCTGAAGACCAACCTCTGCATACATGCATCAAATCAAGCACTTCACAGCTTGGACAGGGGAAGACAATCCCTCAGTCATTCTTGGCCCTATCATGGCCAAAATGAGTCCCCAACAACCTACATCAAATACTACTTTGTAAAGGGAAACACGGTCAACAAGACGTGGATGAGACTGCAGCCAGCGATCAGTGAGGAAAATCATAGCACACGATCCACTAAGGAAGGACGGGAGAATACACAGTCTGATAATACAAAAGGAAACCCCATTCTCTACATGAACAGAAGTGAAACCGCCTACTCATACCATCAATTGGTGAGAGAAAAGAGAGTGAACCCAAACACATGGAATCATGAGTCCTTTTATCTCCACTATGCATGAGGAAAATGAACAGCCAACCATCAGAGAGAGTGGACAGAATGATTGGTATCCCAAATAGTGCATGAGGAAACCATTCCCAGCCTGTGCGTGTGACTGAACCAGCTAGTGGAGAGTGTGTGGGGGAAGCCTGCCACCCACCACTACCCAGCATTAACTTCTGTCAACTAGAATAGGAGCTTAAGTGGCTGACACATGGATTTTCCCCATGGGTTCTAGGTTTAACAATCCCCCCCTTATCCTTTGGAGATCATGCCCTTTTCAATTTAGTTGCATTGACATAAATAGTTGGGGTTCTTTTAATTAAGATGCATAGTTGCATGATGCCACAACTTAATATGTGTCGTATATCCTGATATACTATCGGTGACAATTCCAATCACCGAAACATAGGGCATAGCCAAATCGATGGTGGGGCCTTTGCCTTTAGCTCCGCACCATGATTATTTACAATATATATGTATCATGTATATTTAATTCATTGGGGTCAAAACCGAGGTGTTAAATTCTCCAAGACATGTTGTAAACAAGGTAAATGAGCCACTGGAGCCTATTGTCAGTGAACAAGGTGTGCCAACCCTCTTTGGCACTCTATCATAGAAGGAGAGGTGCGTTAGAAAGTCTAAGAGTGCGTAAAAAGGTCCAAATGAGTTTTCAAACCTAGGTGCTTTGAGGGATTTGAAGCATTAGTTTAGATAAACAAAATCCCCCCCAAATTATGAATCTAGAGGAATGTGATAGGTAAAATACTTTGTTAGATTTCAATCTCGTACCAGAGGCAAAGAGAGGTGATTTTACATTTTATGCAAGACTAGTAACCAACTCATCTAACTCAATCATGGATGCATATCAATACACCGTAGATCCATAAGGAGTAGATCCATGAACAATAATACTTAAAATGTAACATGGCTATGGAGCATACAAAGTAGATCTATGTCATTTAGACTCGATACTTAACACATCCACCAAACATACAATTTGGATCCATGTCATGACTTAAAATAATCTTTCATCGCACCTTGTGGATAGGCATATATTCAGGTGAATACTTAACTACTCAGGGTCTTCATTCCAACCGTTTAATGATACGATTCTAACCATGTAAATAGATGTCTTGATGTCAAGCATGGTAGAAACCACTTGATTACCAGCCATTAATGTATACTGTTAATAAGTGAGAGGGAAATCGCCATTGATGTCAAGGATTCCGAAGGTGTCTCGGTACATTATCCCAAGTGTGAATAAAGTTTTTGGATTCGATAACTTGATAGAATATTCCAATCATAGGTCATTGATGTAAACCTATTGTTGAAAGTGAGGAAACCCGCCATTGAGGCATGTAGGATTCAAGGTACTTAACTTGATTTCTATTTCCAATTCCTGGATGATGTGATGAAGTCGACATGAATAGACTCATAGAAGGAAGGCCATGATGTTTCCCCCATCATTGACATGAAATATGGAACACAATTTGATTTTGAAGTGATAAAAGAACAATGAGATTGACTCAGAGATGATCGACTTTAAAAGAGTGTAAAATTATTGAAGAGGTGTATTGTAGAAAAGACACCCCTTGAACAAGCTGTGGCACAACAAATGACTTGGAATCATTGAACTGACAAGACATAAACTAGATGTAATGCAGGGATATGGTGACTCATCAAAGTGGATCGACTCAAAGACAGGCTGAACACCCAACTATTTTGAAAATGAAAATGCAAATAAGTGGCATGTTGTTATAGCGGATTTCACCACTCTAGGTGAATCACACTTTGTATGGCCTTCCCCTGTCCCACTACAGACTCCTTATCCCCTATGGACCACTTTTTGTCCTTTGATGTCTCCTTGATCATCCCCACAAACATATGAAAAATTATATATGCGGCTTTTAAACCTATAACCGTGTACATACGCGGGTTTGACCCATATAACCGCGTACATCGGGATGTGTGCATAATCCAAATCCTTTTCGAGTTTTCCTTAACAGGGATCTGACTCATTCGACTCCTGGCCTTCCCTATGCCTTGATATCGCTCGGATTCGACCTTTCATTATCCCTTTGAAATCCATATAAGGAACCCCTTGGTACATTGAAGGCATGAGAGAGAATTGAGAGCAACGAAACTATAGTCCATTGTTGCCGGAACTTATTCTTAAGTCTGCATCCCTTTGTCCCTTGGAGCACTTTTGTGTTCTTCCCAAGATTTCCTTTTGCTAGTGAGATTTCTATCGAGAGATGGAGGATTGAAGTGGTGGAGGCCCAAGTGGGGGATTCAGTTTCTCCGGTTTGCAGATGTGCCGTCAGAGGTTGTATCTTGTCATCTCTGATTTATATTAATAGAAATATCTTTTTCTGTCTAATGATGTGTATTTGAATGAAATTTTATCCATGGGATTATGTCAAATTCTTTTACATTATTGATTATATATGCTAGAATAGATCTAACACCATGTTATATAGTATGCTTGTATTGTTTACTTGTTGTTGAGGAAGTGTTATAGCAATTCAAGCTGAATATTGGAAAGCTCAACGGGGATCTACTTCAACCGTCCGGAATAAGGTACGAGGTCTGATCCTTTAGTGTTAAACATTTAATTTCTATTGCATATTGGAAAAGATTGATTTCTGGAGTCAAGCTGTCTGTTGTGGTACCCCAAGCCATTGGAATTTCTCTCCATAACAGAATTGGTGACTCCGCTGGGGAGTTCCTAGTAGTTGTCCTTTGGGGGTTGATTTCTCGGCATTCAATGTATTTGAATTTCTCTTTCTCTCTTGTTTCTATGTCGGGTCTGGGGGCATGTATGCCTGGTAGAGTCTGATTGGTGTGAATTCTGTCTCAGCCTGTCTGTTTTCCTTCTTTTTATGCACCTTTTCTTCCTGTACGCAGGTTTTTGACTTACAGTCGCATATACATGCGGTTTCCTCTGCTGTTTCTGCGTATACACGCGGGTTTACTACGAATAGATGTGTATACCCTTAATTTTGTCTTTTTGGGGAAGATAATTGGTTGCTGGGTGAATTCTGTTAGTTTTTTAGTCTCCTTTGGCACTACCTGAGTCTGTTTTGACCTCTGTTTCTGACCGGAAACGTTTTTTTTAGCCTAAATTTTTTTTTTTAGGAAAGTTCTTGTCATGGAATTTTTTATTTTTTGTTTGAGATTAGTGCATTAGATTTATTTTACCTTAGTTCTTTTCTTGAGTGCTGTTTGGGTGTGCTTTCAGAGTCTAGGGGTTGTAGAATCATTCTTTTGCTTTTTATATCTCTTTTATTTTCAAAAAATCCAAAAATATTTGCTTATCATCATGCATTGCATTTTTCACTTTGCATTGTACTTGCACTAGATCTAGATTTGCTTTGGAGTACTAGTTAGGACTTCATATAGGAAAATTTGCATTTACATTTGAAGAAGAGTTGTGCATTTCATGTAGTAGCATACCCTGTTTTCATGGACATAATGCATTTGCATTGATTGTTAGGTGTGCATTTTACTTCTTTTTGCGTCATAACACCATTAGTTGCACGGCCATATCCTATTTTCAGTAATAAATCCAACTAAAATCAACGCTAAATAAAATGTATTACAGTCTTTTCTTTTCTAGGGTGCACCAACAAGATTAGGTATTAGGATCTTGGAATAGTTCATTGTAAGTCAATTCTCCAAGATCACTAAACAACAACATCTAGGTGTCTATCGAGGTGAGTGTGTGAAATCCTTGGTATAACCATTGTTCTCAGGATCCTCCTCTCAAACGGGAGTTAAGCACGAGGTAGTGTGAGCGGTTATTGATTGGGATGACCCCTAGTCATAACTGAGTAGCACCGGAGATATTTCCAGGATTGTATTCGTATCTGGGGGCTCTTTTGAGAGTTTCGGACTTTGCTACCCTGCCCATACGGTCAATCCTGCCTGCGACTGTCCTCTTGAGCATTGATTATATTAAGGTGACCTTAGTGGCCTTACCTAGGATATCGAGGGGGTACTTGTAGAGGTTATTCTGCTGGTGTCCCGGCTAGGTTGGGGTCGGACAACATAGTTGCTTTACGTGTTGAAGCTGAGGGCCACAATAATTGGTTACATACCTCCTCTTGTTGTGTATGGGAGTCTTAAGCCTCTCATAGGAGAGACATACCTGTTTCATTCGAGAGCTCACTTATCCAGCCCTTGTTTGCTTGCATTTGGCTTTATATTTTATTAGTGATTGCTCTGTGCATGCTAGTTGGCCTAGGGTTGACGTAAATAGAGAGCCTTTGCTATTTTTTGAGTCATTGTGAATTTGAGTGTGGTTCCTCGCCGTTCTTGTCGGTTAGCAGGGCTTCCACCTTCTACTTCTCCTCCTCCTTTGGGAGAGAGACCTAGACATTCCAGGCGTACTATGTCACATATTGATTCACACACCATGGGAGACCATTCAGAGGATATTCCTGAACCACCTCCTCCCATTCGTGTAGACGATGGGGAATTTACACCGACTTATGATCCTTCACCTGACTTAGGTGATTTAGGTCCTGTGATTTCTGAGATAGGAGCCTTGCATGATAGACCTACTCACTCTAGATCTGATTCCCCGTTGACGCGTTACCGGTATGGCATGCCGAAGGACACCGAGACTCATTTCGAATCCGCCACTACTAGCTATGGTAGTTATGGTACAGCTGGTTTTCCTATGCATGATTTGACATTTCATGTCGAATTCAAATTTGATCCTAGCTCTATGCATGGGGGCACTCTCATTCCCTACCATGCAGAGAGGTTTGGGAGCACTAGTCACATTGCACCTTCCATCCCAGTGGTGGAAGCTACATCTTATATCCCTCCTAGGTCTAGGGTTAGCGATTCGATTAGGATACCAAATTTGAGACAAGTGATGATAGGCGGTAATACATATCTTATTACTCATATTCCTTCATCCTCGGCCCCTAGTTCTTCAAATGTACATCCTCCACCTTATTCACGTGGTCCTTTGAGTTGGCACATGGCTACGAGTAGGTCCGTACTGTGGTTACTAGACCAATTGTGTCTCAAGCCTACATACCACCCGCTACATCAGGAGGATATTTTCATGCTTCTAGAGGTCAGATTGCTACTTCCATGGCATATATCCCTACTTTCGGTATGTATGTTCCTACTTCCGGAGCGTATCTTCCTACCTATGGAGTGTCTCATTGGGAATCACATGCGATGACCTATGGACCTTATTACGGGACGCAGTATGGACATGTTTCTTCACCTTATGGAGGTGGGTATTCACAACCTGCTTATTCTCCTAATTATGGTTTTGTAGCTCCTAATAGTCAAGGTCCACTTCATTATGGTGCTTCCACGCCACCTTATATGGGTCATACGGGAGGGGGGCACTATGGCCAAGACAATGGTGTTAATCAACCCTATATGAATTAGGGAGCGGTCCATAGACCTCATCATCCTAGGCTCCCTTTCCTCAGGATGCTTAATATTCCTGACTTATCGAGACTTACGAACAATCATGTGGCTCATGACCCAGCTTGGCCGGCTGTCCCTACCAAGCTTCCTTCGGACATACCTAAGTTCAAAGGCAAACCGGGAGAGGATCCAAGCGAACACGTTACTACATTCCACCTATGGTGCTCTTTGAATTCATTACATCAGGAATCAGTCCGTTTGAGACTATTTGAACGCACTGTCATAGGGCCTGCTGTGAAATGGTATATAGAGTTACCTATGGGCGCTTTCACTTTGTTTGACGACCTTGTGATGAATTTTATTAATCACTTCCAGGTACCAGTGCGCTATGACGTTGGTACTGAACTCTTGTCGACATTTCGGCAAGATAAAGCCACCCATATTTTTTATCATATTCAAGAGTGGCGTAGACAGAAGAGATTAATTAAATCTTTTATACCACCAGAGTTCCTTCTTGAGTGGTTCCTCAAGTCATTATTTCCGTATATAGCGAAGGATGTTTCCACATCCGGAGTGCAGAATGAGGAACAAGCGATATTTAGGGCACAGGAACCGGACTTGATCTATGCTCAGTCCGGTTTGTTGTAAGATATTATTCCCAATTCTCCTCGTTCAAGTTTCGATCCCAAAGTCAAACCTAGACCCCATGCCAATGGAATTGTGGGTTGTACAAGTGTAAAACCTGCAGATTCGGTTGCAAAACAAGTTATCCAGTTTTCGCTCAACCAATCTGCTTCGGGACAAGCTATGGCTTCGTCTCAACCCGCCCAAACGGAGAATTTACTTTCTGTGCAAACGTCGGACCAGAAGGGTAACTAGCAGCCCGGACGGAATAGAAAAAAGGGTAAAAATAATAATCGAAAGGGTGGGAATAAGAATGAGAATTCTAACAATAATGACAAGAACGGTAGAAATGCTGGGGGGGACAAGGAAGCAAAACGTAAGGTTAAATTCCATTACAAGCTATGTAAGGATGATCACCTCACTTAATTGTGCCCTCGGATTGATGAAGCTTCGAGATTCTTAGCACAAGGCCCAGCTGTGCTAACGAACCCTTTATCGCATAACCAAAATATGAACTCAAAGTCCCATGACCAATCTAGTGAGAATGATCCACCAGAGACTAGTGCTCGTGGGTGCATTAACATGGTTCGTGCTGCCAAGGTTGTGACTTGTGTGAAATATTATAGTTCGTCACAACCCATCCCAGGCAAAGAGCCTGATCCAACAGGAACTCCTTTGCGCATTGAGAAACCTGCGGATAAACATGAGGTTGCACCTTGCATTCCTAAGGGAGTCCTTAAGCATTTGGGGCATAATCCAAATGCCCAAGCCACCCAGAATTATTCAGTTGTCGAGGATTTGGTCCATACTCCTTGTGCGATGTCTGCATTGGAAGTTCTTCAGAGTTGTCCTTCGCAAAGGAAGGCGTTACTTTCTTCCCTTGGTGTGAATGGAGATGATTCTTCCTCGGTGATCAAATTTGAAACCGTAGGACATCAGCCTCACTTTCCCTACTATGTGTCTCTTTTGGTGCACATAGAATGTCTTAATATGATCGTCAAGCGTACTGTGATTGATGAGGGCGCTGCTGCTTCTGTGATGTCTTTGGCCTGTTGGAAGGGTCTAGGTTCTCCTGAGCTATCTAAATCAGCGACTATGTTAACTACGTTTGATGGGAGATATTTTAGGCCACACGGTATCCTCCCTTACCTTAAATTCCATTTGGGAGGGAAGATAGTTGCGATAAAAGTTGAGGTGGTTGATGCACCCCTTGACTACAATCTCTTACTGGGTAGGAATTGGATTTATAGTATGCAAGCCATTGCTTCTTCCTTGTTCCACGTTGTATGCTTTCCAAATAACAGGAAGATTGTAACGATTGATCAAATGGCATTCAAGAATCCGTCTGTTATTGCATCTTCGGGAGCTACGATCCCGATCATTGAGCACTCTCAGCTGGAAACTGGGAGTGTGGGTGTAGGCATGTATCCATCCCTCATGGGAAGCTTTAGTTGTCCTGCACCGATCCTCATGATAGGATCTTGTTTCAATGAGGCTTCGACATCTACGACCTCAATGTCTTTTCGCACGACTCATATGGAAGATCCTTGGATTCTTCCTACACCAAGTACCTCGAGTGAGCCCATCGAGACGAACGTGCCATTTCCTGTAGCTATGATAGCTTATCAAGCAATCTCAAGAGTGTTGCAGAGCCTTGTTCTTCCTCTTTGCGAATGGAGGAGGAAGACACCTATGTGCTGCCGACATGGGCAGTACAGTCTTCTCATGCCCACGACTACCTTGATATGGTTTTCCCTTTAGATGAAGCAATTATCGAGGCTATGTCGGGAGTTGAGCCACCATGGGAGGAACTTCATCATAGATCATACTTTCTTCCAGCGCTTGACCATTTGGAGCATGAGGATTATAGGGAGATTCTTAGTCAGAAAGTTGGTAGGCTTGTGATTCCATTAAGCTCTCCTGATCTGATGGCTAATGGAAACATGGCGAACATATCGGCAATGATTCCTATCAACATTTATCACAATCCTGGCATGATAGAGAATGTCTATATTGGGGTGGAATGTTCCCATGCTGAGATTCTGGAATATACCAAGCTATTCAAGGAATTCCATGATATTTTTGCTTGGTCTTACGATGAGATGCCAGGTATTGACCCTCGAATTGTCGAACATGAGATTAAGACTTACCCCAACACTAAGTTTGTTTGACAGCGTTTACGCGCCGTGAATCCTAGGAAAGCACCCGCCATTAAGGCAGAGATAGAGAAGCTATTGAAATTCGGTTTCATCTATCCCTTTCCCTTGATAGAGTGGGTTCCAAACCCCGTTCCGATGGATAAGAAGCATGGAACGATCTTTATATGCACTGATTTCCACGATTTGAATCGTGCTTGTCCTAAGTATAACTTCCCCACACCATTTATAGATCAGATTTTGGATGAGTGTGTGGGTAGAGAGGTGTTCTCCTTTATGGACGGCTTTTTTGGGTATAATCAGATCCAGATTAAACCTGAGGACCAACACAAGACTTCATTTATTTATCCTTGGGGAACATTTGCATATCGGAAAATGCCTTTCGGCCTTAAAAATGCTAGAGCTACATTTCAGCGGGCGATGACCTTGATCTTCCACAATCTCAAGTCTATTATTGAAGTATTTTTAGATGACCTCGCTGCTCATTCTCGTATGAGAATGTGTCATCCCTATCACTTGAGATTGGTATTCGAAAGATGCCGGCACTATTCAGTTAGACTCAATCCTCATAAGTGCATCTTTTGTGTGAAGTCAGGTCGTTTGTTAGGATTCATCATTTTGAAAGAGGGTATAAGAGTTGACCCTTTGAAGGTTGAGGAAATACTTCAGTTGTCTCCCCTAAAGAATATTCTTCATCTTCAGTGTTTGCAAGGCATGGAAAAATTCTTATGAAGATTTGTTGTCAACTTTGCCAATTTGACTAGAGGCTTCATGCATCTCTTGAAGAAGGATACTCCCTTTGAGTGGGATGAGCAAGCCCAGGAGTCCTTCGATGCACTTAAGTGATCCCTAGCATCGGCCCCAGTGATTAGTCCTCCGAATTATAGCCATGATTTTCTATTATATGTGGCCGCATCTTTAGAGATGATTGGTATGGTTTTTGTTCAAGACGATGAGGATCTCCGAGAGCATGTCATATATTATCTGAGCCAAAACCTTATTGACATAGAGATTCGTTATTCTCATGTCGAGAAGCTTGCTTTGGCTACCGTACATGCGGTTCAACATTTGAGACATTATATTCTCCTTCGCCAGACCTTGGTTGTGGCCCATGTAAATCCATTTCAATTTGTCCTCACACGAAGGATGATTGGGGAAAAGTATAATAAATGGATTGTCATTCTACAAGAATTTGATCTTGTGTTTGTTTTAGCGAAATCGAAGAAATCTTTAATCTTTGCAGAGCTTATATTGGATTTCCTGAGTGAGGCTGAGGAGTTGGTTTGTGAAGATACGCTTGTTGATGAACAGATATTCTTAATCTCAATGTTAGACCCATGGTATGGGGATATCATAGTATATCTACAAACACAGAGGACCCCTACTCACCTCTCACAAGATGAATGATGACGATTATGTCACGTTTCTAAGAACTACCTTATAGTGGAAAATACTTTGTACTGCCGTGGGGTAGATTCCATCTTGCAACGTTATTTAACTCATGATGAGGCTGAGGTAATGCTTAATGATTTCCATGGAGGGGCGTGTGGTGGTCATTTATCTGGGCTTTCTACAGCTCAAAATATTTTGAGAGTGGGTTATTTCTGGCCGTTGATCTTTAAATATTATGTTGATGCGGTCAAGAGGTGACACCCTTTCCAGGTGTTCATACGTAATATGCGCTCCAAACCTACCCTGTTACATCCCATTATCACTGCCGGTCCCTTCACTAAGTGGGGGCTCGATTTTATGGATTGCAACCTAGCTTCGGCTGGGGGGCACCATCATATTATAGTGGCTGTTGATTACTTCACGAAATGGGCTGAGGCTATCACTAGTGGAAAATGAGAGATTAGTGACCAAAAAAATTACCAAAATCCGCATATCAATGACCACTTTTGGTTTGGCGATCACTGGTGGCTAATTTACGGTCTTTTATTACGCGACCAAAATTGGTCATTTTTATTTTGGTCAT